>VOPJ01002720.1:0-11072 GCA_014673585.1 Semibalanus balanoides | reverse complement strand
AAATTAGGAACCGATACTGACGAAGACTTTTGTCGAAACGCGTATATCGGATTGTGTTGTTCCTGTATGTTTGAAAATTGTCTTTACTGCAATATATGTATAGACTAATACAATGCAAGCCAATTAATCACGGATTCAAAATTCATCGCGGCCACATAGCTCTAGACATGACTTGTTGACAACCCACTCATTTTTCACTAAATCCTTAGTCAACTTTCCGTTGTAAGCTGAATGGCTATGACGTATTATTCCATGGCGCGCTGTACGAGGGCGGTGTCGCGTGTTTTGCAGTGGCTGGGGCACTTCGGTGCTGACGCGTCTTAGCGCCACTATCTCACAGATATACTTGCCTCGTCAGTTCCCGTCACTGACCCCCCTCCCCCCACCACCACCACCACCACCATTACCCGGCCGTCCCTTCCGCAAATTCACGGAGTTTTGAAACCATTTGCACCAATTCATTTGATTGCACGAATTCACTTGAATATGACGTCACAGTGGATATGACGTCACTACACTTGTATCTAAATGACTGGTTAGAGCACTAGAGCAGTGTTGTTGCGTTACGTAGGCTTGGAGACAACACGTGCATAACAACATGTCCATTTCAGTAAGAAGGAAACCATCGAGTTCATTGCAGGTTAAGAGAGATTGTGATTGATGTTGGATCGTCGTTGAATACAACTTATTCCGTTTGAGTTCTGGAGACATTGAGCGCCAGCGTTTTGGTTGCTGTGCGTTGTTGTTTTCTATGAAGTGCTGCTGACGGTTTGGATGTTTCGTATTGGGAACGGCACTTGCATTGTTTGTGGCGGTTCGTGATTTAAGTTGTATTAACTTCTATTGGCACGCCTCGATAGGAAATAGAAAACCGAGGTTGACATATAAACACATTTTTTTTTTGCTTTGTAACCACAGTTGTGACGTGTCAACTGAACTGACTTGCTCGTTTCATGAAATATCTGGGTATACAATTACGCATGTACCGAATGAAAACCGGAAAACCCCCATACCATGGTGTATTGCCTATCACGTAAGTACCTACCTCTCAGACAACCTGCAACTTTATTAACCTACAATTCAACGGCCTTACCTTCTATTATTATGTATGCCATCGAAATAAATACGGATTGTCGAAATATTTAGGGAAATTGTCTTAACCCTCGCCCTACGGGGGGGGGGGTAAGTGCGTATCTGTCAGTGTCACTATCGGGGATGAACTTTCACTTCAGTTCCGCTATTTGGGCGAATGTGTTGTGTCGTACTTGAGATTCATGCTACATATGAAAGTAAAGTTTGGAGAAAGTATTAATCCAGAGCTGTTTGTACATTTATTCTCCAATGTTGTGAGATATACTTGCCTTAGCCACACGATTGGCGACGTTGCTGAATTGCAGGGATGTAGCAACGTCACGGCAAGTGGGAGGCAGTGATACTTTGATCTCATTTTGAGAGAAACCCAACTGCTATGCAATATTTCTTTGCAGATTTGGTCTCTTTTCGTCTTGGCGAATCTGTTCCAATCGAATTTTTCACCAAGCAAAAACAAAACATTTAACACAAATGTGCTAAAAGGTGAGGGCCGAGGGGGCCATGGCCGTCGTGCCCCCCTGTTGCTACACCTCTGCTGAAATGTCTCGCCAACGTTTCTTATGCCCCCGTCTCTTCCCAGGACAACATCCAGTTCGGTCGTAACCTGGACGTGACCTCCTACTCGGACGGGGTGCGGGAGACGCACAACCCGAGCGGGCGCGCGCACGCCGCCGTCGTGTGGGACTACTACCGCAACGGCTGCTCGGTGCGCCTGCTGAACCCACAGACGTACAGCGGAGCTGTGTGGAGACTGTGCTCGGCGCTACAGGAGTACTTCGGCTGCATGGTCGGCGCCAATGTGTGCGTATCGGAGAGACAGTCAACGGCAGGGCGTTGAAGAGGATTGGGACGGAATGCGGGCCACTTGTGTGGTTATCGATCTCCGTGTTGCTGGCTTGGTGTTATACCGTTTGCGGAGGGGAGGGGATGGGGCGGGGGTATTTGATGCTCCGAGGTTACGTGGTCGAGTGTATGTTATTGTCCGCATCAGCCGGCAATGCTGGAGAGCAGACATTTGCATGGATCTGAAAGTAGGATCTATGATCTCAGAGGATCTCTCGACAAAACGCAATGTTTGATCTTTGATCCCACTGGATCCCACGACAAATGACAATAGTGGATCTAGGATCCCAGTGGATCTTTCGATTAAATTGTGCAACGGATCTTGGATCCCACAGGATCCCATTATAAACAATGAAAATGGATCTATGATCCCAACAATGGAAAATGGATCTATGATCCAACGGAGTCTCGGATCCGACAGGATTCCGACTTGCATATTATGCCATAATATAGTATTTTATTGGACAAAATTCAACTAAAAACATGCCACCCATGGCTAAGTTGCAATTAACAAACGAATGAAAAGGTACTGACAATTACTTTAATATTGGTTCCGAAATTATAGTCATATGTTTAATGGCGGATCTGGTCCCAGTGGATCCCAATACAAAATGGTGCCTGCGATCTGGATCCAGGCGGATCCGTCGAAACTATTCGAAGACGGATCTATGATCCCAAGCTGGATCCATCGACAATTTGTGAAGTGTGGATCTATGATCCCAAGTGGATCCGGGATCCAGATCCCACAGATCAGATCCCGAGATCCGTTTTTGGGATCCGAGCACATGTCTGCTGGAGAGTGAGGCTTTACAGAGGTTTACACATTCTTAACATGACACACAAAGCTACTGTCCAACATTATATTTAAGCCTATGTGGTCTACCTTGAAGCCTCTCTTGCCCAACATCGTAGTTTTTCGCCGGCAGGTTAGTCGATTTAATGCGATTCTTCGTCGCTTGAATTAACGCTTGAAATTTAACTTTTGTTGACTTTGTTTTCTTGCTGTGTGAAAAGCTCAAGCACATATACAAAAAGGAACAGACATTTATCGTCATTTCAAATGAGCGCGTCTGCGTGCATTGTTAATGCTTACGTGTGTGTGTGTGTGTGTGTGTGTGTGTGTGTGTGTGTGTGTGTGTGTGTGTGTGTGTGTGTGTGGTGTGTGTGGTGTGTGTGTGTGTGGTGTGTTGCGTGTGCGTGTGGCGTGTGCGTGTGGCGTGTGCGTGTGCGTGTGCGTGTGCGTGTGCGTGTGCGTGTGCGTGTGCGTGTGCGTGTGCGTGTGCGTGTGCGTGGTGCGTGTGCGTGGTGCGTGTGCCGTGGTGCTGGTGCGTTGCGTGGTGCGTGTGCGTGTGCGTGGCGTGTGCGTGTGCGTGTGCGTGTGCGGTGTGCGTGTGCGTGTGCGTGTGGCGTGTGCGTGTGCGTGTGGTGCGCGTGCGCGTGGCGCGTGCGCGTGCGCGTGCGCGTGAGCGTGCGCGTGCGTGTGCGTGTGTGTGTGTGTGTGTGTGTGTGTGGTGGTGTGTGTGTGTGCTGTGTGTGTGTGTGTGTGTGTGTGTGGTGGCGCGTGTGTGTGTGTGTGTGTGTATTTCACCAGGTACCTGACGCTGCTTGGTACGTCAGGGGTTCGCGCCCACTACGATGTGGGTGTGTGTGTATTTCCCAGGTACCTGACGCCTGCTGGTACTCAGGGGTCGACCCCACTACGATGTGTGTTAATTTCACCAGGTACCTGACGCCTGTGGTACTCCAGGGGTTCGCGCCCACTACGATGTGTGTGTCAATTCACAGGTAACCTGGACGCCTGCTGGTACTCAGGGGTTCTCGCCCACTACGATGTGTGTGTATTTCACCAGGTACCTGACGCTGCTGGTACTCAGGGGTTTCGCGCCCCACTAGCGATGTGTTTGTGTATTTCACCAGGTACCTGAGCTGCTGGTAACTCAGGGGTTCGCACCCCACTACGATGGTTGTGTGTATTTTTCAACCATGTACCTGACGCCTGCTGGTACTCAGGGGTTTCGCGCCCCACTACGATGTGTGTGTGTATTTCACCAGGTACCTGACGCCTGTTGGTAACTCAGGGGTTCGCACACCCACTAGATGTGTGTGTATTTCACCAGGTAACCTGACGCCTGCTGGTATCAGGGGTTTCGCACCCTAACGACTGTGTGGTGTATTTCACCAGGTACCTGACGCTGCTGGACTCAGGTGGTTGCACCTCCACTACGATGCTGTGTGTGTATTTCAAACCAGGTACCTGACGCCCTGCTTGGTACTCAGGGTTTCGCACCCCACTACGATGTGTGTGTGTATTTCACCAGGTACCTGACGCCTGCTGGTACTCAGGGGTTCGCACCCCACTACGATGACATCGAGGCCTTTATTCTGCAGCTGGAGGGAAAGAAACGCTGGCGGATCTACGACCCCAGGTCAGCCGAGGTCACTCTGTAAACTAACGAAGGGGTGAAACTCGGATGGTTGAGGAGGGGCTGAAAGTGATATCAGATTCAATGGTTCCGAGTCGTGGCGAATGGGCTTTGTCGCGCCTCATCACTGATGGACTGTTATGTGTTTAAATCTTGGCTGACTGCGTTGAATCGCGAATGAGAACGAAATAAAAGGAAACGAGTTTCTTTGAGACATTCGCATGGGTTCCACGAAAGAAACTAATCACTCATGACGTACTATCGCCGGGATGCTCTGCAAGCACACATATTGTGTTTGCATGAGTGGTGACGCACCCTGTTACCAAGGAGCGACCGTGGGTGGTGCACCCACCGCTGGACCGACCTTCTCGTGTCAGCAGTATATTTGGCAGAAAATGACGCTGCGTTGTGCCCGCCCTCCCATATCCTGCAATGCCATTACTGCTGCAGCTCGGGATCCTGTTCTGACGTCACTGCTGCAGCTCGGGATCCTGTTCTGACATCACTGCTGCAGCCATCGGGATCCTGTTTCTGAATCGACTGCTGCAGCTCGGGATCTGTTCTTGCCATCACTGCTGCAGCTCGGGATCCTGTTCTGACGTCAACTGCTGCAGCTCGGGGATGCTGTTTCTGACGTCACTGCTCGCAGCTCGGATCCTGTTTCTGACATCAAGACTGCTGCGAGCTCGGGATCTGTTTCTGACATCTACTGCTGCAGTCGGGATCTGTTCTGACATCACTGCTGCAGGCTCGGGATTCCTGTTCTGACGTCACTGCTGCAGCTCGGGATCCTGTTCTGACATCACTGCTGCAGCTCGGGATCCTGTTCTGCCATCACTGCTGCAGCTCGGGATCCTGTTCTGACATCACTGATGCAGCTCGGGATCCTTTTCTGACGGCTTCCGAGTCGTGCTCGTCTGAAAAAGATAACTTGTTTTGGAACAGTGCATGCGATAGGACGATGTCATTTCCTGTTGATGTGTTTGAGTGCTTCTAGTAAACATGAGCGTCTTCGCCTTGTCCATCCACTGCATTACTCATACTCTCCCCTTGTAAGATCAGCTTCTTTGCATTGCACTATGTGTAGAGTTCTCAACACACAACGATAAAAAAGGTATCGTATTTAAAGGGAATAGTTCACCTTTAACATAGGGTTTTGAGTTGAGATAGCCAAGTTGTGGGCATGCTCGAAAATGAACTTGTGACGCTTTCCACATTTTCCCCCAAGAAACCTCTTAATTTTATGTTAAATTTCAGTCCCTAAAAGTCGGGACCTGGGTTACGGTAACCAATCGCTGACTGTGGCTGAATTTTGGCTGAGTTTGGACGTATGTAATTATGACCGCAACAGATGAACGTAAGACTTGGGGAGTGTAAAGTGCTGGACAAAAAAACCATACTTGTTTTCAGTAACCTCATTCTTTTTATTGCAAGAATGAACTTTGTCACAGGCAATGCTTGCATTAGTAATTTTCGGATGTTTAAATTCTTCTGTAATATCTATAAAAATTTTTTATTAAAAACGTTCTGTCAGCGTATGTGTAGCGTTCAGCGCTGGCCTGAACGTTTTCCAGGCTCGCGTCAAATTGTATTTGTCTGTCCCCACGGTTCAGTGGTCCCCAACTCACGAACCCCACCTCGCAGCCAGTACGCCGGCGTGCGCTGTTTGATTGGCCGCCCGCGGCGCAGCCGCCCGCTGAAGTGATCGGAAGCCGACGCCCCGAAAGGGACCCGAGTACGCCAGTGACGTGTAGACCGTGCATGACCTTGTGACACATATCCAGACGGACGCCAGAGCATCGGACGTGAGCGATGGGTGACGGACATCACACTTTTCACCATAGTGACAATATAAAAGGGAACCCGAATACCTACTTAAAGCAAAGTACTGTGATGGTTTTCAAAGTCGTTTGTATTTTCCGGCATCTTCAAGCAAGTACTTGGGCAAGTCCACCATGTACTACGAACACGATCCTCACTAAACTCGATGACGTCTGCGTGCTTCTCAGCCAGCTGATTTCGCATTACTTTGAGGAAAAAAATATTAATTATCACCAAATAATTGACATTTTGATTTGCTTTTTCCGCGTAAATGTAGGTTTCTTTGACTTACTAGTAATATGATACTTAATTTTTTGTTTCTCTTCATCATTTCTGAGTTTTTTCTCGTTTTTTTCTTTCAAGGTGAACTATTCCCTTTAAACCAAGTTCAAGACAACAGATCAAATCAAACCGTGCCAATTCCGCCAACTCTCCCAGCCCCCGTAACCTCCCGACACTAACAACCAAAAATCACGCTACAGCGCGTGATAACCTTAGTGTGATACCGCCGCACCGGCAGTGCGTATCACACATAGGAACATGATTTACATCACTCACTCCGCCCACACACTTATTACTAGCCACACCCCACCCTGTCTTTCAAGACCACCATTATTAACACCTGTGTACCCCGCGAGCAGCACGTTCCGAATCCTCTCCAGATCACCTCAGCTCCGGCTGCAGCTCCGGCTCCCGCCTCTCTGCAAAGCTGGAACAGCAAGGGCGTCTGTGGCGGAGTGGCTGGAGTGGCGCCTGCGCGGAGTGGCGCCCTGCGTTGGCGGTTGCGCAGCGCTACGAAGAGGCCGCGTCCGTACTTCCGACCACCGTCGCACCTTCAATCAATGCAGTGCGTCGATGCTGCGAGTGCAGCCAGTGTCAATGAGCGATCGCACTGCTTTTTCAACACACTTCAAGTAATCTCACCGCAGCGGCGCCCTCCATTTCAATGCGCAGAAGAGGCCGGCGCACGTTCCTCTTCTCGCTCCCCGTTTCCCGTAGTGATCGTCTTGTTACAACTGAGCGCGATATGGCCCACCCAGTGCAAGCAATAGCAAACTGGGAATCTTCCCTTTTGCATAGCTCTGCTCATCCTTGTGGGGCTCTTTCTTTTTTTATTTTTATCTGCACCGAAACGTCTGTTCTGCTGCGCTGTGGCCGGCGGGAGTCGACAGTCTTCCCTATGCTTCAATCTCGTCGCCGAATGAGAAAGACTGCTGGCGTGGAGCCTGCCTCAGCAACAGCGGAAACATACTGCACCGCCTGGTCCTTCACGGAGAATGGCCCTCGCACGCTCACTTATCTCGTCACAGACATACGATTCCATTCGAGCACCCGCCGTAGGATCTGTTTTGACAGCATCGGGCAAAACCTGCACAAAGTGCACAGAGCCAGAACCCTCTTCGCTCAACCTCCAAAAGGTGACGAAAGTTGTTTGAGTTCTACGAGATTACGTCAATCAGATTCGCCGGTCTTGCGTTTTCTTTTCGATGAACATTTCGTACGCCGATAAACTTGGTCCGCCGCGAACGCACGCTTCACGCCGATTTCACTTCGATTTACATCCTTTCTTTCATCCACGGGAGAGGTTGTCGATATACCGCCGACGCACCACCTTTCAATCTCAACGGGATGACAATCAGCTCGTCGGCCGATGGGGTTTGCAGTTCGCAAACCATCTCAACCTTAGCTAACCAATCCACAACATCTCCATCTCCGTCAAACTCCGGTTATGCAACCTAATGTCAAAGCTAGGTCAAGCCATAATTCTGCAGTACTTTTTTCTAGGCCATAATTAAACTAGTGTAGAGCCGAAATAGCTTGTAGAGTTGCAACCACAATCGATAACAAGGTATCGTATTTAAACCAAGTTCAGGACAACAGGATCAAATCAACCGTGCCATTTCGCAACTCTCCAGGCCCCGTAACCTCCGACACCAACAACCAAAAATCACGCTACAGCGCGTGATAACCTTAGTGTGATACCGCCGCACCGGCAGTGCGTATCACACATAGGGCATATTTACAACACTATGCACACTTTACTGCCATTGCTGACTGTATGATCCCTTGTTCCAAAGTATAGTTCGAACTTGCAAACAATACCGTAAGGACACCGAAGGGAAGCTACGCATTCACAATGCCGCTTATCCTGAAGCATACTTCATAGTAGAGTCAGTAGACTATGCTCATGTTCTCTGGAGTTCATAGCGAACAATTCATCACTCCAGCTCCTTTTCTCTCTCACTTTATCGTATTAAATCATAGTTTAACTTTCGTTCTACTAAACTCGCCTCTGGTGTTACCAGGCCGGACGAGGAGCTGACGCGAGACTCATCTGGCAACTTCCGGCCGGACCAGCTGAAATCGCCGCCGTCGCTGGAGGTGACCCTGCAGGCCGGTGACCTGCTGTACTTCCCGCGCGGCACCATCCATCAGGGCTACTCCCTGCCAGACGAGCACAGTTTACACATCACCGTGTCCTGCTATCAACATGTCGCCTGGGCAGACCTGCTCGAAAAGTGAGTCGCTTGAGGGGCGGTGGGGTGGAAGGGCTCCGACAGTTGTGTGTGAATGGCATACTGTGAATACTGTGAATGGCAACTGACAGTGCTGCTGGGCCCCTGTGCTGAGATGGGGACTGGTTTATAACCGGAGTTAACTGGTCTATGTTTGGACCTTTTTATGTTGATATAATGGAAACGCATCTTCCTCCCATAAAGCAGCAAGCTGCACCTCCCCGCCTCTCACCACCCCTGAGTGTTGTTCCCCGTGGTGTCCCCGGTGACGTGTTAACCAAATGGGCGCTCTGTAACCATGCCAACCATGCCAGTTACGGTGCCTGTAAGCCCCAGTCATCATCATCGTCATTATGCTCCACATATTAAACAATGTGTAACGCCTCGCCCTCGGTCAGGATGGTAGCCGTGGCGATTGACCGATGTGTAACGCCTCGCCCTCGGTCAGGATGGTAGCCCGTGGCGAGGTTGACGATGTGTACAGCTTTCCGCCCTCGTGTCGGATGGTGCCGTGGCGATTGACCGGCGACTTGTTGTAACGCCTCGCCCCTCGGTCCAGGATGGCTAGCCTTTCCGTGGCGATGTGACCGATGTGGTAACGCCTCGCCCTCGTTCAGGCTGGTAGCCGTGGCGATTGACCGATGTGTAACGCCTCGCCCTCGGTCAGGATGGTACCCGTGGCGCTGCAGCGGGCCATCTCGGAGGACGTGAATTACCGTCGGGGCCTGCCGGTCGGCTTCCTCGGACACGCTGGCATCGTGAACGATGAGAGCACCTCCCGTCAACGGTGAGAGGGTCCGCCGCTTCTCGTTTGACGGGACCTCCGCGGCCATATGCAGGAGTGTACTACGTATAACCGTATAACGGTTATAACGGGTATAACGGTTATAACGGTTATAACGGTTATGCTCGTATAACCAGGGCTGCGGAGTCGGAGTCGGTCAGAGTCGGTTATTTCGGTCGGAGTCGGTAAAATTTTGCCGTCTCCGACTCCGGCTATATGTTTTGGGCAGCATATAAGCAAAGTATTTTTCAGGTACATTTGCATGAATCACCGGTGGCGATGACTAAAGAAAACGTGCCGCTTCCACTTAGTTTACTTTGATTCTGTTTCATTGACAATCAATGATGTTCAATTATGAGGTAGGTATCGCGGTGGGCGAAAAATAACTCAAGTCTGTCGTTGAATGCATATCCAAAATGCCACCGCCAGGAATTTAAGCAACGTTCACGAGCAATTCAATTTGATATAAGAAATCAGGTTTAAAACGGTGTTTAGCCTGCTCAGGCGATTTTAACGGCTCATTCATTGACTGTACGTACACTGTACTTACAGCAATTCGTTATTGCTATGGTAGGGTTGCCACAATATTTGATTAATTATATTTTTTGATGTCCAGAATCATCAAATCGAAAGCTATGGTCAGTCAATGTCTATCCATTTCAACGAACTGCTGTATTTTCTAATAACTCTCCATTTATTTTACGCCACATGTCAGGTCACGGTCAGGTCAAGGATCAAAATAGATGCATTTGCGCATATAAGCCATACTTTCCATACAAAGCCTTCTATTGCAAACATCACCCAGAGTGCTCTCAAATGTATAATACACATCCCTCATGAGCCAAGTTAGGATTGTTGGCTAATTTCAGGGACAAGGTCTGGTCACAAAAGGTCACTATGCACAAAACAACTACGAATGTCATGCCGATGCGACACATCGTTGTATGAATACAAATGATTTGTATGGATTATTTTACATTTATTATTCGATAGCGATATTAAATGTATTACCCGACCACATTTAAGTGAAGTTAGTATCAAGCTCAGTTCAAGGTCCGCTGTCAGGTCACAAAAAGTCAAAGTTCGAACGTGATTAATATAAATACAAATGGCAGAGGTCTACACCAAACTTGTCGCAGAAATGCAGTGGAGACGTTTATTTGTTCGTAGCTGATCATTAAAAACAAAAACAAAACTCCATTTAAAAGGTCATGAGTCATGCTTTAGAAGCCATAATTCAGTCAAAATTGGTGATGTTGTTATCAAATTTGGTCTGGAAATTACCAATTTGTGGTTCTCTAATAAGTATTGATTTTTGGGATACCTTTGCAAAATTGGTTTTGTCGGCATTTTTCCAAAACAATCATGGCGTGTCAAACGCGGTCTTAACGGCCGGCAGTTAGTACATCTTCTGACCAATAGATGGCACTTAACTAACAGATATAGTTTCCTACTAGAGTAAAATACAACTAGATCATAATTTATGTATGAATGTATGCAGGCTGCCCCAAGTATATCTGGCAGCTAAACACGAGGATTTGACAACATTTGATTGACTAAAAATGTGTCGCCAAATTAATGCTCCGTCAATTG
>VOPJ01002719.1:0-19742 GCA_014673585.1 Semibalanus balanoides | reverse complement strand
TTAACGCAGCGCGACGCATTATGCACGACTTTGATGATTTGCCACCCAAAAACAAATGGGAGCTCCTGCTCTTTGGTAGAAATATTTCACAAACACAGGGTATAGACATCGCACATCACTTACAGACATCATAGCACTTTCACACAGACTCAAACACACACAAACAACACAACGCCTACATTACCAGCACAAATCTCCCTCACAACGCTGACCTGCTGTTGCCGCGTGTGCCGGTGGCCAATACGCTGCATTTCTATGAATAGCCGCTCGGCGGGCTGGTAGCGGGGCCTACGTGATCTGTTCCTTAGTTTTGGTTAATTTCTTGTTTTATTAGTTTCCTCTGGAGAGGCGCTATGACTTAAGCTTTTGCTTTTGCGCCAACCCGTTAATGTTTTGTTTGATCTGATGTTCTTTTGTTACCAAAATAAACGAACTGAACTGAACCTCTAATTCTAAATTTTAACAACGCAAAGTACTTGCCAATATATTGCCTAGCAACGCAACAAATAAAAAAGGATGCATTTTTCTCTAATGTACATAATTTCCATCGATAGTGTTTTTTTTTTCTCGAATAACCCCCAAAGGGAATGGGTAACGGGCGGATATCTGCGAAAAGCGAACCTATTGAACCCAACTAGACGGGGATTTCACCATTCGATTCAGCGTAGTGTAAAACGGAGCCGTATGTAATTGTATATACTTTGGTCTAAGTTAAGTGGACCGAATTGGACCAAATTATCCCAAACCACTAACAATCGTTTAGATGACGTCATGCTTCGAACCTATAAGACTGATTTGGGCAGGTCTTCACCATTCGATTCAGTGTGGGCCAAAATGGTGCCGTGTTGAATTTAACCCCTTTGGTCTAATCTAAGTGGACCAAAATGGACCAAAACCGCCAAAAAACCGTTGCAGACGTCATGGTCAGAACATGTGGAAACCATTCGGCCGGGATCTTCACCATTCGATCCAGCATGGTCCAAAACGGTGCCGTGATAAGTTTCACATAATTTTGTTCAATCTAACTGGATCAAACTGGAGTCGCGCCGTGACCCTGGCGGCGTTCGGACGTGCGCGGAGGTCGCTCCTCCCGCGTCCCGCACTGACCTGGCAGCGAGCCAGTGACTGTGATCTGTGATCAGCGAGCCAGCTGAGCTGTGTAATGTGACAATTGTATGTGTTGAGAGTGTCGAGGCTGTGCAGACTGTGAGAAAATGCCAAACAAGAAAGTAGCCTCCTCGGCGGCACCGAGTTTCGTCCAGCAGACGATTCGGCAACTCGGGCAAAACAGAAGTGCCAGCCCCCAAAAGCGCCGCCGACAGCAATCTGGTGAGCAGCCTATTGGAACTCTAGATCAGATCAAAGATCTCATCGAGACCCAGATGTCCGAGTTTTCAAAACTCAAAGAAGGTTCAGTGCATTGCCACTCTATGAAAGCTGACCTGAGTTCGCTGGAAGATAGAGTGAAAGATTTTGGAAGAGCACACCAAAATCGTAAAGGACGAGGAGCTCGAAAGCATGGAAAAACGTCTGAAACTGTCAGAAGACGCGGTGGGAGCCCTGCAGAAGCAAGTAGAATAAAATGAAGTGATCTGTCGCCTCCCGACTCTGATTTTCTCGGGTCCGGCGATCGAGAAATTTGCACCTCTACCGCGCTCGGCGCTGGCGACCTCTCCGGCCGCCTCGGGCGCTGGCGGCCGGGGACGGGTTGGCCTTGACCTCTCCGGCCGCCTCGAGCGCTGGCGGCCGGGGACGGGTTGGCCTTGACCTCTCCGGCCGCCTCGAGCGCCGGCGGCCGCGGTGAGTCGGCTCCCGGCCCCGGCGGCGCAGGGGCGGCGCCAGGGCAGGCGCCGGGGGCGGGGGCGGATGCCGCCGAGCATCAACATCAGCGGCAACATCAGCAGCCTTCAAGCTACGCAGAGGCGGCGGCTACGCCCTCGGAGAGCGGCAGCCGGCGAGATGCGACCGCGGCTGCTGCCCCGCTGGCGCGCCAGGCTGAGGACGTGGAGGCCACCCTGATCTCGCTGCTGAACTCGGCCTTCCCGGGGCTGGGGCTCCGGCGCTCCGACATCGAGAGAGTGCATCGTACCGGCAAGAAGATCTGGTGCCGGTCGTTAAGTCTGGTGCCGGTTCCATGCGTGACCAGCTATACAACGGTAGGTTAAGCCTCCGAGATAACCGGAAAGGCAATGAGCTGTATATATCGGAGAGCCTCACTAAAGCGCGTCAAGAAGTTTTCGGTAGACTTTTGGCTCTCAAAAAGGAGAAAAAGATATACACGGTGTTCACGCGGTACGGTTCAGTGTTCGCGAAGGAGCAGCAATACGGCCGAAATGTGCGGGTAGATAGCATGTACGCCTTGCATGCTCTAGGACTCGATCGATAAGTTACACATGAGCCGTGGGCTTGTTTGCCTGTATGCCCGTGAAAACGAGCGTTTATTTGTGCCATGGCCAGTTGGGCGCTGTCTCTGATATGCCGGAGCTGCCTTTTCGCTTCCACGACTGTGCTTATTTTGCTTACTCGTTATTTGCTTTATTTGATGTCGTTTGTTCGCGGCTCCCGTGGAGCTATCCGTTCCGTGTAGCCAATGGGTGACATCCGCTTGATTTCGTTGAATGTGCGTGGTTTGAGAGAGGCATTGAAAAGGCGAGCTTTGTTCAGACATTTTCATGCCATATACCCTGGGCATATAGTGTGTTTGCAAGAGACTCATTCTGTTGAGGGAGATGAAAAAATGTGGCGAGCTGAATGGGGGGGGGGGGGGAATTATTTTTGTCACATGGCCGATCAGCCAATCAGGGAGGGGTTGCAGTGTTGATGCCGAGCAGATTTGGTGGAAAAGCCAAGTTAGCGAGCATACAGCAGAATGATCGGGTGGTGACCTTAGACGTAGAACGGTTCGACGAACAGTTTTACGTTGTTAGTGTTTACGCGCCAAATAGCAGCTTTTCAAGGGATCAAATTATATTTATTGAAGAATTAGAAGACCGATTGCACGATTTGCCCGAGATGTCTAGGATTTTCTTGTGTGGTGATTTCAATGTACATATGTCTCAATTAGATACTTCATCAAGATTTGTCAGCAGCCCGGCGGCCCACCTTCGACTCAGATGTGGACAGATTTGGTCTTGTAGATGCCTGGAGGTATTGTACCGAATTTGAATGGTTTCACCTGGGCGTCGTGCGGTGCTGTTCTCGGCTCAACAGTCCTCGATTGATTTTTTCCTTTGTGAGCCATCTACAGTGAGATCCCAAGGAATAAGTAAAATCGAGGTTAGACCCAGTTATAAATCAGATCACAATATGCTCGTACTATAAATTAACTTAAAATGCCAGCAGCGCGGACCTGGGGTGTGGCGGTTTAATAACAGCTTGTTGACGAATGAAGCTTTTTTGCAAAATGCAATTGAGGAAATAGGCAAAGCCGATAGAGGCGAAGATGTTTATGCAAATGTTGAGGACGTAGGGCTGATAATTGAGATATTGTTAGCAAAAATACGGTCCGACAGCATTGTCTTTGGGAAACGAATTGCAAAGGACAAATGCAAAGAAGAAAAACAGCTCCTATCTGAGATAGTTAGGCTGATTATCGAAATGCAGCAAGGAGATGATCAAAGAAGCGAGTATAATAATATATAGCCAGATGGAAACACTACAGGAAGAAAAGGCTAAAAGGGTTATGCTGTTTAGCAGGGCGAGATGGTGTGAGCAGGGTGAAAAGCCGACGGGATACTTTTTGAAGCTACAGAAAAGAGATAGAGAAATTAAAGTAATTAGCAAGCTCATTGATAGCCGTGGGGTAGAAATAAGGGACAAGCATGAAATATTACGCGAGTGCACTGAATATTACAGCCGATTATATACTTCTAAGCAGCCTCAGCTTCAGTCCATGCCCGATTTATCGCGATTATTTGCAGACATACACAATCCTAAGCTGACTACAGCTGAGCGCAGTAGTTGTGACGGGGAAATTACTAACGATGAGTGCTTAGCATGCTCTGAATCGAATGCTGTGAAGTTCTCTGGGCCGTCGTGGATTTACCAAGAATCTTTCTTACATAATGGAGCACACGCCCTTCTGATAGTTCCGTTTATATACCAGCCACCAAAAAGGTTTGTTTTTCGTTACCCAACGTAGCAGGTTTCATCTCTTGGTTGCCAAAGAAAAAGTGACAGAGGTATTTGAAAGAACAAAAGGCCCAAATTGTTTTGCTTGATGTTATATATAAGATAGTTGCCAAAGTCATAGCAATTAGGCTGGGGAGGGTGGTAGACCGTTTGGTGTCATCAGATCAGACGTTTTTTTTTTAAAGGTAGACACATTGGCGACAATCTCAGGCTAATGAGCGATATATTGCACTATTCAAAGTCAGAGGACATACCAGGGATCATTTATCGAATTTAGATTAATGCTTGTGCCTTCGATTCCGTCGAACATGCATTTCTTTTTTCAGGCACTGAGGGCATTAATTTGGTGAGTCACGATACGGTGGGTGAAACTGCTTTATGTAACCGTTGGAGCTGACGTATTCTCAACAATGGGTACCTGGAGGCTGGTTTCAGCCGAGCAGAGCAGTGAGAACAGGGCTGGCCCTGTGTCTGTTAAAATATTCCGTACTTGCAGTAGAGCTGTTTCGCTTGTAAAGTTAAGATCTCGCGTAGATTATTCCGATGGCATACATATAAGGTGAAGTAAAGATTTTCACAATGACGCGGATCGACACCGCTAATTATGACGGTAATGGAGTCCAGCCGCAAAGTAAATGGAAATGCTTCGTGGTTTTGGCAGATAGGTATCGGGCTACATAAGCCTTGCAAAAGTGTGACTTGTTGGATGAGGTAAAAACAGATACTGAGCAGGACAGTAATATGCGGCATTAAACCTAAAACAAAAATTCAAAACTCTTTAGGCCAAATTCTCGACAGTAGATGACTGCGTTTATACAACCGTTCACCGAAAGTGCAATAACATCAGAAAATTCATAACATGTGGGAAATGAAAAGAGATAATCTCATCAAAGGTAGAATAAACCCTAATAAATCTTTGATGGCTTCTCAGACTAACATACATAGCAACGGTCGTTGACATAACACTGGATATCATTAAGGACAAAGATAGAGAGATACATGCTTTCATGTGGGCGGGGCAGGCCCCATCAGTAAAAAAGGAGCGTGATCCTGTTCAGCCGCTAGAGGCTAGGCCGGTCTGGTGCAGCATATTGATACTATGTCCGAAGGATCCAAGTTGTCCTGGCTCCGCAGAATGATAACTGGCACTGATGTCAAGTGGCGAGCGTTACTGCAAGGGGCCATTGGACCTATCTTGCTGACCGACCTACTTAGAGGAAGTATGGACCAACGGCATGTTGAAAATTTTAGCATCCCTAGCTTTTACTGCAAAATTATCGCTGGGTATTATCGATTGAAGCCTATGCCTCACGTTAGCTGTGCAGCGGACGTTCATCGTCAATGCATCTGGTACAACGCACGAATACAGATAGATCGGGAGGTTGTATTCGTTCCCGAGTATGTACGCGGACAAGGCATCAGAATACAATTGGAACAATATCGTCAGAAAATGCGAGAAATAAGGACTACAATTCGCTCCGCGTGGCTATATCCAAATATAACGATAAATCCCTTTCTTACCAATGTCTTAAACACGCAATCTCCAGGAGAGTGGACAACGATCCCCTCAGGCGAATGTAAGCGGGGCCGTCTTCTACTTGATGCCTGATACGAAAGTAACAAGAATGGTGAGCGAGCCGGAAATAGACCTTGCGAATGCATCATGTAACATTTGTTACCTATCTCTTATTCCCAAGATGTAACTCCAACGTGTAAGGGAAAATGGTCAGCAGAGCATTTCATATTTTCAAGATGAGAAGGTGGAGGAGATATCGCCTACCTTATGAAGTAAGCATCTCAACAAAATTGCAAACACTTCAGTACAGAGTAATAAAAAGATACGTACCAACAAGGAAATTTTTGTTTGACTGAAAAATCGTGCAATCGCCGCAATGTTGTTACTGCATGCAGGTGGACAACCTGTACCACTTCCTAATAGCTGTTACGACACTGTTAGGTTTTGGGAGGAGGTGTGCTGGAATTGAATAGGAAGTTAGGCAACAGGGTGCACCTCGGTCCTGAGCTGGTTATTTTTGGGTTCAAAAGAGCAGGGCTGCTTGCGAACTACCTAATTATCTTAGCCAAGCAATACATTGTGAATAAGAAACTAAAAGGGGAAGCGCTGTCTGTAGAAGTATTTTGGAGACTAGTTAAAAAACAATATGAAGTTGACAAGTGTATTGCTACCGGGCCGGGCAAGGATGCAAGCGCATTTTATCGCAAGTGGCGGGGTTTCGCAAATGATCTTGTTCCACGATGAAGCATGCGATAGTTTGATTCGTTGTTTGTACAAACAACCGCCGTTTAATGTTTTTGCCCTCGCTATTCGTTGCGTGTTGCGCCGCCGTGGCTTGGCAGCCGGGGCCGATCACCCCATCATGTTATCCCGGGCCGCTGCCGCGCCAGTGGGGCAGCGCGGCGTCGAGCGTCGTGTAGTATGTCTGTTCGTGAGTCATGTGCCAAAGAGCAAAGTGTTCTTCTCAATTAGAATGTACACTTTAGGATGAAAAAGAAAGAATAAACGTTAAAGAACTGAAGAAGAAAAAAATCGGTATGATTCGTGTATCTAACACTCTAATTACTATTTTAAGCGCTTTTTGTCCCTGATTCAGGTCAAGGTCATCCGAGGTCACGAGGTCAAACTGCAGCTTACGGTTATTAGGATTTGTACACATGATTATGGGTTCGTTTTTCGACTAGAACGCGAAAAATGACATTCGAACATGTTTTTTTTCTTCATACAAATAGAAGTAAAAGGCAAAACAGGAAATGCAATTTGGCATGATTATGCTGTAGACGGTGGTCGAATTTTGGCTTGGAATGGTTGTAAGTCAGTCATTTTTTAAGATATCGGCTTCACGTTTTTCTACAAAATTTTAATTGCATTATTCTAGAATGAATATTCCATTTTTTATTATTTTTTATTATAAAAAAAAAATATTTGGATTTCTCATTTTTTTTAGTTTCATAACATTTTGAAAATCCAATATTTCAGTTTGATAGCTGAATTCACTATCTGTCATTTGGTATATAACAATTGAAGTTATCTTACAAGCTGTACTTTTGACAGCGCTTGCCGCAAAACATTATTTTTCAACAAAAAATGCAGAACATGACGTCACTCTGACGTCATTCCTGTTTGAACTATCATAGCCTCATCTTTTTCCGTCATGTAGCATGTGTCAAATTGATGTTCAATAAGGTACTGAAAGTTTGATGACGATATTCCTTTTTGTTTAGGAGTTATTTCCAAACAGCGGGAGAAGGCTATAAATAGACCACCCCCATCAGGGTTAAGAAAAGGTTTACATCAGATATAGGCGTACCCAGGGGGGCAAAAGGGGTAATTCCCCCCCCCTTCCCTGTAGGTCCGTGTGTGCCCTCTTGGCCAATGGGCCCTCTTTGGAAATAGGGCCCGAAGGGCCCTATTTCCTCTTTAAAGACCACGCGAAGCGTGGTCTTTAGAGTGTTTAGAGCACATCAGAGGCTCTCCAGAGGTTCTTCAGAGGTTTTTGAGGTCAGAGTACCCTCTAAGGTGGCCAGAGTACCACCTCAGGCGGCCAGAGTGTCTTCTCAGGTGGCAAGAGGGCCCCCTCAGGCGGTCAGAGAGTACCCCCTCTGGCGGCCAGAGTACCCCCTCTGGCGGCCAGAGTGCCCAATCAGGCGGTCAGAGTGCTCCCTCACGCAGCCAGAGTACCCCCTAAGGCGGCCAGAGTGCCACCTCAGGCCAGAGTGTCTTCTTAGGTGGCAAGAGGGCCTCTCAGGCGGTCAGAGTCATAGGCGTACCAACCCTGAAGGTCTGTGCGTGCACCCTTGACCCATGTGCCTCCTTTGGAATTAGGGCCCGAAGGCCCTATTTCCAGATCTAAAGAATAATGTTTAATAAAAAACGTAATTTTGAGCAATTAAAAAATACATGTATAGAAAATATCCATCTCCCACTGTCGTCGTGTCCACAGTCCAAATAAAACTGAAAAATTATGCTTACAAAATATATAACAAAAAAAAAATCACTGCGCTCGTATCAAGGTTAAGTCAGGTCACTCATAGGCGTAGGAACCGGGGGGCCAGGGGGGCAACTGCCCCCCCCCACACTTTTCAAAGTGGAGGGGCCAACCATATGTTTTGCCCNCCCCCCTTGGATCCGCCAGTGGTCGCACTTCCACTCACATAGATGAATAATGTCCGGATGCGTGAAATTCGTTGCATTTATGTCCAATGCATGTCATGTGATTGTGATGTATTGTCGTATCAAATGTGCTATGGGTAACGTTTGAGAATTTAAATAACTGTTATCATTGTCGTGGGAAAGACTAATTTGTGTTCTGTTTGAGTGCCAATTTGAAGGAATTATATGGACATATGTTTGCGTAACAAGCTTGCAGTGGTCAGCAAGGGCTTCTCTAAGGAGTTTTCACTGCGGGGGATTTTCAATGGTGGATTTAGTTTTTAGTTTTAGGGTTTTAGTTTCGGGGGGCAAAAATGTCGCTCCGTTTCGTCAGGAAATGTTATTAACTGGGGGCGTGGCGTCGGGCCACCGGGACAGTTGAACGCGTTGTTCGGATCGTCGACTGCGGGGATTTTTGTGTCCACTGAGGGGAGGATTTCAAGGCACTGCGGGGGAAAAATCCCCTCGTTAACATGCTAAGATAATGTCGGTAGAAGCCGGTGGTCGGTGGAAGCCGGATGTCAGTGGTCGGTGGAAGCCGGATGTCAGTGGTCGGTGGAAAGCCGGATGTCAGTGGTCGGTGGAAGCCGGATGTTGCGAGAGAAAACAGTCGCTGACACGTGTGCGAAAAGCCCGAGCTTTGCCGAATATTCCGGCAAGTGTTGTGGCCTACAGTTCAGGTGATGGCCAACTGGCCATGTATAGGAAAAGTGAAAATGCGACGGACACTTCACGAGTAAGTGAAGTAACTAAAAAACAAGTTATTCCTTTATCGAATTTTGCACGTTGATATCTTAGCATATATGTTAAGATAACAGGAAACGGCTCTTTTATCTACATTCGAACTCAAAGGTATACCTTTAAGTTTGGATACAGACAAAAGAGCCGCTTGCTTTTATTTTAATTTTGCAAGGCTGTGAATGTTTGTTACTAAGCCTTAGATCCTCGATCTCATAACTAGGCATTGTCTTAAGCGACTACAAAGAGAATGGATTATTGACAGTCCTCCCCTTCTCCCGTCCTCCTGGTACCTGACGCTGGCGTCGCCCCTGCCACGGAGGTCCTCCCCTTATCCCGTCCTCCTGGTGCCTGATGCTGGCGTCGCCCCTGCCACGGAGGTCCTCCCGTCCTCCTGGTGCCTGACGCTGGCGTCGCCCCTGCCACGGAGGTCCTCCCCTTCTCCCGTCCTCCCGGTGCCTGGCACTGACGTCGCCCCTGCCACGGAGGTCCTCCCCTTCTCCCGTCCTCCCGGTGTTTGATGCTGGCCCCTGCCACCGAGGCGGAATACCTCATTATACGCCTCCTCTCACACAGTAACGAACCTTACTAACAACCCAACACATTAAAGCACGACTTGGACGAAGTTCAAAGACGTGGTCAGGAGTGGGTCATTACATTCAGCGTTACCAAAACCATCCAGCAAACATTTCCCCACAAAAGCCAACACCAACCACCAACACTTACATTTGGAGATGTCCCACTACCCATAATCGAAACACACTTTTACTTTTACCAAAAATATCCGTATCTACGAAAATGCGAACGAAATATCAAAATAAAGTCAATAAAACACTAGCGTTCCACTGTAGTACGCTATTGCACAGCATCTTCACCAACACATTTTTATTTTATTTTTAATTTAGTCCGAATGTTTTGTATGGATGGATTTCCGAAGTCAGAACCCGCGCTAAGCAGAGCTTGTTGCGCAGGCCCTGACCCCACCACCCGATCGTACAATTCATGTTGGTCGGCAGAATTAAGACGAAAGTTTTACGTGCCCGACATACCTGGACACGGTCCGCCCTGCTCACTGACGTCACCTGACCTTCAGTGCGACTGCTGCCACCTGCCGCAGGCCATCCCAGTCAGGAGCAAAATGCGAGCGCCGAAGCGACTTCAAACCCGGGCTGCCACTACCGATAGTCAAAAGCCAGGCGCGCTCCGACTGAGGCTACAGGAGCGACAAAAAAAAACATTCTCGATCAATTATATAATATATTATTATATATATATTATAGTATCATTATATATATATATATATATATATATATATATTAGAAAAATAGGCCAGTAATCTTCCTTCAGCAACAGACCATTGAATGTATAAGCATTGAATTATAGCTAAACACCCTGATCATGCGCAACACCCCACCAAAACAAAGAGTCATGCGAAACCAACATACTGACGTGTACCATTTGATGCCCGTTCGAAGATGTAGGCTTCGGCACAACAGTACTCGGATACACGTGGACCACTTTCAGAGCGCTCACAATGCACAGAGCAGACGGATCCATCAAACACCATGGAGAAACACAACCCAACACTGGACACGCCAACACCTCGTCGGACAAACACAACCATCATTCCAACTTCAAACCGTGACCCCAGCGCATTGAAATCATCGAGCCAACACATCCGTGACTTCACACCCCTCATCAACACACGAAGAACCAGCCGACTCCGACAAAACTCCACTCTGGGAACAAAACAACAGACAATGCACACCCACATGCACAAACACACACACACGACTCTGACCAAGACTCATGTGTTTTGTTATGTGATGGAGATACACATAGAGTTGTCTATCTCTGAATAATGTATGTATTACATACGATGTTGGAGCACGGGTTCACTCTATGAACCATACATTATATGTTGTTTCTACATTAGTGTATGTATTTTATTTAGCGCGATGTAAAACATGCATTCGTAAGTGTGATCTAAAACTATCGCTCTGACATTTAAACTTATTTGTTATCCGAAATGTCATTACTGTTGAAAACACGGACCGGAACTC
This sequence comes from Semibalanus balanoides, assembly GCA_014673585.1. Lineage (NCBI taxonomy): Eukaryota > Metazoa > Arthropoda > Thecostraca > Balanomorpha > Balanidae > Semibalanus > Semibalanus balanoides. The sequence goes on along the minus strand of VOPJ01002719.1, from coordinate 8,642 downwards.
ACTGTAAACCGTGAAAATGAGTGTTGTTTAATAATGCATTCGAAACCTTTCGGCTTTAATATTAAACGATTACATGAACCTAGGTTTCTGCTCTACTAGATCTAATGATTCGAAACGAACAGTAAATAAGTTAATTAAAATCACAAAAGTTCGCAAAATGGACAACGCATAAACATTCAATGTCTGGTGCCTGAAAACTATATTATATAATATATATATATATATATATATATATATATATATGTATATATATATATATATACCTTTTCTTAATGTGAATCGGCGTCTGTTCAGCTCAATTCGGCATTTCTCATTTACAACGAGAGCAGACATGACTGGCATATATGCATCTCACATCGGCGTAACACACTCCCGCGGCAAAGGGACATTGGACAGTGCACCGTGCACGGTGCACTATCGATTTGTAATGCCCTTTGCCGCGGGAGTGTGTTACGTTGATTTGCGATGCATATGTGACAAACAGTCATGTCTGCTGTCGTTTTAAATAAGAAAAGCCGAATTGAGCTGAAACAGACGCCGATTCGCATTAACCCGCGCGTTTCTGGGGTATATTATGTAATGCAAGTTACTAGGGGGCTATTTATAGCCCCCCTCTGATCTCCGGAACTGCTGGACCAATCTTAAAAATTCAAACAGAATAAGATAGCCCTGTTACATTTGTCCAAAGAAACATAACATTGTTAACATCAGGGTCACCGATGACGTCACAGGTCACGTCAAAGACAAAATGTTTGACCGTGTCATCAACGTCCGGTGGATGGAATCGTCGCGCAAAATGCGATATTAAACGCATAATCAGTTGATCAATCGGTATGATTCGTGGTCGCGCCGTGACCCTGGCGGCGTTCGGACGTGCGCGGAGGTCGCTCCTCCCGCGTCCCGCACTGACCTGGCAGCGAGCCAGTGACTGTGATCTGTGATCAGCGAGCCAGCTGAGCTGTGTAATGTGACAATTGTATGTGTTGAGAGTGTCGAGGCTGTGCAGACTGTGAGAAAATGCCAAACAAGAAAGTAGCCTCCTCGGCGGCACCGAGTTTCGTCCAGCAGACGATTCGGCAACTCGGGCAAAACAGAAGTGCCAGCCCCCAAAAGCGCCGCCGACAGCAATCTGGTGAGCAGCCTATTGGAACTCTAGATCAGATCAAAGATCTCATCGAGACCCAGATGTCCGAGTTTTCAAAACTCAAAGAAGAGTTCCAGTGCATTGCCGACTCTATGAAAGCTGACCTGAGTTCGCTGAAGGATAGAGTGAAAGATTTGGAAGAGCACACAAATCGTAAAGATGAGGAGCTCGAAAAGCATGGAAAAAAGTCTGAAACTGTCAGGAAACGCAGTGGGGACCCTGCAGCAGTAGAAAGAAAATGAAATCGATCGTCGCCTCCGACTCTGATTTTTACTGGTCCGGCATCGAAAAAATCTGCCACCTCTACCCCCTCCAGCGCTCGCGCTGGCGGCCGGGGACGGGTTGGCCTTGACCTCTCCGCCGCCTGCGAGCGCGCGCCGCGCGAGCCGTCTCCCGCCAGCGGCGCAGGGCGCGGCCAGGGCAGGCGCCGGGTCGGGGGCGGATGCTCCGAGCATTCAACATCAGCAGGCAACATCAGCAGCTTCAAGCTACGCAGAGGCGGCGGCTACGCCCTCGGAGAGCGGCAGCCGGCGAGATGCGACCGCGGCTGCTGCCCCGCTGGCGCGCCAGGCTGAGGACGTGGAGGCCACCCTGATCTCGCTGCTGAACTCGGCCTTCCCGGGGCTGGGGCTCCGGCGCTCCGACATCGAGAGAGTGCATCGTACCGGCAAGAAGATCTGGTGCCGGTTTCCATGCGTGACCAGCTATACAACGGTAGGTTAAGCCTCCGAGATAACCGGAAAGGCAATGAGCTGTATATATCGGAGAGCCTCACTAAAGCGCGTCAAGAAGTTTTCGGTAGACTTTTGGCTCTCAAAAAGGAGAAAAAGATATACACGGTGTTCACGCGGTACGGTTCAGTGTTCGCGAAGGAGCAGCAATACGGCCGAAATGTGCGGGTAGATAGCATGTACGCCTTGCATGCTCTAGGACTCGATGCTCGATAAGTTACACATGAGCCGTGCTTGTTGCCTGTATCCCGTGAAAATCGAGCGTTATTTGTGCCATGCCAGGTTGGGCGCTGTCTCTGATATGCCGGAGCTGCCTGTTCGCTTTCACGACTAATGTGCTTATTTTGCTACTCTATATCCCTTTTTTTATGTCGTTTTGTTCGCGGCTCCCGTGGAGCTATCCGTTCCGTGTAGCCAGATGGGTGGAAATTCCCCTTGATTCGTTGAATGTGCGTGGTTTGAAGAGATGAAAAGGCTGAGCTTTGTTTCAGACTATCCATATACCCTGGGATAAGTATGTTTGCAAGAGACCATTCTGTTGAGAGATGAAAAAATTGGCACGAGCTGAAGTGGGGTGCGAATGTATTTTTGTCGACATGGCCGATTCAGCAATCAGGGAGGGGTTGCAGTGTTTGATGCCGAGCAAAGATTCGGTGGAAAAGCAAGTAGCGAGCATACAGCAGAATGATCGGTGGTGCCTTAGAGAATAGAACGTTTTCACCGAACAGTTTTACTTGTTAGTGTGTACGCGCAAATAGCGCTTTTCAAGATCAAAATTAGATTTATTGAAGAATTAGAAGACCGATAGCACGATTTGCCGAGATGTCTAGGATTTTCTTGTGTGGTGATTTCAATGTACATATGTCTCAATTAGATACTTCATCAGATTTTGTCAGCAGCCCGGCGGCCGCACGCTTGACTCAGATGTTGGACAGATTTGGTCTTGTAGATGCCTGGAGGTATGTGTACCCGAATTTGAATGGTTTCACCCTGGCGTCGTGGCGGTGCTGTTCTCGCTCAACAGTCTCGCATTGATTTTTTCTTTGTGAGCCAGTCTACAGTGAGATCCCAAGGAATAAGTAAAATCGAGGTTAGACCCAGTTATAAATCAGATCACAATATGCTCGTACTAGAAATTAACTTAACACGCCAGCAGCGCGGACCTGGGGTATGGCGATTTAATAACAGCTTGTTGACGAATGAAGCATTCTTGCAAAATGCAATTGAGGAAATAGGCAAAGTCGAGAGAGGCGAAGATGTTTATGCAAATGTTGAGGACGCAGGGCTGATAATTGAGGTATTGTTAGCAAAAATACGGTCCGACAGCATTGCCTTTGGGAAACGAATTGCACAGAACAAGTGCAAAGAAGAAAAACAGCTCCTATCTGAGATAGTTAGGCTGATTATCGAAATGCAGCAAGGAGATGATCACAAAAGCGAGTATAATAATTATATAGCCAGATGGGAAACACTACAGGAAGAAAAGGCTAAAAGGGTTATGCTGTTTAGCAGGGCGAGATGGTGTGAGCAGGGTGAAAAGCCGACGGGATACTTTTTGAAGCTACAGAAAAGAGATAGAGAAATTAAAGTAATTAGCAAGCTCATTGATAGCCGTGGGGTAGAAATAAAGGGACAAGCATGAAATATTACGCGAGTGCACTGAATATTACAGCCGATTATATACTTCTAAGCAGCCTCAGCTTCAGTCCATGCCCGATTTATCGCGATTATTTGCAGACATACACAATCCTAAGCTGACTACAGCTGAGCGCAGTAGTTGTGACGGGGAAATTACTAACGATGAGTGCTTAGCAGCTCTGAAATCGATGGCTTGTGGCAAAGTTCCTGGGCCGTCGGGATTTACCAAGGAATTCTTTCTTACATTATGGGAGCACATCGGCCCTCTGATAGTCCGTTATATATACCAAGCTCACCAAAAAGGTTTGTTTTTCGTTACTCAACGTAGAGGTTTCATCTCATTGTTGCCAAAGAAAGGTGATCAGAGGTATTTGAAAAACAAAGGGCCAATTGTTTTGCTTGATGTTATATATAAGATAGTTGCCAAAGTCATAGCAATTAGGCTGGGGAGGGTGGTAGACCGTTTGGTGTCATCAGATCAGACGTTTTTTTTTTAAAGGTAGACACATTGGCGACAATCTCAGGCTAATGAGCGATATATTGCACTATTCAAAGTCAGAGGACATACCAGATCAATTTTAAATGATTTAGATTTATGCTTGTGCCTTCGATTCCGTCGGAAACATGCATTTCTTTTCAGGCGACTGAGCATTTAATTTTGGTGAGTCACTTGATTACGTGGGTGAACTGCTTTAATAACCGTTCGGAGCTGATATTCTCAACAATGGAGGTAACCACTGGAAGCTAGTTTCACCGAGAGAGCAGTGGAAACAGGGCTGCCCTGTGTCTGGGTATAATATTCGTTACTTGCAGTAGAGCTGTGTCGCTTGTAAATTAAGATCTCGCGTGATATTCGAGCATAACATTATCAAAGGGTATGAAGTTAAAAATTCACAATACGCGGATGACACCGCTATATTTGTAGACGGTAAGGAGTCATGCCGGAAAGTAATGGAAAATGCTTGCTGGTTTTGGAGATATATCGGGCCTACAGTTAAAACCTTCAAAAGTGTGACTTTGTTTTGGATTAGGTAAAAACAGGATAAGCAGGACAGTATATGCGGCATAAAACCAAAAACAAAAATTCAAAATCTTAGGCATTTAAATTTTCTCGAACAGTAGATGACTGCTTTATGACAACGTTCAGCCGAAAAGTGCAAAACATCAGAAATTCATAAACATGTGGAAAGAAAGAGATCTCTCAATCAAAGGGTAGAATAACCCTAATTTAAACTTTGATGGCTTCTCAGCTAAACATACATAGCAACGTCGTTGACATTTACCACTGGATATATTTAAACAATAGATAGAGATACATGCTTTCATGTGGCGGGGCAGGCCCCCAAAAGTAAAAAGGAGCGTGATCTGTCAGCCGATAGAGCTGGGCGGTCTAGGTGCAGTCAATATTGATAACTATGTCCGAAGTATCCAGTTGTCCTGGCTCCGCAGAATGATAACTGGCACTGATGTCAAGTGGCGAGCGTATACTGCAAGTGGCCATTGGACCTATCTTGTCTGAACGAACCTACTTAGAGGAAGTATGTACCAACGCAGTGTTGAAAAAATTTTTTAAGCACCCTAGCTTTCTACTTGAAACATTATGCGCTGTGAGGTATTATCGTTGAAGGCCTATGCCTCACGTTAGCTGTGCACGGACGTTCATCGTCAATGTTTTCGTCATTCTGATCGTGGCGCCGGAGGAGAAGACGTGCTGCGGCAGTTGTATGGAGCAATAGGATCTGACATATTGGTCACTTGCAGGCTAAGTATTGGTTAACTTGTTCGTTATAAGTGTATTATCTTTGTTTTGCTTTCTTAATTTGTTAGTTTAAAGTTAGTTGGAGCAAACAGGATTCAACTCTAGTTTAGAATATCGGCCAGTTTCTGATAAATTGCGCAGATGTCTGACACGGCTAACATGGACTATCTCACAGATGTTGTAACAAATCAACAAACCAGAATTGAGTCACTAGAAAAGCAGGTTCAGCTGGCCCTTAAGCAGGCTGAGGCTGCTGAACAATATACCAGGCAAGACTGTTTGATACTGAGGGGGAAGTTGGATGGGAAGTTGGAGACCCAACTGCAGTCTGAGAGATGAGGTAGCACGACTCATCCACTTTCATACTGGAGTCCTGGTTCCCCCCTTGGTGCCTAAACACGGCCCACTTTCTTGGTAAAAGGGACAGCATTATAGTCAGATTTAACAACAAAGAGGTCCGTGAAGGCGGTCTACAGGAACAGAGTTCCAAAGGACCCAGAGAGACGAGGACTTTGTCATTCATGAGTCCTTAACTGCAACAAAGATGCAGATTGTGACCAGATGTGCCCATCTACGGAGGGAGGGCAAGGTGTCAACTTACTTTACTCAGGGTGGAAATGTTTTTGTGAAAAAACACAAAGACGCACCTACCATCATGGTCGAAGAACACATGACAGACGCAGATATCCTGGCTAAACTTAGGCTGCAGCCCTCCTCCTATAGGGACGCAGTTGGAGTGGTGAAAAGACCACACACATCCTTGGACACAAACTCTGATGAGGTCAAGGTAGGGGGTGAGGAGAAAAGACCACACACATCCTCGGACACCAACTCTGATGAGGTCAAGGTAGGGGGTGAGGTGAAAAGACCACACACATCCTCGGACACCAACTCTGATGAGGTCAAGGTAGTGGGTGAGGTGAAAAGACCACACACATCCTCGGACACCAACTCTGATGAGGTCAAGGTAGGGGGTGAGGTGAAGCCCAAAGACACAGGAGAAAATGACACAAAGGTGACTGACACAAAGGTGACTGATGCTGGGTGCTCGGAGAGTGTGGATGCTGTGGGTGATCACAAAAACAGTTGACTACCACTCAAAACTGAACCTGAGAAGCCAAAGCAAAGGGTGGCTGTATCAGAATTAATCACCAACACAACACAAACATGAGCAGTGCACAAAAGGTCACTGATGATGAACTAAAATGTAACAGAAGTAAAGATTATGGACAGGCTGCTGGAAGTCATGATGACCTGAGTATTGCTGCTAAGGCTACAGCAGAGGATGATGATGTAAAGCTGCCGAACACCAAGAAGGTAGCTGCTATGAATCCGAAACCAGGTGAAACATCTGACTCCAGCAGTCAGTCCAAGTCTCCGAACAGGTCAAATAAAAGAACCTCAAAGAGAAACAAGAACAATAAGTCAGAAAACAAGTGAACACCCGCAGAACAGGCAGAATTCAGCCACATGGTTGATTTCAATTTAGGTTCTACCTGACCTGATTCCTGTAAACAACTTGACTTACCTACCTCTTGCCTCTTGGCTCTTACTTTACTGTAGGCACCCTTCTAGTATCATTGTGATAGATACCTACCTTCTGTTCCAACATGCCTGGGTGCTTGCGAGTCTTGAATGGATGGGTGGTTACATAAATAGTTATATGTAGTTCCTCAATCAAAGTGGGTGTCAATGTTTGTGTGTTAATGATTGTGTCAGTAGGTATGTAGTACGACCAGTTTGGTTGTACGCATTGTCAAAGTCATGGATTTCAGAAGAATGTATTCAGTTCATGTTTATTTTTAAGCCTTGGTTAATTAACAAGATAGGTATTAAATTTATTGTTATTTTAAGTGGGCGGGAGGGTTAGCAGTTTTTCCCAATACATTTATTTTTGTATTTATTTTGTGTAATTTCATCTGTTTTACCCGTTGTTTAATTTATTGGTGAAAACTTAAATAAAAAACATGTTTAACATGTTCAGTGATATTTTACTCCAGCAGAGAACTTGGCATTATTTGCGCTTTTGGAGTACAAGACATTGTTAAAAAACTACCAGGCTGTCTTAGCCCCCGCCGCTAACCCGACCGGGCTAGCCCGGTGACCGCCCTTGGCGGCGCCTTCGCGATTTTCGCAGGGCCGGTCGGCTGGCCGGGGCGTGCGGAGGCGCAAGCGTAACAGTTGACGGGTTCGGCGCGCCCGGCCCGGTATCTATTGCCTTGGCCCGGCCGGTGGACAGGCGCCGCCGCGCGGGGGACAACGCGGCACAATGCGCGAGGGCGGCGCGGGCGGGGGCGGCGGCCCGTATTCCACCTATTTTTGGGGAGAAGGATAGGTAATAATTATGGATATAGTCGAGAACCTGGTGGCTGCTGGTGTATGCATGGTTGGTATTTATGTTACTGACTTTACCTAAAGTCATGTTGATGTCTATTCAATGATTTGGGTCTCAGTTTGGTTGTTCTCCCACAACCCAGACAAGTGGCTGCCACACCACCAAATGTCTGGTGTCATTGTGACATGCCTGACAAATATGAGACAAGAGATGAGCTGGTTGATGGGCCTTGGGTTGATGAAGGCCAAATGGTTGGGAGAAGGTGAGGATGAAGCTGGTTGGCATGTTACTGGTTTCATAACGTGACATTTCACTTTCTTAACAGCCCCCAGGCAGGTACCAGATCGGTCTGCGAGTCTGCTATTAGACCCACTTTGGTGCACTGTCGAGTAAATGTGTGAGTGAATGTGTGAGTGGGTGCCAAAAGCACCAGTTTTAAAAAGTTTTAACCTGGGCACTGGGGGCTGAAACTTGTTTATAATATGAAAAGCTAATATAGCACCACAATGTGATAGTGCTAAAAAACATGCCAACCATGCTTTGAACCTGTGTCATNTGGGGAGTTCTCGCTTTGCCGGCTACGCACAGAGTCCACGATGCGGCTCTTCTCCGCCGCGGGATGTTCTAGTCGAACAAGGCCAAGGCCACCAGCTCCTCCGACAGATACCAGAGGTGATCCTTGAACTTGTGGAGCGCCGCCTTTCCCAGAGCTAAATTGTCCTCAGCGTAGCCGCCAGACCCTTGAGGAATTCGAGATCGTTCCCAGAGGCCGCTGGAGCGATCGGGACCTCGGGTCAAGCCTTGGCGTAGAAGCGGGCGACGAAGATGCAGATGTTCCGGAGGTCGCTCTCCTCTTGCGCCGGAGCTGGGACTGCTCCCGAAACGTACAGACGTTCAGCGCGTATATTGCTTTTACCATCCTTTGAGCATGGTGCATTGGATGGCGATTGGCGAAGGTCCAGTGGCTATGTCCCCTCCCTGTTCCTACGCCTATGCAGGGGACGGGGGCAGGGGGCAGGGAACATGGGACAGGGG
>VOPJ01002718.1:0-10252 GCA_014673585.1 Semibalanus balanoides | reverse complement strand
ACCCCAGCCCTACACCTGTCTCCCATCGGCTCTTCCATTGTCTCCTTGGGCTGTTAATCGGCCTTCATCAGTTTGTCACGAGCTCGTGACAAGGACAGGGACGGGGACGTGGGTAAGCTGGGGGCGAATGTTCCGAGTTGACTAGATTGCAAGCCTTTTAATTAGATACGAGGAGATGAATGAACGAACTAACCTTAGAATGACAGTAGGTTTACATTGCTTTGTAGAGTTGCCTTGTAAATGCAAAAAATCAGTTTACAGTCCTGAATAATGAGGGCACATTTTAGCTGCCGCGGACGCGGAAGATCACTGAAAATGAGCGAAAAATCGTAGCGATACCACGGAGTCTGCGCACCGAATGGCCAGTGTGCGGCCACCTTAGCTTTGGTTGGCTTTCTGTTGTTTCTGTCGATGCTGGCTAATGGCTTATGTTTGATTATCCAGGAAAAGTATGTTGCGTAGTGCTAATAATATCATTGATCTTATCAAATATTCATATTTGGGGGGAACTGAATAACATTAACTAAAATCGTCTATGATCGTCTTTTATCGGTGTTAATCCAATCAGATGCTGCAAAGTCCTGGCGACGAGGCGCCTCCACTTTACTTGAGTTGCTTGTTACCGTTATTCAATATCCATCATAATTGGATTGGAATTAAGTAAATTTGGGTTTAGCAAGAAAATCTGACAGACAACGCTGGATACAGTAACACCTTATAGTCAGCTAAAGCACTAACAAAAACTTAGGTAAGTAGTTATTGCAGCTTAGTAAAATCAAAATAAAGCATGATAGGAATTAATTTATGTGTGCGTCAGACAACATTCAAATCGTTTCTTAACCGACTGGTTTAGTCCAAACAAATCCAGCCTGGTTACAATAAGCTGTTTACAGTGCCAGCTTGCTAACAGTGCAACTAAAGTAAAATCATTTTGAACAGCACTCAGGAAGCATACGCATCCCATAAATCGACGATATTTCGCAATTTCGATTGCCAAATTAAAAGTCTTTGCTTATAAGATGAAATTGTTCAATGTCTCGCAACGCAAACGAACTTAAAACCATTATAAAGCAAAGCGATGTAAAATGATCAGCGGTGATAACGGGATAAGCCAATAGCGAAGTAAGTTATGTTCCGTTAATAAAAACAAAATGGTACTTATCATTGGCTGACATAAGTGAATAGTTACAGCAAATTCATTTAGCATAAAGGTAAGTCTCATCAATATTCAAATTTCAGCAATCGATCAAGTAACCGGCATAGCTAACGCTAGGAAGATATAACGGCAAACGTGATCAGGCATGGTCATTCACCCCAAAGGCCTTGAAACAATCGGCTCAAATGAACTTTAGAGGCTTGTTTGCTTGGGCTGGCACTCGGGGAGTGGTATCACTCCATATGGAGCCGTTTACTGCTGTCGTAGAAACAATCGACATAAAACTGTGTGCAAACCTTCAAATGACGTTATCGCTGGATGACCTTGCATGGTCGCCGCTTGCACTCATCCATCATCATCCAGCTGAATGTGTCATCATTTTTAACACATAGCTAATATTGCAAACTATGGGTAAAAATCGGCACCATATGGAGTCTGGAGTGACTACTGCACCCAGCTAGTTGTTTAACTATTTGAAACTTTAATGAGGCTGGGTTTAAGCTAAAAAAACAATGACAGACAATTAGTTTGCACCAAAACGACTATTCTTAACTTGCCGTGACGTCACGTCGTACAAGGTAATATAGTTATAATGCTGTGCTGCAATGAGAGCTTATGGGTTAGTTTGCTTTCAATTTGGATGTTCACAAAGCAGCAAAAAGCCCACCCATGCTAGAGATATATGCATTACAGAAAAGGGTATTGCTATCTCTGTTATCACTATACAGATTACAGAGCTTGCACCTTATACACATTATCGGAAAACAGTGTCATCATTTCAATTTTGTCCATCTCTTAACCCTATTCCCTGCGGGGGCAGATTCTGCCCCCGGTAGTTTTTCGTCAGCTGCTTCTGAACCATTGAGTCTATCGTCTTAAAACTTCCGAACTTTTATTAAATATGAATGACGCGTGTTGTGTCAAAATGAAAAAAAAAATCGGCTGAGCAGAGGCGGCAACAGGCTCATGTTTTGCGGAGGTCGTTACGAATGCAGTTGTTCGGCGAATACTTCCTTCGCAGCTTGCGGTGAAATAAACGCGTCAGAAACTATGTCACTGCTATACAACATACATACTTAGATTATACATATGTAGGGCAGAGGCGAACTCAAGTACATAACATGGGAGGCGATATCCTCCGTCAATTTAGACCCAACTTCAAATAAGTAAGATGATAAAAGGCGTTCCGCACATGGCGCCCCCACGTTGTTTACCTGAATCCGCCTATGCGCAATATATTACATTAAAAAATGCAACACAAAAATCCCACTTGTGACGTTCCTATCGTCCCAATTACTCACGAACAGCACATATTTTGTATTAAAAGATATTACCATTTTTCATCCCTGAGTGCGCCTATGATTTTTAAGTTTTGTACTTGTCCCTTTCATATATTAAAGACCATGACATTGGAAGATCACTAACGTTTTTTGCATGAAAATCGCACGAATCACATGGCCGCAGTGACCTTTCAAAAATCCCCCTGGCCTCTTATTTTTTACCAAAAAGCAATTCTGGGTTCCAAAAAGAAGGATTTTGTCACCACGAATCGAATGATGTTTGTCGCATCGAAATGAAGTCTCGAGCAAGTTTCGAAGCTATTCTTTCGGGGGTTAAATCTTTGCAACTCCCCTCTCGCCACCCTGTGGGATATGATGGTTTATTAAAATACACCTAGCTATTGCAGGTGGGGGGGGGGGGGCGGAGGGAATCCGTCCCCTCGGGATTTCGGGAATAACTTGCGTAGTTATCAACTGATTGCGATGAAACTTCCAGTACCCTTTTTTGAACCATTTGGCACATACTCGGACAATTTGAACTTCTACCCACATGACCTGTGATCTTTTATCTGTTTATCAAGGTCATATCAGGCACAACTGGCGTCCCGTGGTATCGATGCTTGTAACTCACACAGTTTTTGAGTGTTTATTGTTTAGAAGCATATGCAAAGGTGTTACCAGGTGACATTTATGGTTTTCACCGAGATCGTAACCTCGATTGATCTTTTCAGTGGTCATCTAAGGTCAATAACTTCGGATGGCCTGCTATGACTTGTTTTGTCTGTGGCAGCTTCTAAGGTATTTTGTGACGATCATTTCAAATTGAACATCAACCTTACGTTAGTAAAGGTATGCTCCACTTTGGATCACCTGACAGGATGCTTTTTATATTATCTCTAGGACATTTTGTGACGCTTGTTACAGCTTTGGCACCCATTTTGCATAATTATATGCTCATTTATGATTCTAGCTTGATTAGTGTCCATTGTTTAATCTCTATGCATTAACAATTTAGATGATATTCGGGTCATTATCATGACCTCAGAGGTGACATAATGATCCAGGACTTTAAAATCCGATAGCAACGGCTTCCTCTTATTACAAGCATCCCGCTAGTTTTGTAATCGAAGCTCAAGCTCAATTAGGGGCGAAATGCTTTAGTGGGTCGTGCCCCCTACCTGCGCGGTCATGTAGGTATTGCACGCTGCACTGGCGAGGGTAACAATATCGCCATCTATGTATCATATTTGTGTTTGTTTCATTGTATGAGTTATGCATTGCTAGCATGATCTACCTCATTAAGATCATCGCAGGATACACTGGCGTCAGAATACCGTCCAGCAGAGAATAACACTCCCCTTAGCCCGGAGTTACTCCTTTACCGTCCAGCAGAGAATAACACTCCCCCTAATAAGCCTTTGAGTTTACTCCTTGTACCCAGGTCCACCAGTCAGATCGAATACCATATAATTAACACTCCCCTTAGCCCGGAGTTACTCCTTTACCGTCCAGCAGAGAATAACACTCCCCTTAGCCCAGAGTTACTCCTTTACCGTCCAGCAGAGAATAACACTCCCCTTATCCCGGAGTTACTCCTTTATGTAGAACTTATTCCCCGTTTTACTGTGCGTAAACGTAAACCAAACTGCCAGCTTCTCCTGTCATAATAACTTACGCGTAGATAACTGCATCCAATGTTCTGTAGTTACAGCTGGAGACCATGTGATGAAGGCTGTTTCTATCACATGGGAAGAGGAAGGACTGACGGTGCAGTCGCCTCTTTTATCGATTTTCAATGCTGAACGCTGCATTGTCAGGCCCACGTACCTATACTAATTTCCTATGTGGGCTTGTCGCACATTTGGGTTATTGTTTTACTTGACTTGCTATTGTCATTGATAGCTGCCGAGGTGACCTTGCATCATTTTTTTTAGTAAGTTCCAATGCAAAAAGAAGTAACACACTAATAAATATGACATGATCACTCAGGAGCAAAACAAAGTGTTGACAAGCCAGTGCCCGGCCTTATTGAAAGGAAACCATAGCAGTAATGGTGACTAAGCATAGAACCAATATCAATATATTTAAATTGTGCTGCGTTTTCCTCATATGTTTTTTATCATCATAAAATATTATGTTGGGTCCAGCAACACTATATTACCCGTGTATTTACACCAGCCAAACATAAAATAATCGTTGCTCAGCAATTTCCTTATGCATCGCCTTGCAATATTGCTGGTTAATTTAAAACGTTCATGCGATATTGTAAGCATGCATCTAACAGTTTCAACATCCAACGACAGCAATGGTTATTTTTTGCATAAATAATTGATGCATCAGTTTACCAGAAATCACGAAAATGCAAAGAGCAGTTAAAATCATCGGGTATAATAGCGTATAAAAGCGTCCGATTATAATAGCGTAAATTCAAAACAAGAACCGTTTCTTTACATGCAAAGCCAAGTAAATTGCGGTAGTTAGTACGAATTCGAGAAGTATATACCTCTTACACCTTAAGTTAGACTCTTCTCATATTGGAGCCTATAGTCTGAAAATATCTTATATTGTTACTCGTCATTAGAGTACTCACTAGAGAAAGACCAAAATGGAAAACGGCCCCTATTTATGAGAAGTTAATGCGAGTGGACAAGAGCGGACAAGAAGGCACCCAAGTCGACGATTTATCCCACTGATGAAATAGAATAGCACGTTGCAAGCTATATTGTTCCCACGCCCGTAGCAAATCCCATGGCTCGGTGCCGTGATCGCGTGCAAGAGGCCGTCACCTGACTGAACCTGTCAGCCCCGACCTCGCCACATACTGACAACATCACACAAATACAAACCCCCAGAGTCCCTCCCCTTGCAGCGCGATCCCACGTTCTGACAAACCACAGGTCCAAGGACCGTAGGGCCGAGAGATTCCTCCCAAGTGGACAAGCCGTTCCCCCCGCTGCAGCCGATGCCTCCTGCTCTATGCCAAAATCCAATGGCCGATGAATCGCTCCCATGTGGAGCAGAGTCCACAGACTGATGATTAATTTGAAAAAATTTTGTTATGCGATTTGCGGAAAACGTTGCCAAAGCGGCCGGCGAAATTGTGAGTTTTTGCTGGATTTCCGACCTGCAGCAAAGGGTATTTTTACGAATAAATTGTTATCTTTCCCGCAAAATGTAAACTCATAGTTTTCTAATCCAAGATCTTGATTTTTCACGCTCAGTAATGGAACGCGTGGGGGGGGCATACTTGGTATTTAATGCCCCCAAATTTCCTGTGGGTGGGGAGCGCCCCGATTAGCGCCCTGAATCCACCACTGGTGTTGGGGCGAAACCCTTTCCCAGCGTTGAATAAGGCCAACAAAACGGATGAAACCCACGTTAGAAAGGATGGATAATGCAGTATGGCATGTATGGCATGGCCATACCATTTTTGGAGCTGGATTAGTAATTGAAATCAAACCATGACAACTAATTTGGAATAAGGCATACCTAGCTTGGAATAAATTGTTTAGTCCAGACTACAAGTCTGTAAAATAATTGCGCCGCGTAGCGCGCCAAATTTGAGAGTTTGCCCTGAATCAGGGCTGGGAAAACGGTTTTGGTGGCGCCGGATCAAAATCTGGCCGAAACAAGTGGTCCGACTGACCGCCGTGACCATGAGGGGCCGCTGCAAGCCGATGCCCACCTGCTCTACATCCAATGCCGATGAATCTCCCCATCGTGGAACAGGACTGCCGCCCCGTCTGCAGCCCACGAATTATGCAATCCTGCCTCATACTATTCAAGGCGATGTGGATATTTCTACTCCCAGTGTGTGATACAGTAAGTCCCCGCGCGTGCAGCCGATGCCTCCTTTCCTTGCTCCTCCACACAACGGCCGTACGTGAAGTCGCTTCCCATGTGGACAACAGAAGTCACCCCGCTGCAGCCGATCCCTTCTGCTCACATCCAAGGACGAGTGAATCGCTCCCATCGTGAGGGCAAGCCTCCCCCCCGCTGCCTAGCCGATCCTTCTTGCTCCCACATCCAAGGCCCGAGTGAATCGCTCCCGCGATCTGAAGTGGAACAGAGCCGCCCTCGCAGCAGCCGATGACCTTTGGCTCCTCCACATCCAATGAAACCGATGCAATCGCTCCCCCATGGGTGAGCAGAGTCCACCCCGCTGCGCGGAGTCGCCCATTCTGCTCCACATCCAAGGCTCGGAGTGAAAATCTGCTCCTAATGATAAGGAACACCCGAGACTCTCCCTCCCCGGTCTAGCGCGAGTCCTGCTCATGGCTACCCACCTCCCAAGCCCCGGGAAGTGAACCAGCTCCCATGTGGAACAGTAGTCCCCCGCCAGCCGAAGCCCCTCCTTCTTCTACTCCACATTCACTCACAAATACACCCCAGAGTCCCCCGCTGCAGCCGATCCCTTCTGCTCTACATCCAAGGCCGAGTGAATCGCTCCCATGTGGAACAGAAACCCCCGCCAGCCGATGCCTTCTGCTCCACATCCAAGGCCGAGTGAATAGCTCCCATGTGGAACAGAGTCCCCCGCTGAAGCCGATGCCTTCTGCTCCACATCCAAGGGCGAGTGAATCGCTCCCATGTGGAACAGAGTCCCCCGCTGCAGCCGATGCCTTCTGCTCCACATCCAAGGGCCGAGTGAATCTCTCCCATGTGGAACAGAGTCCCCCGCTGCAGCCTGATCCCTTCTGCTCCACATCCAAGGCCGAGTGAATCTATCCCATGTGGAACAGAGTCCCCCGCTGCAGCCGATGCCTCCTGCTCCACATCCAAGGCCGAGTGAATCGCTCCTGCGGAATGCACGTATCGACCATTCGCTGCGACATCGTATAGGCAAACTGCGCGAGACTGCTGCACGGTGGTGCGCCCCGAAGGCCTTCGCCGAATAATCGCATCAGCCTGTTTCTTTCTACCTTTTTGTGGCATGTCAACACGCGTGGTTGGGAGCACTCAAGGTTTTCGAGGATCTTTTTTGAGTCCGAGTGTCCACTGTCGAGCACGCGAAGTGATGCATCATCTTTTCCATGTGGTCTGCAACTGTCAACATGGCCTCATGTTATTTTTGCATACGCTATTTAGAGCGGAAAAGATGCAATCGACAGCGTATCACAGTTGACGCCTATATGCACGCGGAAGTCTCGGAGTGTGCGGTCAAAAAGTATGAAAGTCTCAACGAGGCTTTCATCTTTTGGATGGGCGCAGCACCTAACTGTCCGTTGCGAAACCCTTCCTTG
This sequence comes from Semibalanus balanoides, assembly GCA_014673585.1. Classification (NCBI taxonomy): domain Eukaryota; kingdom Metazoa; phylum Arthropoda; class Thecostraca; order Balanomorpha; family Balanidae; genus Semibalanus; species Semibalanus balanoides. The sequence continues at coordinate 2,573 of VOPJ01002718.1, read as the reverse complement.
TCATGCCTTGGGATTATATAACTCCGACAAGACGGATACGTGGGTCATGTGGCAGGTTATTAGTTCGGATTGACGCCATCCTCAGTATCACTTGATCACATAATCAACCAGTCTCTTTAGATGTTTGCGAAATGCAAAGTAGTTGGAATGCAAAATTATTCAGTGGCTGAAGGTCAGTGAATTACACGCTTAAGTCAAAGCGATTGTTCAGTTAGGTATACTCATAGATATTTATAGTGTCGTATAATACTATATATATATATATAGTAGTTATATAAGTAGTGTGCTCATTAACACTAAGTATATATTCAGCGCCCCTCCTCACACGCGCAAAAGCAGTGCATGGAGCATACTTCACAAGTAAGCGTCCGCCGGCCACTCTTGCGAATACTCCCCTGCCTGGCATTGGATGTCACTTCCTGATGCCGATATTTCTATGTAAATATTTTTCCGCCACAGCGCTATCGAGTCGACATTTTCTTGGCCACGTGAACATTGCGTATCGACGTTACAGGAGTATTGTTCATACCCAGGAAAACGCGAGCAGTATACTTCGCACCGATATAGCTTCCATCTCGACAACGAGCCCACCTTACTCTGTTGCTGACCACCTCGTCCCACTATCTCAGTCAATTAAGGCGCAAACCTTCTGAACACGTCTAACAATGCTCCCTCGCATTGTGCTCGTTGTTCTCTACGGACGGCTTCGAAGGTCCTCTCTCATAACTGCGAGGTGACTGGGAGTGTGCAAAAAGAAAACGTTGTTTCATTGCTTCGCTTTATGGCATTCGTAACGTAAAAAGAGTGCTAACCGTTTCATTTATTATTTATGCCAATGTTGTGACGAACCTATATGCCTATATACCTATATACAAAACTAGTGAAAAATCACCAAAACATCAATTTGCAATACATATACTTCATGACCTGCCTACATCAAAGAGTGGTACGGCCTGAATAAAATGTCAATCCTCAAAAGTTGCATTTTGTGTTTTAAAAAGCGCACGGGAGAGGGGTATGCGACTAATGTGCACTGGAGAGGGGCACTTTAGTGCCCCCTAAGATTTGCAAAAGTATGAGAGCTAGAACGATTACAGTTGAAGGGTAGGTATAGGTGCCATGATAATATACATTGCTGAAATTTGGGCGACCTTAGGCCAATATCTTCAAGGTCAATCGAGGTCACGAAGGTCAAATCTGGCCAAATGTCTCATTTTTCAGTATATTTGCATGTTGTTGACAACATATTCAACCCTCCTGTTGAATATACTGCACCTATTAAAAAACATACATATCTAACTAACAAATACTCCACACAAAAACATAAATCACATACATAAAAATACATAACATGTCATAATATATCTACATACCAGAGACTATCATGAGGCCTGTTTACACCGCACTAAATATATTCCGCGGAAAATTTTCCACAATCGCGGAAAAAGGCCATAATTTGATCTCGGTCGCATAGGCGCAGCAAAACGACACGCGAGCGACACGCTTAAAGAAGTAGATCGGAAGAACTGTAACCCAAAATCTAGGGAAATACGGACGAAATGTCAAGAATATCCGTGGAAAATTTTCCGCGGAATATATTTAGTGCGGTGGTAAACGCCTATGGATGCCCAATACCCAAAGCCCAGCCCAGCCTAAGCCCATTTGAACACCAAGCCCGACCCAGACAGAGACACCCATTTCACTTCATAAAATGAGACCCATACCCATTGGGGCCCATTCAGATAAGGCAGATAATTATTTTCACAAAATTTGCAACCATTACCCTAGCATGTTGATTTTCATACTATTAACGATAAATAATATCAGGCACAATGCTGTTGGAGTGGAAGTAATCGATGCACTTCACGTTTCCGAACGTAATCATTATTTACCATATATCTGTACCACAAAACAAAATGTTTAAAGGCAGTTCAAAGGTAAGAGCTCATACATCTATTCTTAAGATAGGTTATCTTTACAACAATACACATTATAAGCATCATTTATAATAATTTGCAAATCATCTTCACCAACATACACAAAATGGCCCGATTTGGACCGTCTCATCCCGTCCCAGATTTGGAGCGTCTCATCCCGTCCCATAGTCGTGCAGTCCACTGCGAGTTATGGTCAGCACGCTTCACTATGACTTAGTCACAGTGACAGGGTGCTATTCAACTATTGAAACCGACAGTGGTTTGGCAAAGAGCACGTGGGCACGTGAGGTTGCGGTCGGCCGGTGACCAGGTTTTTGTCCCCGGACGAATGACGTACTTCCAGTCAGCGGTGTCAAGGCCTGCCCTACCCTGGTCGGGTCTTCCCGGCTGAGCTGGGGCGGTCTTCAGCTTCTCCCGTAGCATTGTTTTGACGGCCGAGGGATTGCCCGTCAAGAACAATGAGTTACAGCTAAAGTTGGCATGTGAGAATGATGACCGAGACGGGTACATGCACATTGCACACACGCAAACATGTAGTTACACTAGCATCAGCCGCAAGACAGTCCAACAGCAGCCTCCAACTGTGAAGGTAAAGACAGCTGTACAGAAGCTATGCTGCCAGATGATGGGTTAGTG
>VOPJ01002717.1:0-32796 GCA_014673585.1 Semibalanus balanoides | reverse complement strand
GGAATAACCAACAACCAGCGGCGCAACTAGTGAGCTGCAGTGCTTCACTATCCGGTGTTCATTTCCCAGCTAACAATTTGACGTTGTCGCTACGTTGTGACAAGGTTGCAACACAGCTACACAACGTTGTGATAGTGTAATTTTGTAGACTCCCAGGAACGTTGTCACAATGTTACCTTGTGTCGCTCACAAAACTTTGAAACAACGTTGCTACAACGTTACGTTTAACAAGCATAGCTAACGTGACTTACGTGGTTGATCATTAATCTTAGTAAGATGGTGAAAATGCTCAATTTAGATCATTGTACACATTGCGAGCTGTTCTTCCCAAGTTACTAGAACAAAGTTGTGACATCGTAACGATAAAACGTTGCTGTAACGTTTAACAGCGACGTTTATACAACTTTCTATTCAAAACATTCACGACGTTGTCGCAACGTTGCTAAAACGTAAAATTCAAACTTGATTTTTCACAACGTTGTTACAACGGTATCTGTTACCTGGGTTGTTCCCCCAGGGAACGTATCAGTTAGTCAATGGCAGTGATGATAACACCAGCCGTCTATGAGCATTCTTTAACAACTGTTTGTAGTAAATCTAGGAACCATTTGCAAAATATATTTCTGGAGAATATAATACAATCGGTATTCATTGTCAAAGAAATTAAGCAGTAACGACAAAACGGATAACTTGGTTAATACTAAGCGGATCATTTTACAGCAAAAAGTGGGCACATGCCTATTGCCTAGTATTTCCAATAGACGTTTGATGCGGCGATATATGCAAGAAGACACATACGCTGACTCCCTTGGCTGCAGTTCACCGAGGCTTGCTGTTCGGCAATCAGGATATTAATCAAAGAAACTAAAACTGAGAGAACATTAGTGCCATGAGGCGTGTGCCACTTGTAAGTTATCTAAGTCCTTCGGGATAGCTCATAAACAAATGATCTATACATGAGCTGTTGCTCTCCTCTTTTTAGACATTCCTACGCCAGTGCTCTGGGGTGTTAACCCAATATCACCCTGGGGATTCCACTTGACGTAATCGGCAAGTTATAGGCCCAGACGGAACGGGAAGTCGGTGGAAACGGGGAGAATTTAGCGCTATAGCGGAGACAGATGGCCTGAACGTGCGACCGACACAAACAACACTTATGGAACGCTCTCCGATGTACTGCAGGACGGTGCAGCATTGGTGTTCAAAACAACTGATGCAGTAACGAAGACGCCTCAGCGTCCTACGTGAAACCAAACTGGGCATAGAGACAGCATTAACCCGCGCACCGACGGGGGGGGGATATCCGCCCCCCCCCACAGGTTTTTCAGGACTAGCGGGAAAACGGCGGCGCGTAGCCCCGCCAAATTTTGCATAGCTGTTTGGGCATCAATTACGCAAACGTTATTTATTTTTTAACTTCCTAACTTTCAAGATCACGTTGTCAGTTCACATCAAATGACCTGACCTCAAGTCACGTTTTTGTAAGTTTGACATCTTGCCGAAGCCACAGTGGTGAACCAAACCGTTTGAAACTCACAGGTGTGATAAGGCCCCGGGTATCTACAGTTTTCGGTTTTATCTCGGATTTTTTTTACATCGCGTGGACCTGAGATTCATGTCAATTTTTGTGACCTCCCATTATTAACGGCTATGGGAGAAAATTGAAAATCGCGCACCAACGGCAAACAACATCGACAAAACCGGCTAAATGTTAGTTCAGTTTTCATTCCTCCATCACTATTTTGAACCTAAGCAGAAGGAATGCACGGTTGTATTTGTCTTCCGTGATCTCTCTAATGGTTCAAATCATATCTCAAGTGGTGGGCAGCCTTGGGTTCGAGTCGCTTCGCGGCTCGCTTATTTGCTCCTGACTGGGATGGCCTGCGGCCGTTGGCAGCGTCGCACTCAAGGCCAGTGACGTCACGAGGCGGGGCGGACCGTTTCCGGTATGTCGGGCACGTAAAACTTTCGTCACTTAAATTTTGCCGGCCAACAGGAATTGCGCGATCGGGTGGTGGGCAGGACCAGCGCAACCAACTCTGCTTTAGCGCGGGTCCTTGACTCGGAGACCTATCATAGAAAACATTCGGATTACATTTATTAAAAAATACAATGGCCCCCAGGTCATATGCTTTTTTGTACAATAACTCTCTTCTGGTGAGGTAAAGTGCTGTGGTTTTCACCATTATGTTTCCTTGTCGACTCCATGATTGACATAAAACTTGACTTGACCTTGGCATGACCTCAGGTTCAGGTCCGATTTTTTTAGTTTGACTAGCTAGATCCTAGGTTCTAGCTTTGCCAGCTAGTGGTTGTAGAGAAACACAATTGTGGAAAATCCGGCTTCCCTATCTTTGATTTACTAAAAAGTTTATTTAGCAAAAATTTTCAGTACAATTAAGCATTTTGACCTTTGCTGACCTCTGGATATAACTATTGACCCTATCACAAATCTGAGGGCATGATAGCGAAAGAGTCTTTAAAGCGCATTGCAGTGCTTTTATGGATCGCTCCTAGCTATGTTAGTTATTCAGCTAGTCCGGATTTTGTGAAGCAATGCTCAATTTATTCGAAGTATGGGAAAATTTGACCTGTTTTGACCTCTGGTGACCTCAATATTGACCTGATAAAAAATAGTCCTCAAAAATAATTTTCTTTAGTACCGTTCACGGCCTTACCTCACGCCGTTTTCCGCTTCCGCTACGTTTGTGTGTTTTCGAAATCTCTGGGGAGGGGCGGTTTAGCCGCCCCCCGCGATGGTTCAAGTTGACTCAGACCCCCGTTTGTCGGCGGGTTAATGGCAATGATTATACAGTGCCTACATTTACATACCAAATAACAAAGACACGAATTTACATGGATAAAGAAACAACAAAACACTCGCGTAGAATCACCACACAAATGATTTCAAACAGTATGCAGGATAACTTTTGCACGCAAAATATTGATATGTCCCGAGTTTGCATGGCCTTCTTGCAGACATTGTTTTGTTTTGTTTTCAGTAGCACACAAATCTAAGTCCACGACTGCTCCGTGTGCACTCGCAGGGAATTTAAAAAGATTCGCCTTGCCCGCTCGTGTTTCCTTTTTCTGACATCTTACTGCGTTATGTAAACCACTCACGGATATATGTAGTTTGGCCTCTGATGGTTTTCCAGAGCCCGGTGAATCATGGTTTGAACCCTCTAAATTATACGAGATGCGTTCAAAAGATATTATACTTTATTTTTGTCCCGCCAAAACTAGCGCCGTGTGGGCAAAATCCTTTCGGTCAAAGGTGACACCACCCTTTCTACGCATGCGTAACAATTTTGGGCTTGTAAGCTGTGTCGTTTCCCGGTTGTTACGCCAAGAGTACAGACATGTACCGCGCGCCCGTCGGATCTTCGTTTTCACGCGCAAGAATGCCTAAACAGGTCATCTTGTGAACCGGTTCAGCGTTCGCAGCAACGGTAAGATAATGCTGATGTTAGCCATTTTCACGATGGCTTATTTTGCGTGAAATGTTTTAATTTTTTAAGATGTTTTGAAGTGTTTTAGTATGAAAGTTTAAGTTTATGATATATTCCAAGAAACACGATTCGCTGGCCATTCCTGGGTGACACCATTATGAGTCAAGGGGGTTCAGTCTGTTGAGCGACCAATAGCGTGCCCGAGACATAAATGTTTTGGCATCTTTTAAACAGTTTCAATAGGTGGAGATCTGCCATCACAACTAACCTATGAACTATTATCTTGCTAGTTATTACCAAACCGCAATTTTGCAACGTACTATATTCCTAATAGCATATTACAAAATTCCGAGGGACAATACAAAAATCCCATGCAAAAGTTGTGTAGTTAAGGAATGGATAAGTAAGCTAAAACTTCCATACTAAAACATTTTAAAACATGTTAATATATTTTAAAACATTTCGCGCAAAATAGTCCATCGTGAAAATGGCTATTGTACATGTTTATTTGATTTCCGTGATATTATTATTGCGTATCATGAATATACCCTTCACGATTAAACAATCAATAACAAGGAATACTACCTGGAGGTTCTGCATCGCGCGTTTGTGATGCCTGTGCGTGGAGAGCGACCAGACATGTGGGCGGATACTTTACTAGTTTCTTCACCACAACATCACGAAGTTCACCACGACAGTGTAACCTTCAGGTGGTATCCCTTATTGAGTATTTGGCCTTGTGGTGCTTATTCATGATGCATGATGCCACGATAGCCAAAGGAACAAGTGAACATTACCTTCATGCTGCTGTAAATCTGTGTGCAAGGTTATCTGTTAGGTCATCTTGTGTGAAAAAGAAAATCCGACGAGCGCGCACTACACTAGAAGCAGCAGCTGGGAACTGACGCAGCCTTATTGCAGGATAAAATAAAAGTTGCCTTGCCTACAGGTGCCATACTTGCCAGTTGCTATGCATGCTCAAGAAGGGGGGCGTCACCTCCCACCCAAAACATTTTGCTAACGCGGCATACATAGGTTTGACGTAAATACAATGAGATGCTTCTGAACGCACTTCTCGGTTGCCCGTTGAGCCGTGGCCACTCTAACTCTCTGAGCTCTCTAAGCACATCCAACTCTTTGAGCACATGCACACCTAGTCACACATATGATGAACGCAATGGTTTACCAATGTGTTTTCAACAGACAACGTTTTACCTACACGTGCATAATCACTCAAGACGCTTCACTTGCGCTAAGACATCGCATGGCGAAGCCAATACAGGTGCTGCCAGGCACGTAGCCTTGATTTTTCTCACGGAGGGGGAGGGCGTTGAAAAATGAAATTTTGCTCCTTAGCCATATGCTGCTAACCAACGGGGAGGTAGGGTCAAGTCGTCAGAGAATCCCATTTTACCTAGTGTACATTTATTTTGCTCAGGGAGAGTGCCCCCCCCCCCCCCAGCTACGTCCTTGGGTGTCGCCATAGATACAGCCGTCAGCCACATTTGCGCTGAGACGTCACGTGGCGAAGCGGACGTAGATGTCACCATAGATACACCTATCAAGGCCGTTGATAAACACCCACTGACTGTATCCCGTGCGCATTCCCGTGTCAGCCACACTCGCAAGAAGCCAGTGCGCAGCGACGTAACTTGAGAGCACCTGAGTCTCCGACCCATTTGACGTCCAGAAAGTCAGCATTATATAAACGGAGTTTGTTCGGTGATCCAAAATGTCCAGCTGGCTGGCATGTGTTCTTTGGTGGGTGGTCTCAGGTGAGTAGCGATGTGACAGCTGACAGTCAGACAGTCAGCTGACAGTCATACGAATTAGAGCTGACAGTCAGACGAATTAGAGCTGACAGTCAGACGAATTAGAGCTGACGATCGGTATGCAGGCGTTTGTATACTCTTTGCTGGCAACAGTTTCGTGGTATAAGTCCATGTGAACGCTTCGAAACTTTGTTATTCGTTTGGAGAATGTATTGACCGGTGAGACTTTGATGAAAATTGTTTTAGGCTGAGAAGCCTTTCAGGCGCAAAGTTGACAATAATACATTTTCCCAATTATTGAATTTGAATATTTGCCCATTTCGCAAGAATGAAGACGCTGTGTGATATGAGCACTTTCACCTTCATCTTCACATTTCCGTTGCATTCTCCTTCTATTTACATATCTGTTGTGATTGGCGTGCAACCGTTAACAACTCTGATTATAAACAAATTAAGGCATGACCATGTCATCTCTCTCTCGGTAGGGTAAGGTGGGGCAAGACGTCCCGCCCGGATAAAACGCTCCTCACAAAATTCTGGAAATATACATTGTTACGGGAAAACCTGCTATGCTCTACAAAACAAACAACATATGAACAGTGAACTAAATAAAGACGACATAACTTCTGCAGCGCTTTCCAGAGATATAAGCAAAAGTTTTGTTTTGTGATTTTGTATAATTTCAGAGCTCAAATGGACCAGGAGCATTATTTCTCCTAACACCTTTCTTCCAGAAAAATTAATACAACTGAAAGGTCATAATCTATTAATCTGATGTAGGAAAAGGTTTATTGCTCAACTCAGGATTCACGCTCGTGTTTGCTTGGCTCACTTTTCATCGGAAGCACGCAATGGGGTGGGATGAAACGCCCCTTTCGTCTTGGTGCAAGACTGTTTAAATTTACATTTGACCTTAAGTTGCTGCCACTGTTCACTTGATCTAAAAATTTGGAAATAGACCAAACGAATGCATATTTAAAGAGTTTTTGATTGCCTATTCCGTTTGTTGTTCCCAGCTATCATAGCTCCCGAATATATTTTTGGAAATCTGAGATCAGATTCCAGGAGTTACTATGGCTGATCTTTGATGACCTCTGTTGACCTTAAGTATCGACCTACCTGAGCCAAAATATGACGGAAAAGTTTCGACATTAATTCTGGCGAGCCATCGAACGTTTTTTCGCCTATTCTCCAATAGAAGACGAGTTCGAGGGGATAGGGCGTTTTGCCCCATGACACCGGGTGTCTTTCCCCGGGGGTGGGGCAAGACAACCCTTTTACAGATCTTTCGGAAATTGTCGCCTACAAACTTGTTGACCCGCGCCCTACTGGGGGTTGAACACCCCCTGCGGTTTTATCAAGATGACAAAAACGGCGGCGCGTATAGCGCCGCCAAATTTGTTGCAACTTATCATTGACCCTTTCCGCACATTTTGCGAAAATTCAAGTTTCGTGTCGGCTTAGGTCACCAGGTCACCAGGTCAGGTCAAGTGACCCCATTTGCTAAAAAGTTTGCGGTCGTGCCATGACACAATTGTGATCGATATAATTACTTAAAGAGTTGCATTAGCCATCAGCACTCTACAGAAATTTAAATATGATTTTTGTCTATCGGTAACTGAAGGACTGGTCAATTTTGTGGCCTCCATTATACAATCCATGTATAAATATTTAATGCTTCCTTTTCGAGGATAATCAGGTGCCAAATTCCTCTGGATAAGTGCTTATATGGATATTTATTATGATCCAAGTGCAGGTTTTGTTTCAGTGACATACAGGATCTCTGAGGTCACCGAGGTCACCAGAAACCATTTGTTTGTGAAGCTTGACCCAGTGGCCTCCTCTATCCAGCGCGACAACGCACCTTACGTTAACACCACAAAGATATACAAATAAAGTCGCGCATCACTCAATGGAAGAGAAAACAAAACAAATATTAAGATAGTTTCCCTTGAGCGTTTAGGTTATGTTGAGTCACAGCATGTTAGTGCAAATGATGTAATTGATTACTGAAAGCCTATTGAGCAAAGGTTGCCAAAAGGGGGTGTTTTTGTTATTTAGCAATGTTTACCGGTGCTGGGTAGTCACCAACACAGTCCAGAGACAGGTTGTTGGAGGTACGCCAGGCACCACAAGCGTTTTGGGAAAGGAAGGTTATTAAGTAAGGATTAGTTATATAAGGGCAGAGCTATACTACGTAATTACATTTTTGTTTGGTTTAATTGACAAATTGTTAAGTTGTTGCTACAATTTAAATCACCAAATATTTTTTAGCTTTAAATATTATTTTTAATTTGTAGTTTAGACCTGACACCTCATCCAATGTTCGAAATATGAGGTGCTCATATTGATTCCTAGAGTTTTGGCACCTTTTAACGTTGTAAATAAAAGACGATAATTTCGGGTTGAGAATGGCTCTTTTAGGTGCCTTTTCACTCTTCGATTTCTGATTATGTCCTCTTTATTGTATAATTTGTTCAATGATTCTGCGAGTTCATCAATCAAAAACTTATGCATAACTAGAATCATTTGAATTGTGGCAATTTCATTTATTTGCAAATTTTTAATTCTTGGATTTTTTTCGTCAATAACTCTGGACAGAATGCAGATAGAGAAGTGAAACTTTCCCCGATGTGTTTTTCTCGTCGAGACACGTCTCGTAATATGCAAGCTGACCTACCTGGGTCACATTTGACCTTGGCCTGAGGTCATTTCAAGTTGACCTAACATGTTCAAAATTAATAAATTTCATAGCGCCTTGACGAGAAAAACACGATGACGTAAACTGTATTGCGTTATCTTTATTAGGTTAGAAGCTATTTGCGAAAAAAAACTTTCGACCTCTAGAGCCTAATGGACAAGTTGCAGGTTACCTAACCCCCTGTTTTTATGTATTTGATTGAAGCAATTTATTTTAACATATTTTATAGATAGTCAATTTAAATTATAAATTCACCTGAATTATCAGGATTTTTAAATAATTAGTATTTTACGTTAATTATCATTCTTGCTCTCTATTGGTGTGACGCACTTTTAGCTAGTTTCAGGCGCAATGATACTGAGGTAGTTTTTAGCAGTTGGTGGACACTGGAATTTTGAAATAGAGGTTCAACGCAAATTCAGCATCACGTTAATTGCGTCGAAATCGAAGCCGTGATATGGCGCATTCCCAAGGAGTATCGCTCATTTGAAATCAATGTCAACTTTACTGAAACAAACACAAAGCTAAATTGTTGGAATTCTACCTTGTGACAAATCAATCATCTAACGGCAGCTCAAAGGCATTTTAACGGATTGGCTCAGCCAAACGGATCCTAAGGATGATCTGATCTCTTTCATACAAGCTCTGGATCGCAGACACATTTCAACGCATTTGAGGGCAGTCGCATTTTGCAGTAGTTTCTGGGGCGTGTTTCAAGTGAGGCAGATCTGGATTCTTGAGACCACTTAACACTTTCTGTGGAGCTAACTAAACGAAGTTATAGTGTTTAAGAAAGATATCTCCAGACAGGAAGCAACTAAAGACGCCATGGGATGCATGCGGACATCCCTGCCGCAGGTAGCTGTAAGCAGCTTGGTGAGTTGGAGGTGGAGGGCAGAGCTGTGCTCAGCCGGAAACGGAGCCTATTCGACATGATGCTCTAGAGGATACTTAAGATGACGTTTGTGCTGTGGATACACAGAATAAATTTCCATGAATTTCTGATAGTTTGTGTGAACAGTAAAGTCATAGGAAAGCATTTAATCATGTTAATATTTGCCACGGGAACTTTGGGAATTACATGCTTTTTCATAGGGAATGCGCATTTTATATGCTAAATAGTCACCATCAGTGCTTTATAAATATAGTAAGGCCAATCATGGCATGAAAGCAGCAGAGCCGAGTTTATTTTCATTTGTGGTCGGCAACTGATAAGATTGTTTTGTTTGATGCAATAGTAGAAGCAATACGTTACTGCGACCTTTTCTGTGGCACTTAGTTATTTTTATTTCTGATTCTCACTGCGGAGGTGAATTCGAGTACAGCACGTGCTTATCCTGCACTGATATTCAGCTTTTTATCTTATGGATGGTGAAGAGTTCTTCAGTTGTGTTAATATTTTCACGTAGCCTATAATGTGTTATTTTACGGCCCAAGTTATTACAGTGTATCTTTTTCCATAATCATAGTGCGTGCAACGGTAGTTATCCTGAAACCCACGCAAGCAAGCAAGCAAGCGAGCAGCAAGCAAGCACGATGAAGTCGGATTTTGGCCCATCTGTAAGACTAGTTAGTGAGGGCCGCTTCGCAGCCTCACTTCACTCCGTCTAATAAAACTTTTACAGCAAATATCTCTTCTGATATTGTCTGTACTCCAAAATGATTGTGGTCCGTTGATCCGCACATTTCTTGATTATTTTGCACATATTATTGCACATCATACGTACCCACCACTTACATGTATGGCCTGCTAAAGGCAATACATGTCAGTGGGTGCATACAATGTGGTTCAGTGGGAAATCAATCATAGGACAAACGGGCATTGAATTTTTGCCTTGTATTCTGCATCGCCGATTTTTTTATCTATCGGTGCACCAAATTTGGTGTCTCTGCCATACAATTTCCCGAAATCAGAGGACCCCAAGTGGCGACAGTTTTATCCCCTGGCGTGCTTAGTTTGCCCCCTCGGGGTCAAAATCATTTATTGGATAAACGGGCATTGTACCGCGCACCCCCCCAAAAAAAAATTAGGCGATTCAGAATACAAGGGAAAAAATATGCCCGTTTATCCAATAATTGATTTCCTACTGGCCCACATTGTACCCAATGACATGCATTGCCTTCAGCAGGCAATACATGTCAGTGGTGGGTTAGTTTACGTTTTCGTCGGCAAAAAGCCTAATTCTACTTTCTTCGTTTAACCCGCGCCCCACTGGGCCTCTGCATTTCCCGCGCCCTACCGGGGGGGGGAGGGGGGGGTTGACCACCCCTTCTAACTCGGCTTCTATGACACGTAGACCATTTTGTTTTCTCGAGCCGTCATCAAAAATTATTTGGAAACTATTAAAGCTTTTGTTTCGCTCACGTCAAAACTCAGGTCACCATCGAAGGTCAAGTTTTCCAGTCTTAGGACATCAATTCAGTACCCCCGAATATCAGGTACAATGCTCGTTTATTAAATAATTTATTTTGACCCCGAGGGGGCAAACTAAGCACGCCAGGGGGTAAAACTGTCGTCACGTGGGGTCCTCTGATTTCGGAAAATTTTACGGCAGAGACACCAAAATTGGTGCACCGATAGAAAAAACAGGCGATGCAGAATACAAGACAAATATCCAAACTATGTATAAATGCTATCACTCTCCGCCTCCGTCAAATAGGAGACAAAAACATCTAATTTGACGTATTGCCCATCTTGCCCTATACGTGTTCTCAGGTGTGCTAGCGCTGGTGGTGGCGGCTGCTGTTGACCTGGCGCTGCTGCCTCGCTCCCGGTTCCACACGTGGCGCTCGCTGCTCCTGACATACATCGTACGGCGCACCTGCCAGTTGGTTGGTTGGTACAACTGGAGGAAGGTCCGCGGCAAATACTCTGACCTGCACGGTACCCAGGAGCGCTTCGTGCTGGACACACTGAGACAGCACGCCGACAGTGAATATGGACGGCAGCATCGCTTCTCGGAGATTCACTCACTTAAGGTGCGTATCGTATTGAGGGGGCTTCAGCCCCCCCCCCCACTTTGCTTGAGCCCCCTCAACTTTGGTGAGGAAGTGGGTCAAGTTCGGGGATAAATGTATCAGTAGAACCAACGCGGACCAATATTTAGACCTTTAGGAAGTCTTGAACTGGGAACAAGGAATGATTAAACTTAGAAATCGGAAACGTCTAAAAGAAGAACCTTCCGAAGCCAACAAGTAATAAAAAGAAACTAGCAATTATTTAAGCAAAAAGTGTCAGTTGTACATAGTTTCACAAGTAACAAACCAATGAACGTATTAGCACTGGCCAGCATTACATTTCACTCACTATAATCTTTATACTTTTTGACGATGTAATATTTGCCACGCCCCTACCCCGTAAAAAAACGGGAAGCAACAGCGCTTCCAAAACTTAACAAACATTAGTTGGTTCCGAAAGTCAACGGCATTTCGACCTGTAAGAGTTAAAGAGACAGCACTATAATAGACCAAAGTCGCTTCTGATACTGCCCAAGGCTGTTCAAAGTCTTCCGGTGCAGATGGTCTCCTTATCTTTGAGGAGCTCACGTGATAGCATCTCATGCTCACACAGTGCTCTGATAGGCGGAAATACAGGCACTCGACGTTGAAGCTCGTTTGATAATGTTCCCTGAACTTGCCCGTGTTTCCCCAGGAATTCCGACGTCTTCACCCGGTTACGGACTACAGCCACTTCAAGTCCTATATCGATCGGGTGATGGCTGGTGACGTGCGCGCCCTATATGGACCCGGTCAGGAGGTCGCCATGTTCTACTGCTCCTCCGGAACCACCGGCGTCAGCAAGTACATCCCGATGACGAAGTCTGCCTTCAGCAGGCAATACATGTCAGTGGTGGGTTACATTTACGGTTTCGTCGGCAAATACTACTTCCCCTGGAACCTGCACAAGGTGGCGATCCTTCCATGCGCTCCACGCTGGAGGTACACCCCGGCGGGGGTGAAGATTGGACCGAGCTCGGCACATCAGCTGTCAAGTGAAGTCCTCATCAGCCAGTACACCATGCCGATGGAAGCGAACATCATCAGAAAGGAAGCAGAGGCAATGCACGTGGGATTCGTCCTGGCGTTGCGAGACCGTGATGTCTTCTTCTGGGAGGGCGGCTTTGCGTTCGGTCTGTGGAACCAGCTACAGTTCCTGGAGCAGCATTGGTCCGTCATCGTCAACGACATCCGCTGTGGCAGGCTGAGCCCAGCACTGGAGATCAGTGAGCAGCAGCGCGACGATTTTACTCCCTGGCTGACTGCTGATCCGGACCGAGCCGCCAAAACTGCAGCGGGAGTTCGAGCGAGGCTTTGACGGCATCGTGCCGCGACTGTTCCCTAACATGCAGGTTGTGATGGCTTTGTCCTCAGGAACGTCGATGGCCGTGTACCGTGAGCGGTGCCAGCGTTACCTGGGACACATACACATTTCTTCCGCCGTATATGCCGCTTCCGAAGGTGTTCTCGGCGTCAACGTCAACGAACCAGGTCATCAGCCAGCTTATGCGCTAGTACCGGAAGCCAACTTCATCGAGTTCCTGCCGGTGGACGAGGCGGGTGAGGCCGAGGAGGGCACCACTCCTCTGCTGGCGTCAGAGATCAAGATGGGTCAGCTGTACGAGGTGATCCTGACCAACGCCACGGGTCTGTACCGGTACCGGATGGGTGACGTGGTGCGCGTGGTCGGCACCTACCACGGCACACCCACCATCGACTTCCAGTTCCGCGCCAAGCAGATGCTCAACGTGCACATGGAGAAGGTGTCGGAGGCGGCGTTCACGGGCGCGCTGCGGCGGGCGGTGGACAGCTGGCCGGACCACCAGCTGGTCGACTTCACCACGGCTGAGAGCGTGCTGGACCCGGCCGCTGTTGGTGGCCGGTCGAACGACTCGGCTGGCTCGCCGCCCTACTACCTGGTGCTGCTGGAGCTCTCCGGACCACTGCTGTCTCCGGAGCGGGCTGCCGACGTCGATGACACTCTACAGCAGGACCACTTTGTGTACCGCTCGTTCCGCGTCAAGTCCTCCATCGGCCCGATGCGGGTGGTGCGCGTGCGGTCGGGCACGTTTGCCGCGTACCGTCAGCACATATTCGACACCACGCAGACCACAGTACAGCAGTTTAAACAGTCACGTGTGCTGCGTACTGAAGAACAGGTCAAGTTCTTCCTGGATAGAGCAATGTAGGCACAAAGTACTGTGGGCTGTTACTCTATTAACTTCGAAGCTGTGCTGGTAGCTGTGGACTTGTGAACAGTGCCTGATGCCCTTGTTCTGCTGTTGTAAAGTTGTTAAACAGTTCATTTAACACGGCAGAGAAGTCTGTCAATTTACAGCCAACAAGTGTGAAATTGGGAAAAAATACAGTGTTTTCAAAGTGTCTGAGAGAAGATATCTTTGAGTTTGTATTGTGCAGTGGTTACGCATAGAGATTGGTTAAGTGCTTTCTTCACAGGCTGGTATAGTTTTTGCCAGGGGGTGGCGAAGTTTAGTTCCGACTAGGCCTGGCAACCCCACCGTGACGTCACCACGAGGACGCCCAGAGGCGTTTACAATCGTTGAAGCAGGAAACGAAGTACTTCCTTTAATATATAATATATCTTCCAAATTACTATTTATTACAAAATGTGCCGATGCTATGTTCGCTATTGCATCCTCTTCAGATCCGGAGTTGATATATGTGTAAAACGGGTCATCTTTTTCAATGGCAAGACTTTTACCTGCGTACCTAAAACCAACCACTAAGGGCGACTTTTAGTACCAGGCAGTACGATTACCGCCCCGAATGTCATGAGCCACTTTGGCATGTACGAATTGGAGTACGGTTTAGTTTAAACTCGTTGGCTAAATAAATTACAGAGTTGATCAAGATACGATAATTATGTATGGTAGCGTTTTTAGGCTAAGAAAATACATTTTTATATTTCGATCAATAGATTAAACCTCGCCCTGGTTGGGAGGGGGTCATTTCGACCAAGGCCACATCTAAGGAAAGTTCTATGGGGGGTATTTTCACTGTCGGATCTAGGCTTCGAGTTTGGAGTGGCACAAATTTCGCTCCGTTCCGTCAGCGAAAAGTTGTTGACCGGGGGAGGGTGACACCGGCGGGGGTGGCATCGGGTAGCCAGCGTGAAGATTCGTTGAGCGGGAGGTGGTGGCAGGGGTGTATAGTTTCCTATTCAGTCGAGGGGGCTTCAGCCCCCGCCCCCCCCCCCACTTGGCTTGATCCCCCTCAACTTTGGAGAGGAAGTGGGTCAAATCCGGGGATAAATTTTCATTTTAATAAATTTGTATGGTACATTATGCGACTTTCCCCGCTTAGGCCCCCCATTTTTCAGAAGCTGCGCCTCTGAGCGGGGATGACGACAGGCAGTGCCAGTGGCAAATCCAGAGGAAGGGGCCAGGGGGCCATGGCCCCCCTGTGGCCTCTAACTCTTAAAGAGGGCACTCTGGCGCCTGAAAGGGGGACTCTGGTCTTCTGAAAGGCACTCTGGCCGCCTGAGGGGTGCACTCTGCCGCCGAGGGGGCACTCTGACCACCTGAAGGGCACTGGTCGTCTGAGGGGCACTCTGACAGCCTGAGGGGGCCATCTTGCCGGCTGAGGGGGACCTCTGATGTCCTGAGGGGACCTATGACCGGTCTGAGGAGGCACTCTGGCCGACTGAGGGGCACTCTGGTCGTCTGAGGGGGCACCCTGGCCACCTGAGGTGACACTCTGGCCGTTTGAGGCTGGCACACTGTCCGGCTGAGGGGGAGGCTCTTTTGACCTGAGATGACCTCAACATTTTGCAAAAAAATGCTGAAATAGGGGCACCCTCAAAATATAGTGGACCAAATCCGTCCAGTTTTCAGATTCGGGTATAGGTAGGGGCACTACTGCAATTGATGGCCCCCTCCTTGAAGATTTTCTGGATCCGCCACTGACGACAGGTCTTCATCGCAAAATATTCGTTGACCGGGCCCAGGGGCTCCGCCACCGGGGGACTGGGGGACGTGTCAGCCCAACATTTTCAGATTTAACATTAGGCATATGGACGTTGAATGGAAAGAATGGACTTCAGAATGCCTCCGTCCCAACCCCCTCCTCCAACTTTCGGGGTTGACTCGCCCTTGACCGGGCCAGTGCGGACAGTTCAACACATTATCTTATGGTCGACTGAGAGGGGAGGGGGCGTCCATTGGGGGTGGGGTGGGGATTCGTCGGCACTACGGGGGACAAACCCCCGTAGTTAATTCTAAAATAGACATTGATTTCGAGTTTTTACCCCATTCTGAAATATGTCGGGAATATCAAGAAAACTGTGACGCGCAGCACCGCAAAAATTGGCACAGCTATTATGGCATCAATTACCCACATTGTGCCAAAGTTCTCACCTTAGGCCATCTCAGGTCAGGTGAAGTAATTTTACCTCCAACAATCTTGTGGTCGTGCCAAAGCCACAGTATTCGTCCGAGAGATTCGAACTTCCTGGTATTTCGTACGGGCGTATCCTTCCGTTGCGACTCTCGGACTTGGAAGCTGGGTCTCAGGTACTTTGATGTCCACGAGCCGCCACTGGTTACAACCTCTTCGCTTTCCGTAATCTTAAAATTGCATGACCAGCATCAGACTTGCTAAACATTTACTACATATATTCTGAGCACATATGGACGAAAATTTGGCTGAACTCCTACAACACTTATCACATTGCATTACTTAAGCACATCCTGCAACACATTCCTTTGAAATCATTGCATATACCCAGAGACTACAAGCAGCAGAAAGTAGAAACTGGCAAAGATATTGACACTAGACGACGCGCCAACAGAATACACTACAAAATAACGAAACCGCCTTATCTATGTGGCCCGAGAGCAACGATATAGAATACATAAGATATACACATCGCAAGAAATTAAAAACTAAAGCGGCTAAAAGTTAAGCTTTTTAGTCTGGCCATAAGGCAAAACTGATAACAATATATGCATTACGGAAGTGAAATGCTTCTACGAGCAACAAATGACAGTATGCATCATGTTAGCATGATGGAGGAAAGCTTCGCTTGTCTAGCCTAAGACCTGGAGGCATCTAATTCCAGCATGCAATAGGCCCAGCTGGGGTCGAGCCTACGCTACAACAGCTGCACACCTGAATATGTGTTCTGACACCGGCCGGCCAACGCCGGTATTCACCGTTTAACTGTGAAAGTACACGGCATACAGGTAGGACCACCAACAGCTCGCAGCTTACCTCAACACCACATCAATGAGCTTCCCCAGGGCACCATGCCGAAAACCGCACCAAACATTCATCTGGGCCCCAGCCCCCCACCCCCCCGTGTCAGTCCCACAAGCATCACCGCCTTGAAACCATCCACCGCTGCCCGCCGCCACCACTGTCCACTGTCCACCGTCCGCCGTGCTACCACCCACCGCACGCCGCCTCAAAACGACGAGCTCATGCCCAGCTTGGTATCAAACTCCAGCCTCGCTTGCGTCTGGTACCGTATGTTGTACTTGTACTCCAGTCATTTCACTAGCTCAGTCACCACCAGCTACATCAGGGGTCCGCCGAGCACTGCCGCAGCGAGGCATTGTGCAGTCTCCACCGTCCAGACGGCAACCTGCCCATGGCCAGCGAAGCTCAATAACACAAACACCACTGCCAGCAGCAGAAACACCACCACTGCGGCGCTCCACAGACGGCAGCCGTCCGGCCACAGCTTAGCACACCGGTGCACGAACCCTGCTGACCCACGCACGCGTACACCATCAGCAGAGGAGCGAGCGCGTTCAGCACGGGCCGCAGCGCCGTCGGCGAGGGCTCACGTAGCGTCAGCCATCCGCTGGAACAGGCGGCGTGCGAGCAGGCGAAGAAGGCGAGCGCGAACAGCAGCGGCGGCAGTACGCACATGCCGTATCACCAGTCGGGTACACCAGCTGGGACCAGATGAGCTAGGCCTGACAGCGGTCCTGCACCTCGTCCATGATCCGGCCAGCAGCGGGAGCGGCCAGCAGGGGCAGCTGGGGGACAGACAAGCAGACGGTTGTTAACAGGCGGCATGGGTATATATAGTCAGATTAGGTCCACCTTCTCAGGTGACGTCTTTAGCGCAACATAAGCGTTCGTCGTTTTGACAGCAAAAATACGAGTTTTAATTCTCGAAAGATGACAGCACTGATGAAAAGTGAGAACTCCTTGAAAATGACATACTTTGCAGCATGGAGTGTTATCACTTATCAATGGTATCGCTACTGACTAAAAATTAGTAGGAACAAATCTTGTGTACTTAAACATGGGATCATATTTGGAATGGTTCAAAACAACTATGGGCAATGTCCTCAGTTTCACCATGCCCAGTAACAGGAGTAGCAAAGCCCATGAGTAGTATTGTACACTTGACCAGTAGTGCAGCCAGACCTTCAGAAAGCGGGGGAAGCTTGTCAGGGTCACAGGGTCCCCCCTAAAAATATAACCCTGGATGTGAAAAACTTTATGGATTTTGGACACTTTATTTTGTGAAAAACTCTTTTTTGTTTTTTATTTCTCAACTTCTTTTTTCAACGCACTCATGGGACCCTTAGGACTTAGCAGACTCGAGAGGCCTCTGAACAGAGTCAATGGGTCCCTGGACATGCTCAAGAGGTCCCTGGACAGATTTTCGGCCCTCTGCACTACACCAGTCTGCACAAGACCAGCCAAAGATCCACACCAACTCATCAAAACCAGTAAAATGCCCTTATTGGGTCAGAAACAGAGAGGACATATTTTCTTCAGCGCTAGTTCCTAATGAGAAAAAGCATATCAAGCTTTGTTTAAGTTAATCTGCCCTGTGCGACTGTTGCCCGCAATGCAGCATTGCCACCACACCATTACAGGTCCGCACCACACCCTACCAAATCCGCATCACCTTTTTCTAAATCCGCACCAAATCTGCACCAGCCAGGATGGGCCTGCGCTGACGAGATCTCGTCAAATATACCATACTTAAAAAATAAAAATAAATAAATAGTCCGAATGTTTTGTATGAATGGCTTTCCAAGGTCAGAACCCGCGCTAAGCAGAGCTTGTTGCGCAGGTCCTGACCTCACCACCTGGATCGCGCCAATTCCTGTTGGTCGCAGCATTTAGGGACAAAATTTGTACGTGCCCGACATACCTGGACACCGAGTCCCCTTTTCAGATACGTAGCAGTTCTGGCCTGGTAGTTTTGAAAGCCCTTCATTGTCACTGAGGCCCGTTTGACATGCACCAGAGTGACCCCTCGCCTGGTAAAGGGCTCCTCTGTGGTTTATAAACCATTTACCTATTGCAAATGGTATCTTGACCAGTCTCTGTGGGCCCCCTGTGACCCGTAAGAAGGGGGGGTAATTTCGCCCTTTGCCCCTGGCTTCGCTACTGTACTTGACACACTATGTTTAAGTGATGATATAACTATTATTGACATACGTATGCATTTTTTAAATTAAATGGTTCACTGATATTGTCGGCAGACAATGAAAGTTTCGCCTTTTGCACGATCTTTCACAACATATTTCAGAACATTTCTAGATAGTTGTTATGCCGTATTTAAATGTACTGAAGAGGACTGTAAATTCCGTCAAGTAGAAAATAAAACAAATACTCTCTTAACTTTGCCAAAAACGTATTAAGTACACTTCAACGCAAAAGCTGCAGTTTACAGCACACAGTTGTTGCAGTTTTGCTACAAAATTAATCTGCGTTACATCTGGCTTAAGCGCGCAAGAATTGTACAATCTGGCAAAGTTAGTTCCTACTTAGCAGTTCAGTCAACTATTTCAGATTTCTTACGAAAAATTGTTAGTGCTTCTTTAAAATACAAAACAAATAATTATTTGTAATACAAAATGGTGAATATTTATAAACATCTAATATAAGTGAGATCAGTGGTTGCACGATTAGAATAATTACATATCACGGAACGTATAGTATATTTTTGGTATAAAACTTCGCCCAACCTATTGTTATAGGGCCTTGGTTTTTGCCTGCCATGTGAAAGAAGAAGGTAGCAATTCATCCGGCAAGAGATTGCCAGCATTGGCGAAACGTTCGATGTTAACTGCTCGGTGTTTGCTACCTCATAACTCGAAACGCTCGAAACTAGAAGCTTGGACCAGAAGTCAAAGATGTATCAGTATCATACACTTCCAAGAATACACTTTTTGAATAAGATCCTACATTAATTGTCATCTTATCAACATATTCATTAACAACATATTCATTAGTTTCGAGTTATGAGTCAGTCATTCAAACGAGCTGCGTGTTTTGCTTTTGCTTTGACTCGCTTCCTAGTAGATACTAGTTTGCCAATGAACACCTTTTTCTGGGTATCACATTTCATCCCGCGAGTTACTTGGGTATATTTTGTAACGCGACTTACTGAAAGGGGAGTATTTATAGACCCCATCTGATCTCCGGAACTACTGGACCGATCTTACAAATTTAAATGGTATTCAATAGCCTTGCAAAATTTGTCCAGGAAAATCTCATATTGATAACCTTAGCATTACCGAAGACGTCACAGGTTGGTGGTTGACTGTGTGTCAAAGACAAAATGTTTGACTGTGTCATCAAAGTCCGATGAATGGAAATGTTGCGCAAAAATTGGATATTAAACGCATAAGCAGTTGAAAATCGGTATGATTCGTGTATCTGACACTTCCAAGTAGCTACCATTCTAAGCTGTTGATGATCTTGGGTAAGGTCAAGGTCATCTGAGGTTACGAGGTCAAACTGCAGATTACGATCAATAGGAGTTGTTACTAGAGACGCAAGTTTCAGGACCACGGAGCCGGCGCCGGGCCCAAATTCAGGCCCGGCGGGCCTGAAGCTGTGTCTGAACTTAGGCTTGCCAGTCTCATGCCGGGCTCAACATAAGTTTGGGGGTAAAAATATAATTTATTGTATAATGAAGTAGACATGCAGATTGCTGGTTGCCGGGCCTGGTGGGTGCTGCCACATGTGGCCGGGCTTGATGCGGGTCCTACTCATTTATGAGCAGTGGCGGTGGCGGTGCCGGTTCCTGTTTTTGGATAATTTTTTGCATCTCTAGTTGTTACTCATGTTTATGTGTTCATGTTACGACTAGAACGCAAAAAATTACATTATAAGATTGTTAGTTCCATAAAAATTGAAGGAAATATAAAACGGAAATGCAATTTGTATGCATGGTAATGCTGTAGAGCAGGTCGAATTTTGTCTTTGAAAGGGCGTGACCGTTAGTAATCATTTTTAAAGATATCGACTTCAAACTTGCTACACATATGAATGGGACTCTTGTCGGCCATATGAATTCCGTTTTTATGCATTTTTAAAAATGTGTAACAACAACAAAAAATGTCTAGATTTCTTAAAAAATAGAATTTCAATACATTTTGAAAATCCAAGAAAGCGGCTTGGTAGCCAAGTCTCTTATCTGTCATTTTGTATATTACAATTGAATTTATCGCTTTAAATGTGCTTTTGACGTCGTTTTCCGCAAACCCTTATTTTTAAACAAAAATCGCAGAACATGACGTCATTCTGACAACATTTCCAGTTGACCTATCATAATCTTATATTTTTCCTTCAGCTTAGATGTGTCAACTTGATGTGAGACAAGGTACTGAAAGTTTGCTGACGATAACGCTGTTTAATTAGGAGATATTGCAAAATAACGGGAGGGGTATATAAATAGACCCCCCCCAGTAGCCCGCGGGTAAAGGGATTTACCTAAATAGTCAATGGTTGCTTAGCGAGTTAAAAAATCCAGCGGTCAGCGATCCTATAGCTTAGAAATAACCGCTGGGCTTAACGCGACCACATAGCAAACTAACCAGGTGCAATGCACTGACCGTCATTGGCGGATCTAGAATTTAGTTTTTGGCGCCATGGGGCAACTTTTTCGGGGGCATCACCTATTTTTTAAATAAAAATAAAATAAAAAATCATCGGATTTTGCTCCCTTATGCATTGTTAGACGTTTTAAGATAAACGTTCCTTTGTAAAAGTTGCGTAGATCTCCTTCTAGATCAGGAAATGTGTAAATTTGAGCCAATTTCAGGCGGTTTGGGGGGAGCATTTGGCCCTGATGCCCCCCCTGGATCCGCCAGTGCTGACCCTAATCTACTAAGATATCGGTGCGAGCAATCGCGAACAAATGTCGCTGATAGATTGTTCGTCTGAGTACAGTGTCTCCTCCTCCTGTATTGGACGAGCTCACTACAGTGGTGAGACCAGGACGTGTGTCGGGAGACCAGGACGTGTTTCGGGAGACCAAGACGTGTCTCGGTAGAGCTGCCGTCTCCATGGTAGCCGGTGGAGAGAATTTGCAGACCACAAGTCGACAGCATCACGCGGATCAAAATGATCAGCTGTCTTACAACCGTGCTGTGGCTTGTGTTGACAGGTGAGTCGGGAGAATATTAATTAGCATTATTTCATTATAACTGAGACACTAATGCTGTCACCGGCGAAGGGTGTCACCGCCTTTTAAAAGTTGGTGTGGGGGAGAGGGCTGGACATTTTTAAAGTCGATTCTTTCCATGCAACGCCCATATGCGTAATGTAAGAATATGCAAATGTTGGGGGGGGACGTGGTCTCCGACGTATATGTGTCACCCTGGCAAATATTCCGTGAGAAGCTCAATATCACATAATCTTTCAACTTAGTTTCCACACATATTTGTCCGGCTATTCATTTAACAGCCTGTTTTCGAACAAATAATTGTATGCTGGAATTTTGGGAGTCATTGCTTTTCAGGAACATGCTTGAAATATGGCTATGTAGTGTGTATATGACATAGGTCAAGAATTGCAAATCACTGTAAAGTATAATTTGTGTTTTATTGCAGATGATAAGTAACTAAAGAAACCTAATATACTTACATTCAGTTACTTATATTTGCTTGATGTTAAAATGCCAATTTATTATCATTTAGGATGACACTTGTAAATTATATTTTTTTACAGACAACTAAGGGTACGGTAAAAGACTTTGGTACGTTGCTCTATATGTCTTATTCAACGTTGCACAGTGCCAGGTGTGCAGACATATACATACATTGTACTGACAAAATAGGCACGAATACGGGACCGAAAGGATCTCACAACGATCTGCTTTTGACTGGATCATCGAGGGTCCAACAAAGTTCCTAGCTCATGATGCTCCATCAAGTTTTTGAAATGACATAAATACAAGGATAATAACTTATTTATAACGTCAGCTGTTAGATTTCCATGACAACAAGCTCAAAACTCATAGTCATAACTCAAGACACTTTATGCAAAGTAAGATTTTAACCAGGCAGCGCTTCTAAGTTTATCTAAGCTCTATAAACAAATTTAGGGCCATTCCGGCCAAAAACAGGGTCTCAAGGCCTGATTGGTCGTGACGTTTCGGTGGTCACAACGTATGCTAGCCGGCATGATCAGCGGTTAATCCCATTGGGACCCACCTTCTATCACGAAACGAAAAAGGCTAGCAAGAGCAGACACAGTGTTTGACAAGCTGGCATTACAAGTTTATTCGAAACTACTTGAGCGTTATTTGGCTCAGGTCAATATTGAGGTCACCAGAGGTCATCAAAGTTACGCTTCATGAAAAATATACAGATGCTTTTCTTTTCAGAGAACATATATTGGATCCGGCCAATTATTTCAGAATCAGGTTATTTTAGCTCATTGTTGTTGACCAAGGTGGAATTATTGCTCAGGGACTTCTGTAAGGTCGGTTGAGGTCATCTCAGGTCATCAGCATATTTTTGCCAATAACTCTTGATAGAAGAAAGATATTGACAAGCAAGTGACACCATTGTGTTTGTCTCGTCGAGTCACGTCGCCCCATAAAAAGCATGACCTACCTGGGTCACCAANAACGCAAAGTAATCATCCTTCTTCGAGATGGATCTGGAATGGTCGAGATGGTGCTTCTACGAGATCGAAGGGCTCATCCAGAAGCCATTCTCATAGAGATGGCAGCCCATAGCGATGCGTTGTTCGCATCAAAGCAGTTGTTACCCTGGTGCTGCCAAGCCACCAAGGCGAATCTGGGCCAAGTTTGCAATCATTCCAGATCTCCGTTTATTAAATTTGTACGCCTCGATTTCGGTCGGACCATCGATTGGAAATGCTCACTTGCAGCTTGGCTATCTCTGGTTTCCAAGGTATGCAGAGATCAAGAATATATTTGGCATTCTGTCGATAAATTTCGGCGCTATTCACTTCTCCGCAAACCGTCAGCGGTCAGATGCACTGTTTTGTTTTTGCTATTCCTCTGCCCTTGAAGGCAAGAGGCAATTCCCGTATTTGTTTTCCTTTCTAAACCTTATGTATATTAGTTGCATGATATTTATCACCATCATAAGGTAAAGTGTGTTTTAAGTAAAACTACGGCCTTGGTATACACTCATTTGTAAGAGCGTCCTAGACGGTCTACACTCTACACCATTGCAATGTTTGCTAGCACAACGCCTCAAAGCATTGATTGTCTGCATACAAACTACAACTAAGTGTTTACGACCACGGTGTTGTCCACATTTCGCAATCATGAATCACATAACGCCCATTAAACATTTATTTTCAATCTGCAAAATAGCGTCCGTGATTTCCCCTTGGGCTTTACTTCGGTGTTTCATAACTAGTGAAAGCGGCCGAAAAATCCGCGTGCATAAGGGCGCGGGGCGGGCACCTATTCTCCGGGGTATGTGCCGCCGACGGACTCGTCCAAATTGATAATGATCGGGCACGCGGTAGTTCCGGCGTGGTGATGAAATAATCCGGCGCAGCACGCGCGCCACCGTGTGCCGACTCCAGTGCCCGAGTCACGCCTGCCCCCCGTACCCCCTCCCCTGCGCCCTGCCTTGCCCCCGTCCGCTCCCCCGCAGTGGGTAACAGGTGAGCGGCCGCGCGCGGCTCCCCTCCCGCCGTAATAAAATTACTCGCCGCCTGATCATTAGGTCGTGGCGCGCCTCTCACCGCCATTGTCGAGCGGAGCGCGTGTTATCGTCGGCTGCGACGCGCCAGATGGCAGCCGGGCGAGCCACCGCTGCTCTTCTCCTGGTCCGAGCGGCACCCGGCTGCCAGGGGGGGGGCGCTGACATGGGACAACTGAACCCCGGACACCGGACCGCCGCACACACACACACACACACACTGTCCGGGGGTATGACAAGTCACGCGGCCCATTGGCTAATGGGGTGAAGTCGCTGATGCTATAGCGTGAAGTGCGTGCCGTTTGTGACGGCGCGGTCCGTCTTGGTCGAGATGTAGAGAGAGATAGCGGCGGGTAATGGCTGCGGCTGAAGTCAGGCGAGCGCAGCAGCAGTTGATTCGTATCAGCACTCCACCAATCATCATATATTAATTAATAGAGCTGCATTAAGACATCATTTATTGATGTACTGAGGCTTGCATTTAATTAGGCATCTCATGAAATAATTGTCCATTTACTGAATCAACAAACGAGTCATAACTTAAATGAAGGTGGCACAAGCGTTACGTGTTGCTTTGAAGATATATTTGCATCCTGCAAAGCAAAAGCCAGTGGAATTTATCAATGCGTTTGGAGTTCTACTCACAGGAAAAACTTACATTATAATGAAAAGCAACGCTCGACAAGGCTGTTGCGAAACTTCGAACGCATATGTAGGCAAATATCTGCAACTTGCCAAAAAGCTCCTTCAACTAGGGATATGAATGAATTTTCTGTGATTGATTTCGCATGTGCGCTCAGTTGGTCAACATTTTTGTGTTAAGAACAAAAAGATCAGGCAAATAGCTATTTTGTGTTTGTAAGTTTCACGTTAAACGAGTAGCGAAACTTCGCATATACATGTAGAAGTATGTCGGTGTGTAGAAGTGTGTATAAGTATACATGTAGAAGTACAACTTCGCATGTAGAAGCACAAAATGTTGAAGCTTTGATTTGCAAGCAAGCTGTAGGCTTAGATTTTGGGTGTAGTATGTCGGTTCGGATGCATTTAAGAGACAGCATTTTTTTTTCTCGATTTGGCACATTTCAGTACATCGAATAGCGCTAAGCTAAGCTTATGCCAACTTTGGAGCTAATATAAGTTATTCGTTCTAACGGCAAAGACGAGAAAACAAATTACTGGTTGTGACAACTGGACAAAACACTCAGCCACAGATATCAGACTCAGCAATAGTCAGTCCAAACTACCGGCATTTTTATGGAATGTCTATTTTACACATTTTAACATCAATTAAATCAAGTTGAGGAGCATCTTTTTACATGCATTTCTACATAGCGCGAGCAGCAATGACAACACACAAAGACAATATAGCCCGAGCCACCTGGGCTACCTCAGACACACACACACACACACACACACACACCACTTCCATATGTCACAACAGTTCGCGAAGCGACGTAGTTGTTACTTCGTTGATATGTTTCGTTTCGTTCGCTTCGCAGCGAGTGTGGGTCACACACTCGCTTAACAACAAAACTGCTAAGCTCTGTTGATGTCTGAAAGCACACTTGTAGCAAACGCAGTGTGTCCGTAAAGTCATGGTGGGGTCTCAGACGCCTATAAAATATCAACAAAATGGAACTAAAGCATGGTTCTTACACGTAATTGACGAATAGGTCCTAGAGTTTTGGAGAGGTGGAGCAAACGCGAGACGCACGCGCAGGTAGTCAAGTGTAGCTAGGCATGACTAAAAATGTGCAGACAGTGCAAGTGTGGCACGATCCGGAGGTATGTAGGATTCCCCGTGACAAAACATTATCGGGAATCATGATGGCTGAAAAAACGGAAAAAGGCAATCGAAAGCTGTTTAAATATGAATATTTGCAATATTCTCCATTATTGATCAGGTCAACGATTTGGGCTCCAGAGGTCATCAAAGATTACACTTACTGGTACACTTACACTTACTGACACGACGTTATTCATTAATAAGTTTATATATAATAAAATGGGACAATAGTTTAACATCATCGTGCTATACGGTGCTTAGAGATATACTAATGATGACCGTGTTAGGTCAGGTTCAAAATTTGACATTAGGTCAAGGTCATTCCAGGTCATGTTTAGTTACCAAGGTAGATCATGCTACACATTGGCGAACGCATATCGACGAGACGAACACATTGGCGACAATCTCATGCGTTTATCTTTATTGACAAAAAAGAGCTGGTAAACTCAAATGACATCAGCTAACCTTGTAGAAGTCACCTAATGAAAATTGCACCTGGGTCATTAAGAATGAGCTGTAAAAACATAATATTAAAAACGTTGGTCTGAATGCGTATTCTCTGAAAAGGAAGCATTGCATATTTTTCCCTACAGTTAGAGCAGAGAGGCCACGTGATCGACATGACATTAGGTCATCGATATGACTCCGCTGCGCTCATTCCACATAGGCATAGGCCCATTCCACACCTGAATGGAATGAGCCTATGATGTTCCATAAATAAATAAATATTAATATCCGAGATAAACGAGTTGTTGTTAATTGTTGCTTCATTAAATCCTGTGAGTTTCACACCACTCTGTTAGAAAATGTGCCCGTGGCAAGAGCACAATCTTATGGAGTTGGGGTCACGTGACCTGACTTGGTAACCTGACCTGATATGACCCTAGGTCACAAATTTTACAATATACCAAAACTCTAAGACATGCTCGTCGATTATAGTGTAAGAACTAAGAACCATGGATTTGTTCTCTTTATCTAGGTGCTGTAGTCTGTGAAGGTGCTTGAAATCCCACTATGAATAACGGACACACTGCGCCAGTTAAAACAACGAAAACAAAATATTTGCTTTTTGTAGGGTTGCAAGTGAGAGACATCGAACTGAGGCTTAGCGAACATAAACTTGATGAATTGGTCTCTTCTTCAGCATACGAATGAAATGTGTATCACTTCAACATTTGGACCAGAAAAAAAAGAAACCCGACCATTACTTTACGAACACACTGTATGACACACAACGAATAGAAGTAACTGGATGTATGATGTTTTCAATGATAGCATTTATTAGTTGACAAAATCTGAGCGATGTAACCTTGTCACTAATCACCTGAAAGATGCACATCCTACCACCTCTGTTACAGAAGCGATTTAGGGACATCTTGTAGGGTGACTGCATAACTGTCAATCACATAATGAAAAGCTTGCTCTGAGACATACCTACTACCTATTATTGCACAAAGATAATCTCAACAAGCCTTGAGACTGCTCGTCAAGAACTTGTTTTTACACTCGATCGCACCTCACCCGGTCTACAGGAAGCAGCCAGGAAGTACGCGAGATAAATACACGAAAACGTCCGTAACAATCATGATACACTGAGGAGTCCGTCATGAGTCTTGACACCTCTTCAAACGGGCTGACTCCCCTCCAACTTCCTACCGCATTGACTTTCCATCGCAGCGCAACCTTCCTTCAGACAACGCCTACACCCTACGGAGGAGAGGCACTACCGAGCACCTCCCGACTACATCCCGACTCAGGCTGCACCGGCTGCTGCCGCTGCTGCTGCTGCTGCTGTGGCGGCCCCGGCGGCGGCGGCGGTGGAGGTGGGAGTCGTGGTGGGGGCGCAGGGGTCACGAACCCAGCCGACGAGGTCACCGGGTCACGGGAGGTCAGCAGAGCAGCTGACGGCGTCATGGCGGCCAGAGAGTAGCCCGGCTGCGGCTCACTGTGCTGGGTCTCCTTGTGTCGCCTCAGGTCGACCTGTGACAGACGGGAGAAGTCAGTGGCGACAGGCGACTGGCGAACATGGGTCGCGCTCTGAGTCATATCGGCTTTACTCGGGGATAGTATCAGTATGCAGTTGATATTTTTTAACTTAAAAACGTTTCACACCGACTGACACTATTGCTCAATCATGTGAAAATTGTTAGCACGCCATGCTGAAGCCATTCCTGTAAATGCATATTTATATATTTGATTAAACACGTTCAGCTAATATCTGTTAAAATATGTTTAAGTCAGCTAGCATCGTTTTCTGGCAACATCAGATTATCGAGGAACACTGCAAATCTAGGCTTACCTTTCGCTGGAATGCACGACTGCAGAGTTCGCATGAGAACGGCTTGAAGCCGGTGTGTTTTCGGGAGTGCGTGATTAAGTTGGAGGACTGAGAGAATGCCTTTCCGCACACCTTACACTTGTGTGGTCGCTCGCCTGTGGAAAGAACAATCAGATAAACTGCTGCTGAAGATCAGTGATATTATACCGTATTATGCCCACCATACTTGCCCCTTTTCAAGTGTCAATACATAAAATGCATGTATTTTTCCTCATCGAGCACTACGACCTATGCCAGGCAGGCACGTCATTTGCAGCCAGTCAGAACAGATGCCGTGCTTTGTCGTAGTTATTTTTTAACTTCCAATGTTAAGTTATTTATATTCAATTTATTTGTCATGCTTCTGCTAAATGTAATTTCGAGCTACCAGAATTCCAACAAACTATATCAGCTATAGTTGCCACAATGCCGTCCGTGCCATTCTGCTGACTCGGCTGAGATCACAACTCCTGGCTCTCACAGACTGCCGGAGCGAGGCGGGGAACAATTCAGTGGGGACCGGACGTAAATCTGCACAGATTAGACGTTCAGCAATAGCCGGTCAGAGAGCTAACGTTGTTGGGTCGGACCGGCAGAGACCATTACCGTCGCCAGGTCAGTCGGGACACGCAGGGGATCGGCAGGAAAAGAACGACAGAAAGAAGAGAATAAGAGAGAAATAACCGAGAAGGTATGCCAGAGTGAGAATTTGGGAAGTCGCCGACCATGAAAAAGTACTGCATATTGCATGTCTTTTGTGTTCATTTGCAGCCCAGCGCAAAGGGTCTAGACGATAGACGACTGTCTAGACGACTGTACAGTCTAGACGATATCTTCTGTCCACTTCATCGACACCACCTCTGTCTCTGTCTCTGTCTGTCGGTGCTGCACGCAGTGGAATCAAATGCAATTACTATAGCCCTCGGCCCCGGTATCAGGGGTGAGGGCATAAATAGTTTCATTAGATTTCACTGCGTGCAGCACCGACAGACAGCACCGATGGACAAGGTTGACATTGAATTAAACGGATGCGTTTAGGCAAGGTTTCTTAAGAACACTTTCAATGCTAGCTTCCGGTAGACGAAAATAAACATCGCCCCCCAAAAAATGGAGCGTTTTTTTCTCAAATAGTGCACTGTAAGGACTGCTACTAGCCGTTTTCACGAAGGATTTATTCGCCGGCCGCATCAACATCGGGTGGTGTCGATGAAGTGGACCTAACGTATTGTCTATACTGTACACTGTACAGTGTTAGCACAATGATTTATACTCAAATTGAATGTTTCTTAATATCTGTGAAAACATTTAATAGGAACACAACGACTTAATCTCGGATATATGTAAATATACGTATTTCTATTATATTTGTACTGAGTGTGTAATGGGTATTCAGCAAGGGGATATGCTTTACACATAATGTTGATTCAACGCAAGTTTACCATAACTTCGAAAGGAAGTTAATGTGTTATAATGGAGCATACCATACTGACGCTTATGAGAGAAATCACTAAGGCCCATGCCATGCTGCTGTCTGAACCAGTGAAGTCAGAGACGCTTGGCGCTATTGACGCCTGGAAGGCTGCAACCCGCAGTACACCCGAGTCATGCGGCACAGCATACCAACGCAGCACTGCAATGCGGCGCAGCATCCCGACGCAGCGGAACGATAAAACGCAAAGAACCTTCTGGATTGAGTTTAAGATCCCCTCATCAGGCTGACGAAATCGCCTCTAGGGTAAATTAAGGCTGAACACAGAACACTTAAAATTGTCTTTAAAAAATGCATTGCCATACAATTCCTGCTACGTAAAGATGAGCTCACTCCGTAAACACTGCGATGCGTTTTGGATGTATGCATATTTTCTTTCTCTCTCTGACTGCCGTAGTATCTTGCTCTCCCCTGGAGAATTCCTTCACCATATTCTGAATTCTCAGTTTCGGGAACGTGAGACGCAGCAGGGGACGTAAAACACCTGCCGGCAGCCGTTCCCAGCTCTCGGTGCTCCATTCGAGCTCCCGGATAGCATTACGTCGCTGCCGCTACACCGCTTCCCGCTGTTTTCATATGCAAATCGGACTAAATCGTCTGCACTGCCGCAAACTGGCCCGCCCTTTCATCGCGGATTAAAACACTCTGTGTGGCGCGGCGTGCGGCCTGACGGGGGCCGCGCCACCGCCGCCGGGCGCCGCCGCGCCGCCCATGTTGTCTTTGCATTACAACCAGGGCGGCGATCCGAGAGCACAGTAACAGCGACGGTAACCGCGGTGGTAACCAGATCTCCGCTTCAATCGCCATTAGCTCATCAGCTAACTGGATCGGCGCGCCGCCGCGTCGATAAAGCGATACTGGCCGCGATTTCTGTGGCGCGCAGCTGATTAGCCAGTGGTGGAGCAGACCGCTGATTGTGGTCCGCTGCGCCGCGCTGCGCCGCGCTGCCCCCCGAGACAAGCGTCCCCCCACCGCCAGACCGCGCCACACCGACCCGGGAGCCCCAATTTGTACCCCCGGGAGAGGTGCACAGAGCGGTGGTTCGTGTTCGCTTACAGAATGGTGAGTGAATCAGATCCGGGCAGTAAAAGCCGAAGCGCAGTTGCATAGAACGCTGATATGCTGATGCAACATAAAATATTGGTAGGATCCACATTGATGATGTCCATAAAGCCACAAACTTAAAATAAGATCATGTTTTTTAACAGAATTTCATGGCGGCGTGGATTGTGTTCAAAGTATTACATACCTAAGCCACTATAAGGAATTATATGCTGTTTTGTTATCCTTTCATAGCTGCGACACAAAAGTGGTGTCCATCAAGAAATCTTTATGACAAGTCTTATGAAGGGATACACCCTCACTCATTTCTGTACTTAGAAGCCTTTTGACATTGCCTGCCACCACCCTTCACTGCATATGGACCTGCATCGAAACACGCCGCTACCGCACGGCGTGGTATCCGGCGACCACCAATCTAGCAGATTTACTGACAGATGTTGCCACTAGCCGAGTGGAGTGTCGCCGCCACTGTTGTACAATTTCATTAGCGCCGCGAGATAATATTTAGCCTGGGGTGCACCGTTTACTTTGACGCCGCCCGGCCTGTTTGTACAGGAAATCCAAGACCGGCGGCGGCAGGCCGCAGATCAATGGTGGACATTCGCGCCTGATCAGGGACAGAGGGCGGACACGCTGTCACCAGGATGGCTGGGATGCTATCCGGTTGCCTCCGGTCTGTCTGGGTCGAGCGCGTTTTGATGCTGGTACCGTCTGACAGATGTCATGATGCAAGATTCTGTGATTGCATAGAGTGTTTGATATTGCAGGATTGTTGGAGCGTTATACAAACATTTAAATTTTGCAATATTGTTTGGTTTAATTTTCAAAATGTGATCTACAAAGAGTGAATATATTTTCGGTAGAATGGAAGCAAGAGCAATTCCTGAAGGAGGTAAGGTTGGCAATATTTGAGGGATTCTTAGTCACTTCAGTCTTGGTTCTTTTAAGTCACGTTAAAAACCATTCGAGTCACAGTTTATGCCCCCGTGACTGCAGCGCCGCTCAGCGCCGCTACAGCGCCGCTCAGCGCCGCTACAGCGCCGCTACAGCGCCGCTACAGCGCCGCTACAGCACCGCTCAGCGCCGCTACAGCGCCGCTACAGCGCCGCTACAGCGCCGCTCAGCGCCGCTACAGCGCCGCTACTGCTACAGCGCCGCTACAGCGCCGCTACTGCTGCAGCGCCGCTCCAAACTTGGCTTGAAATGAGGACAGTCCACCCATTCTCCTTCCATAAACCTGAATCCCAGACAATATCTTCGCTGGACGGAGGCGCTGCAGTCAAATAAAGGAAAATAAATTAACTTACTGAATTTTCAGCAGCTCCGGAAGTGCCTCGATCGGAATGGAGCTCCATGCGTCTCAGACTCAGTAACTGTTCGCCCGTCGCGCTAACTATGTAGCTTATGTAAGGAAGTGGATTTTCTGAATCCGCTCCAGCCTCCGGAAACCGATTATTCCCGATCGTGGACGGTCGGAAGTTAGGCTGAAAGTACTTTCTCACTCGGTTACCCCTCTGACGGCTTTGTGTATGGACGCGGACGGCTATGCGACCTTCTTGCTCCGACGCCAGCTCCAGGAGTGGGCCGTGGGCAGGGGCGGCGCCACCGGGGGGGCAGGGGGGCAGCTGCTCCCCTGGCGTCAGCCAGGGGGGGCAAACATATCTTTTTGACCCCCCAGAATTTCACGGAGGCTTAATCACAAAAAGTTGCCCACTTGGCACAACTGTCAAAAGACAAGAAAATATTGGTGTCCCTGGTCAAATTTCCCACATGAGCAAAGCCTGCTGAGGCCACTGTAGGCCCCCAGTACTAGACAAGGGGCCCCACACTAAACAGGAGGCCCCCAGTACTAGACAGGAGGCCCCCAGTACTAGACGGGAGGCCCTATAACTAAAACAGGAGGCCCCCACTGCAATACTAGACAGAAGTCCCCCGTACTACGACAGGAGGCCCCTTTACTATGACACGGAGCCGCCCCCAGACTAGTCAGAAGCCCCAGTACTGACAGAAGCCCCAGTACTAGACAGAAGCCCCATCTAGACAGGAGCCCCCATATAAAGCAGGAGGCCCCCATACTAAACAGAGAGGCCCCGTAAGCTACAGAGGCCCAGTGCAGTGTAAACAGGCAGCCCCCAGTGCAGTGCTAAACAGGAGGCACCCAGTGCAGTGCTAGACAGGAGGCCCCCAGTGCAGTGCTAGACAGAGGCCCCCAGTGCAGTGCTTAACAGGAGGCCCCCAGTGCAAGTGCAGTGCTAGACAGGAGGCCCCCAGTGTAGTGCTAGACAGGAGGCCCCCAGTGCAGT
>VOPJ01002716.1:0-23525 GCA_014673585.1 Semibalanus balanoides | reverse complement strand
GTCTCAAAATTCATTTTTTCGAATATTTTTGAATTTTGAGACTCAAGTCATTTGTATCGTTATATCTAAAACGAACCTTCGTTGGGCGGGTGATAAATTGACACGGATTTATTCGGACTCGCTCGTCCTTCGCCGTTTAAGGCGTCTTACTGGTATATCTAAATAGCCTACATCTATCCATATCTCTACCCCTACCCCTATACCGTGCCTTGTTCCCGTTCCATTCACGTTTTGATCCAGTTCCGTTCACATTCTCTAAGCACTTGTGCTGTTTAAATGTCCAAAATCTGTCTTCCGGTTTTAGCGAAATATCACCCGAGGGAGATGCGACGTTATACGGTCATGCAAACTCCCTATTGGGAGCCTGACAGCCCCCCCCCCCCCTCCCCTTCTATACTAACTTCCAACACCAAGCTAGCATAAGCGCACGCGAGAAAAAACAGCATTGTTCGCCTGTCAAGGAGAGTGCGCGTGATGGTATACGCATTTTTTTCGTTTCAGGTCAACGGGTGAGTGAATGCCCAAAATCGACCCATCCAAAAATAGACGATTTGCTCAGGCCGTCGTATTATTTAAGTTATAACATAGAATGATTGGTTTAGCTCAATTGTTGGTCTTTGAAATTAGCCTATCTGCCATATATCGATTGTTAAAGTCTGGGTTAGTTAATGACCTCTTAGGTCACCGGAAATCTTCACATCGTGTATTTGCTATGGCGATTAGCATTAGCAACCTCGACTCGATCACGTCCAGGATAGCGATCAGAAAACCTCAAAATTAGAATATGATAAATGCAAATAAAAAGGCATGTTACTAGACCAGTTTTGGCTCTTGATTACAGAAAAGGTACTTATTTGTTCGTATCTAGTCAACAAAAGTAAAACAAGTGAATTAAAAAAATGACGTCATATAAGTTGCTTACGCTTAGGAAGCAATCACTCAGTCAAAAATAGAGATACTGCTTTGAAATTTGGTTCGGGTATTGTTTTTTATCAGCTCTCTCACATATTTTCCTTTTTTCAATTATCTTTGAAAGTTTTGATTTTGTGGGATTTTTCATATTTTTTTCCTTTTTGGGGGTAAAAAAAAATTGTAAAAAAATACGAAAATGCCATATGAAAGAAAATGTTATTTTACGTCTTATCTGTTTTTCGTTTGCATTTTACAGTTAAACTCTATTTTCTATGATTTTTCAACAATTTATCGTTTTTTACGAACATGAGGTAATCAAAACGTAATTATCTCAAAAACCATTTTACCAATTTCAAAGACATTTTGACAGGATAAGTACAATTGTTGTTAACTCAGCTACTGAAAACTTCAGGAAGATGCGCAGCATGTGTGAAAATTTATTCAAGAAAACCCTCTGGGGGTGCCTGACAGGCCCCTCGCGTAGAGCGAGGGTTAAAGTTATGAAAATAAAGTGATTTGGTTAGCGTCAAAATGTTGGTGGTTAAATTAGCTATCTGACCATACATCGATTTTTAGGTCTGGGTTAGTTAATGAGCTCTTAGGAACGAAAGTCGCCACCATAGATGAAAATTACTATGGGCGATTAACATTAGCAGCAACCTCGAGTTCGACCACGTCCGGAAAAACGGTCATAGACCTCGAAATTAGAAAGTGATAAATGTAAATACAAATGCATGTTCCAAGACCAGTTTTGTCTCAGAAGCACAAAAAAGTATTTATTTGTTCATATCTGGTAAAAAGGTCAAAAAGTGAATTTGAAAAATGAAGTCATCAGTTTCTTACACTTCAGAAGCCATCACTCAGTAAAAATTAGAGATATTGCCTTGAAATTTTGTTTGAGTATTGTTGATACTCAGCTCTATCACATTTATTCTGGGTTTTTAACATCTGTATTTTTTTAATATATTTTTGGAAAAAAAAATACGTTTTTGGGATTTTTGGGACCGAACCCCCCAAAAAATTGTAAATCTGAGATTGCCATTTGAAAGAAAATGTAATTTCCTTTAATTAAAGTTATTACAATTTGCTTCAAAACTCTATTTTCAACGATTTTTCTAATATTTACCGTTTTTTACCAACATGACGTCACTAAAACGTCATTATTTCCCAAAATACAGGACCAATTTTTTTATCGCAGCATACGTATAAATGTTGTAAACTTCTAAGCTACTGAAAATTTCAGCAAGATTCGCTTAATGTGTAAAAAGCTATTCAAGAAAAACCTCAGGGGGTCTTTGAATAGTCAGCCCCCCTCACCCCCACCTGGTACAGTCCAGGATAAAGAGACCCATGAACGCCGCTTCGCACGGTCTTCGTCGGCCCGCTTTTCGGCGCGTTCTGTCTTTGCTCCTTTCAGATGGGTCCATTGCTTTCCTAAAGGCCTCTGCAGTGATTAACTCTTCTAAAACCAAGCGACCGTGTCTTCCGACTCTTAAGAGCCCAGGATACCGTGCTTCGCACGGTTTCGTCGGCCTTTGCATCCAGAAGGGCCCAGCTGGCGGTTTGGGGGGGCAGCTTCCCCTCCTGCCCTCCCCCCCCCTCCCCATGTAGCGCCGGCCCTGGATGAAGCCGGCGTTCCCCAAAAGCAAACAGCCAGAAGCAGCCCCGGCTGACGCAAGCACATTAAAATGATTAAATTACAGATGATTTCGCTAACGAAGCGGTGCATAAATTGACTGGGATAGTGCAACAATGTCTGCCCACAGGCGTGCAAAATATTCGCACGCAGCTGCAACGGAAACCCGAGATAATTAAGTTGTGAAATGTGAATGAACGGCATCCATTTACACGGAAGAGGGGATGAATGGATAAACTGATTTATTAAGATTAATATGAACAAAGCAACAGTGATACATAATATGGCGTAATTTGAAGACGCAGTAACGGCTATAAATTCAAACGCTATGTGAGGAAATGTTTTGTCACAAGTGAGCCAGGAACGTAACGTGTTTTTTTTTCTTAGCTTAAATTCATTTAATTCTTGCAATAAGTGTACCTTTTTATTGTTTCACAAAGAAAAACAAATGTCCTTCTTTCACATGATGTAACTCACGTAGCTAAGTTCTCAGCCGTTTTCCGATGAATTGAGGAACAACTTACGGCCTATGGCCTTAAACATTACGTCGTCAGCTGAGTACGCCCGTGACGTCACACTTGGGTTGCGTATCACGTTAGAAAGCTAACATTTCGCACCATAGCACGTGCTTATACGACTGCCGTGCCGCGACTTTTAAGACTTTTAAGTTTGCGAAAAGACAGACAGAGATTCTTGGCATTGCACGTGGCACGTGCATTGTGCAAACCCAGGAATGCCACGAGCAAGACAATTGCCCCTGCCTCTATTAGCGAATAACTGCTCTACTCGTCAACAAATGGAGACGTGGTGCATGTGTAAGGTACGACAGACTACAGAGAGCGACTCGTCATGATAGCGCACACACTAGCTGATCCAGGAGGGGGTGGGGGGCGAAGGGGCCATGTCCCCCCCCCCACAACCGCCTGAAATCGGCGCAAAATTGACACATTTTTCCTGTTATATAAGAAAATATGAGCAACTTGTATTAAGGAAAGTTTTTTTTTAAATCAGCTATCAATGCATAAACGAGCGAAATCCGATTAGTTTTTATAATTGTGTGAGACTTGGGGATTCCCCCCACACAAACAACCATTCTGAATCCACCAGTGAGCGTACATGGTAATGTAAAGCACATGTAGAGACACTAGCAATGATCTAATAGCACCTCAGTCCCATCCCAGTCCCGCACCCAACACTCCCTATGCCAGTACCCCCCCCCCACTCCCATCCCAGTCCTCCTCCCCCTGCCTCCGTCCTGGGTCCATCCCTCATACTCCCCTGTCCCGTCTCGGTTCCCCGCCCACAACCCTCTGGCCCTCTCTGTCCCCCACTCCCGCCATTCCGTTCCCCCACGTCCCCGATACCGTCCCAGTGCCCCTTGTTCCGCTCCTACTCCCCGCCGCGGTCGGTACTCACGTTCCTCCCTCTTCAGCGCCTCCGAGTCACCACGTTCCACCATGGCCTCGGCGTCCCTCACAAACTGCATCAGACCGCCGAAGTGCGGCGCCAGCGTCTCCTCGACGTACTCTGCAGTGCGCACTGCCAGTAGCTGTCGAAAACTCTCAGATTCCTTACTGTTGTCCTTGGTGCGCTCCTGGAGGACGAACGCCGTGGTCAGAGGACGAACGCCGTGGTCAGAGGTAGCACGCGGCGGTCAGAGGAAGACAAGGGGAGCTTCAAGAGAGCACGCGGGGACTCAAGCGACAATGCATGGGTACCAAAGTTAGAGCCAGAGTTAGAAACAGGACATCCCCGAATCGGGAGCTTCGGAAAGGTCAAGTAGGTGGGACCGTAGTGGTCAATGCCCATCTCAGACTAACAATTACTTCCGTGACCTGCAGAGCGTCAACGTTGGCGAGCACGAACCACGCGTTCAAATTGACCTCAACCAGCTTATGGCCACCCGACCCAAGACGGCAAGAGCCTCTGTCGCTCCCCCCCCCCCTCTCCCACCATCGGTCGTCCACGTCACCCCGTACCATGATGACGCCGAGCATCATGTCGTAGTTGTTGATGAGGAAGATGAGCTGCTCCTTCCTGCGCCGGAACTCGGCCGCCAGTCGCAGGATGAAGTTCTCCAGCTCGACCTGCAGCTGCGCCATCAGTCGGTGTACCCGCTCCGACGGAAACGACTCGTTGATGCCCACCAGCGCCGCCGAGAACTCGGCGTAGCGGCGCGTGATCTGGGGACGTGAGGGACGCCGAGGTCAGGAGATGGAGGCAGCTGCCACAGGTCACACAGGTCACACAGGTCACGGGACCGAGCCAGGACACAGGTCACGGAGGGCAGCAACACAGAGGTTGTGGGATGGGGAGCAGAGGTCACGGGATAGGGACACAAGTCATGGGACGGGCACACGGGTCAAGGGAGGGCTGCAGGGTTCAAGGAATGGAGCAGGGGCACGAGACAAAATACGGGGCACAAGTTGGGCCAAGACATCACCTCGGAGTTGCAATGAATGAAGTACGCCCTAGAGCCAGACAATGTGCCACAATACATTGATAAGATGCTATTTAGTCCTTGACATTAGCAGGTATTGGCCGCGTTTACAGTTCAAATATATTTTAGCAAACGGACTCCGGATGTCCGCACAGCATTCCAGACGGCAGGATCCAGCCAGTCCATACGACGACCCCAGGCTATACGAGTGGTCTCAGGGCGGCCGTTGCCTCCGGGCTATATAAGCGGTCTCAGTGCCCCCCCCCCCCTCCGGCTACGAGTGGTCTCCGGGTGGCCGTTGCCCCTGGCCTATATAAGCGGTCTCAGTGCCCCCCCTCGGGGCTATACGAGTGGTCAGGTCAGAGTGGCCACTGCTGCTGACTCACGTAGTGAGGCCGGATGTCTATTGTGCCGATCTTGGACGGGTCACAGTGCCGAACACTGGCGATGTTCAGCTCCATGATATGGCAGAACCTGGCACAAAAACGGCATCAGTTTTGATTTTGGCAATGACCGGGCATATTTCCCAAATACGATCGTATTCCAAGCTGCATGAAAAATCAGCAGCATTAAAATACTTTACCGCTCGTTATTTATCAAGTTCTTTGCTAATAACTTGCTTATTTAGTTCCCTAATATTTCGCCATTCGCTGTCACTGCAGTTCAGTATTTTCTCCTCGCACCAGCGGCTGATGGCAGGCAGTACTATGACTTCTCTCACTTTGGCCAGAGGAGGTTGAGCAGCATGTCCCAGTACTTGTCGAGCGCGGGCACGGCGCGCTTGTGGCACACCAGCTGGTAGCGCAGCACCAGGTGGATGCAGAGGAACAGTCCGATACTGTCGTGGCAGTCTGTCACCGTCGCGTCCACCGATTTCTGTCGGCACAGGACACACACACACACACACACCGTCAGAGAGCCAGATACAGTCCGGGCCACATACCGGCAGTAGAGTTCACACCACTTCATTGAGGTACAACAACACACAGGATAAATGCTCGATCCGACTGCGAAGTCCCGGGGCAGTGGTTTTCAACGGCGAGGGTATCGGTACTCATTTTGGTGAACAGAATGACAAGGTACCCCTCCCACATTGCTCAGACCGCAGCTTCAAGCTATGCGGTACAGCATAACTTCAGGTCCTTACTACTAGTGCCATCTAGGAACAAGAAAATAAGTAGAGATGTGTGCTGTTGCTCTTTGCCTAGCGGAGGGATTCCAAGCGTTTAACAGCACGTAAATCGTAACACAATGCGAGCATCAATCAACATTAACTGTTTGATGTTCATTGCGAGAATGTGGCGAAAATGAAGGCTAATTGGGTTACATCATACATGTATGCAGTATGTGCCATCATCAACTAGATTAGCTATAATTTTGCACGTATCTGCCAAGTCGCTTCTACCACCTCCCGAAGGTCCCATTACCCCAGGCAGTGCAATTACCCCCTTATTGAAAATCACTGTCATAGGGAAATTATTATCTGTTTCCTCAATGACATTCAACATCTGACACCCAACCAAAAGCAAAACTGTCTCCAGCACCATACAGAAAACAACACGATTTGGGCCACAAACAGAAGAGCAATTATGTTAAGGGCTTGATTAGAACAGAGTACACTAACGTTCATGCGTACTTTATAACCAGAGTATGTCTGAGAGCCGCATTAACACACCTCAACTACCGTACATCTAACACTGGCCGTCCCTAAGCACCAGTGGCGCCCCCTTACTGACCGCGCAGCTGTGCAGAGTCTTCCCCATGACGGCCGCGAACAGGTCCTGCGCCACACTGTCTTGCACCATGAAGAACTCGGCCAGGAACAGGTACTCCCGACAGGCGTTATCCACCAGCGCGTACTGCACGCTGCGGAACAGGCTCTCCAGCGGGTAGCGGGCGTCGGCCTTGTGAGCCGCGTGAGGCACCAGCACGGCGGCCTCCAGCGAGTTGAGCACCTCGCCCCGCGAGCCCAGCGAGAACACGGTGGCGCGGTTACGGAGCGAGGGTTTGCCGAACAGAGAGCGGGCGGCCGCCTCGTCCGCCGCCAGCAGATCCTCCTTGGTGGGGCCCTCCTCGAACTGACGGGTACAGAGGGGAGGACAGCGTGTCAGATGGACGGACGGCGAGGGAGAGGGGGGTCAGATGGACGGCCAGGGGGGTGGAGAGGGGGGTCAGATGGACGGCCAACGGGGGGTCAGCAGGTTCTAAGATGGTATCAGAATGACGGTCAGGAGGTGAGGACTGAGGGTGTCAGTGAGCCTTCCTTGGTAGAACCCTCCTCGTACTGACGGTTTAACAGACGAACAAGGAAGAATTCAGTCAGAGACCGACACAGCCTCTCATGATACGACGTCAAATTCAAACATATGCATGGACATGTTTAACGCGATTGATTCGAGCTATGGCCTCTGCCCACACAACATTATAATTGTAAAATAAACAACTAATGTAATTATTTGTTTTACACAACTGGTTTTCATAGAAAAATAAATACAATAAAAGGGTAACACAATTGCCAAGTGATCATAATTGGGGCTGATAGCCGTACCGACTGCTGCGATCTTATGACAACACTATACAAATATAACAACAGGTGACCTCTGAATGCTAAACATGGACCTGTGTGTGACAAGTGTGGTATTCCGCGATAGCTGAGGACATTTCAGAACCCATAGTACATACTACAAAGCACTTAGCGATCTAATACAAAAGGCCAAGTGTACGTAATAGATGTGCCGCTTCTCATTAGACGCGTACCTGCAGTTTCATGAGCCGGGCCGAGTAGGATTTGAAGTAGCTGAAGTACACTTTGCTCATGGTTTCAATGTAGTCGTCTCGGATCTC
Source organism: Semibalanus balanoides (assembly GCA_014673585.1). Classification (NCBI taxonomy): domain Eukaryota; kingdom Metazoa; phylum Arthropoda; class Thecostraca; order Balanomorpha; family Balanidae; genus Semibalanus; species Semibalanus balanoides. Next base: position 15,693 of record VOPJ01002716.1, on the reverse strand, counting down.
ACGAGCCACCTCACGCTCATTGGCCACCAGAAACTTGTAGAAAAACCTGCACCAATCAAACAAACAGTAAGAAATGAAACGAACATAACTGAACAATAAACAGCATCAAGACAACTGTGAAAACGGTATCATTTTGTCATGCAACAAGATAAAGTAATTGCTGACAAACACATCATTTCCTTACACCCACATGACAGCAATTCCACAAACATACACTATATACAACGCACTATACGTCCTCATTCACTACACAATCATTTCAGAAGAAGCAGTGACAATGCAGAGAATACATACAATCCAGTTTAAAATACATTACAGTGTATTCGTACTTGTATTTGAGCATAGCGTTCTGCGGCACCTGGAAGTTGGTCATGGGTTTGCGGAACTGCTGTATCTTCTGCAGGAGGTACTCGCGGATTTTGGCGATAGATTTAATCTTCAGCTTCTCCAGAATGTCGCTGACATCATGACATGACTTGGCCTCTGAGGGGTAGACAAATAATGATGTTGAGCGCAATCCAGACTGTGCTTTCATGATTGACGATTTCATTCCATACGGTCGCATTGACGTATTTTTACATTGACAATTGCAAGACTGACATGGTCTACTCTACTCTTGTGGTCTACTCGACTTAGCACAAGAAAAAGCAATTTCACCAGGATGTCCACCTATTCCAGTCACCAGATCAGGCAGCACTCTACACTCCTCATTCCTTCTCCCGACTCCCAGACTGCCGAGTGGTCTCCCGCCCTGCCCAACCGACCTCTGAAGCTCTGCTCCTTGACGAAGCCCAGCTTGTGGTCCAGCGTGAAGAGCTGCTCCAGAAACTCCCGCTCAGTCACCGGCGTCTCGATGATGTGTCTGAAACACCACACACGAACACACATACACACCGTTCTCAGTCACAGTGACGGGCATCGCTGCTACTGGAGGTCTGAAACACACGAACGAACCACACAACACACCTTCCATCCAGTGACGGCATCTTTCTACTGGAGGTCTGAAACACCACACACGAACACACATACACACCGTTCTCAGTCACAGTGACGGGTATCGCTGCTATGCTACTGGAGGCAGGCAGAATGACCATTGACCTCGGAGTAATGCACGGAACAAGTGGTGGTGGACTGCGGTTTTAGGGCGCCGCAACTCTGAAGTTATATGGCGCCCAGGTACGGGTGAGGTTTGACAGCATCAGCAGCAATATGCAAGGTCAGTCCAAGGCACAACACAGCAACCAGAGCATGATTGTTCAGGGATCAATTGTCAATGTCTCAAAATGGATGAACAGCATTTTTTTGTATTTTCACTTTTCCTCTATGCACTTTTGGTCCATTTTGTCTACTTGGAAACTTCTTTATCTAAATGTAAACTAGGTCCTTAATCGAGTAGATTCCCTTTGTGCCTCACTTGGACCTTGTTAATATGATTGGGAATTCCAACTACCAGTCAGCCGACAACACAGACGAACAGCCAGTCGACACCTGGAAACTAAAATCTGCTCACCGATCATCGTGCTGGCTCATCTATACTGTTATCATCAGTGGTCTTGTCTCTGGACGTAACCTCTCCCGTATCGTCTCTGGCTACATACACATGGATATGTTGGTCTCTGTTGGCGGTACACTGTCACTGGATCATCGTATTGGTCACTACCTGTTTCATCGTGGTCTGTTTATGTCGGTAATGTAGTCTGTTCTCTGCTCATACATGGTATGTGTCTCTGGTCTTGGCGTTACACCTTCTCACCGGATCATGTCTCTGGCTCATAACTGGATCATCGTTGGTCTCTGTCTTGCACGTACCTGCTCACGAATCATCTGTCTCTGTGCTCATACAAGACCTCTTGTCTTGTCTCTGCACGGTACACCTGCTACCGGATATGTCTCTGGCTATCACCGACCATTCCATGTCTTGGTTCTTGCACGGTACACATGCTCACCGGATCATGTTTTGGCCAACCCGGATCTAATCAGTGCGTCTCTGTCTCTTGACGTACAACCTGTCACCGATCATAGTCTCTGCTCATACTGATCATCGTATTCTCTAGGTCTCTGCACGTAAACGCCTGTCACGATCATGGTCTCTTGTCCACTGGTCATCGGTTTGTTTGGACGGTTACACTGCTCACGATCATGTCTCTGGCTGCAAACTGTTGTGTCTCTGGTTCTGCCGGTACACTCCTCACGATCATGGTCTTGGTCATTACGGACCACTGTCTTGTCTCTGCCGTACACATGCTACGAATATGGTTCGCCGTCATGTCGTCACGAACTGTCAGTGCCACGCACGCCTCGTGCTTCAGCAGCGGTTATGCGACCGATTGCTTGTGCAGTGGACGATTCCGAGTAATGCGCCAGTCGACTGGAACTCTGCAAGCATCGATCACCGTTGCCACGAGGACAGGGAGTGCAGGATATGTAACGATACCTCAGACAGCAGGTACGCGAAACAATAATCGGCTGATAATAACTTGGTAGATTGTGTTGCTTTTGTAGAGAGAAAAAAACAGCAATAAGGTATCTGGCATTACAAAAATAAAAGTGTACAGAGCTGGGTGATTTAAAGAAATAAACTAAATAAATTGTGACAATAAGCTGACTACCCACAGTAGCACATTGGTACGACATAGAGCATTAGCATTCAGTCGACAATAAAACAAAATAATTGCAATGTTGGCATCATGAACTGCAGTGAATCCACACAAACAATGGGGAGATGCACACAACATTGCCAATAGCTTCTGGTTGGTCATATGATAAAGGTAGAGTGATCGCATACCTCCAGAATCTGATCACATGCTGTTATCTGGCCGTGAAGCTCGGTGATATTTCTGCTCTCCTTAATGTAGTCTTGAATGGAGGCATTTTCCACCTGAAACAAACAACACAGCTGAATTGGTTTATTCTTTAATTATTATTAGTTGGTCAATGCATATATAGAAAACACTTGCATGAGTAAATTGTGAACAAGTACTTTCAAGATGGGTACAGCACAATTCAGTTGCCACAAAAACTGTCTTATTCACCACATCTTGAGTCATTCAGCAATTACGCTTTATGCCATGTGCCATACCAGCAACTTTTAATCATCACTAGAGAACATGACAACTGCCCTTATCTTGGAGTTTATGGTGCCATTTGCCATTTCCTAGTGTTTACCATTCTCTTGAAACTTAAATGTTTGCATGTTGAATGAATGAATGTTTTACCCCCTCTTTCTATGTTTCTCTTGGTTAAGTTTTGCTTGGTCCCATTATATGATGTAACACTAAACCTGAGCCACTACTGTACAAAATAAAAGCCACAAAACAATTATGACATAGCACAAACTTGATGGTCGACATCATTGAATTCCAGGCCCTCACGAGCTGCTAAGAAGCTGTATATCATTTGTATGAGTTTGTTTTGAGACATCTTATGTTTATTTTACATTTCCAGCTGTGCATAACACTAGTATGATGTCAGGTTGAATAAAAAATGCGTCCGACCCCTCCATTCATACTCCACGCCACCCCTTGCCCGGCGCGGGTGGGATAATCACCGCAATATGGCGGCCGGCCGCAACCGCGCTCAGACACTCTTGCCCCTTCCAGTTATTACTCCGCTCGGTGCCCCCTCCCTTCCCACACACCACAAGTTATGTTTCATGGTTATGTTCAACCTACCTTATCCAAGCATTATATAAATTCAATTGAGCTCACGTCTCAGTTTGTGTTCACCTCAGTTGAATATTTGTTGAGATCATGCCTTCCTATTCCTCCTTTAGGCGCATCAATTGATATCATCTCCATGTCAAATACCAATGTTGAATGCATAGGCTAGTCGTAGAATTTGGTGCAGTAATGTGTATCTGTTCTCAAGCAATACTGATGGAGCAGCCTACATCAGAGTTTCACTCGGACACATGAACATTATAAACGTCTAAATGCAATTGCGCAGCATGCACACAATACCTCACGGAGGTTGAGCTACCAGATACTTCGACTGGAAGAACAACAAAGCCAAGGCTATCTGAATTCACGTACATTTAGTAGTAAGTATAAGTAATCTGATTCCTAGTGTGGATCCGATGTGTCAATCTTTTGTTTTGAATGTGTGTATTTCTAACACAAACGCCTACAATAGACATGAACCCTGGTATTTGATAGTTGTTCGGAAACACACTAGTTTAAACCTATCCATATAGTTATTAGGAGTAAAACCTGAAAGTGCAATTCCATCATAACACCAATTTTATGCTTTGCAATGTAGAAAGATACCACACACTTGACAGCACATAATGGTTAATATCTTTGGTTGTAATGTGTCCATTTAGTTTTGTTGTACCTTATACATTTGCAAATGGCAATCAATATATTGCAGCAAGGTCAATTAATATCAGTATTAGACGGGATAGGAATATGTAAATTAAAGATTTTGTGATTATATTGATTGGATTATCTGACTGTTGTCAGCAATATCATCCAAATGTCTTAATTGCATTTCAATTTTATACCAGTAAATCTAAGATTGACACTCAAAGCTTGGCATTGGACTATGAGGTTCACAGCCATAGCAAATTTCACAGCAGGCAGGGCGATCAGGCAATACCATGCCCCCCCAGCGAAAAAAAGGGTGGGCCAATATCTTTGCCCCCCCCCCCCAAGGATATCAGTGAATACCAATTTAAACTGACGGTTTTGGTACTATTTGGTATAACATTGAGTCTGGTACTCGAGGAAGATACAATTTTATGTTAAATAGCCTGAAGCAGTAAAAATCCAAGCTTTCACAATAACAAAACTGGAAAAAATTTGCGCACGCTTCGGGCATCACACAAGTTTCGTAATTGCTTAACAATTGGAATAATGGAAAATTAAATTAATTAATGTATGGCAGAGCTCTCATTTGACGATAATTCCTGCCACAGATGTGCCACTTCATACATATTAACCTCGCACTTACGTTTTCCACCTTCGCCGTCGGGCTGTCGATTCCCTGTTTAACTTTCAAAACAAGCCCTAGAGCACGCAAGGGAGAAAAGATGTTGCTTATGTGGAATCTAACGTATGCAATTTTAAGTTTCAGACATTGGGTTAATTCAGGTCAATGAATGCTTCGACCGATCACGTCGAATAACGTTTTTCTCTTCAGAAACCTCATAAGTGAGACAGAATTTATTAAATGTAAATAAAAAGCTGCGATAGACCGTTTTTGTCTAGAAATAAGAAAATGTATTTTGTTTGGTATCTTGTCAAATAGTCCAAAGTGATAAAAATGACGTCATAGTTTCTTACTTAGGGCACAAGTGTATAATAAAAATGTTTTGCAAGTCATGCTTTGAATTGATTGGTCAATTATCCCTATTTATCTCTCTAATCTTTTACAATTTACAATTTTATATGATTCCCGCGATTTTCATTTTAGGGTAGAAACCAAAATTCTGGAAATCTGATGCTTTCTAATTAAAAATGCATATTTCGATTATATGTCAACTTACTGTAGAATGTGTTGTGTTTTGCAAAAATTTATTTCTACGTTTGTATATAGTTCACCGTCATTATCCACAACTATAAATCGTCACTAAACGCAAATTTATTCCACATGCTGACCAATTTCAAATAAAATTTTCCAGCATACGAATAATTTGTCAACTCAGCTAGTTTAAAATTCAGAAGATCGCCGCGATTGAGTAAAAACTAGATTTAGAAAACATTCAGGGCTGTCGCCCCCTTAGCGAGGGTTAATTTTTTTCCGCTGGTACAAGTTAAGCATGGCCTGCCGCAGTTCAAAACGGCGACGCGAGATTATGACCGGACATCCGGACCCTAAACACATATATTGTCCTAACATCAAACCAAATGCGTATTTTAACTGGAAAATATCTTATCAATGTTGCAAAGCATGCACGCACAAAAGGATATACTTTTCTCGTCATAGTCAGCCGACCTCAATAATTTATCGGTGCGCCCTGCGAGGTGGTTATGGTAAACGTTATTTAATTACCTACGTGATTTATATCTATGGAAATGATGTTCTGAGTGATTTAAAATGATTTTTCCACGATTTTTTACCCCCAAAAACGAAAGTGTGTTTTTTTGTTTGTTTTCGGATTTTTTTTTATCTCCACTGAAAAATAAGGTGAAAAGCCCAAATCCGTTGAGGAAAAAATGGGGTTACCTTTTTGCCGGAAAAAGTTGCCCCCCCAAACCGAGGGGCTGGATCCGCCCCTGCACACAGGCCAAAGAACTGCACCAGTCTACACCAGAGTAACCATCAACTCCCAGTGCAAAACCCACACAAGATATGGCATGGGGGGAAATGATACTCACTTTCACACTATTCATTTGGGATGCTTGAACACAAAATGTGTCAATAATTTGGTTACGCATTTAACTGGTTACTTCCAATTTCATTTTTACCAGCATTTGATAAATAAGATCATGAAGCCAGAGATTTCAGAAGATGTTTTAGACTTGTTAATGAAAATACAATTTCTCTCTATATGTAGAGAAATCTTTTAGATTTGTGTTCATATAAATCAGTTCTCCATTTTTCCGAAAGCTTTTAAAATTTACCAGAAAATTGGGATTGAACAAGCTATTAGGTGGCACATAATCCTTTAAGGCAATTATATCAATACAATTATGGTGATTTGTGATCATCCATTGTTTTAACCCTCGCACCGACGGGGTCTGAGCCAACTTCGAACCGACGGGGGGGCGGATAACCGCCCCCCCCAGAGATCTCCAAAACTAGCGCAACGTAGCGAGAAGCAGAAAAACAAGCTGAGTTAGGCCGTGACGAGTACTAGCGAAAATAACTTTAGCTATTTTTTTGATCAGGTCAATATTGAAAGTCACCAGAGGTAAAAAAAGATCAAATTTCCATAATCGAGTAAATTGCAGCACCACTACTTCACATAATCCGGGCTAGCTCATTAACTAACATTAGCTAGGAGCAATCCGAAAAAAGCTACGTGCAATGCTATTAGAAACACTTCTTCACTAGGATGTCCTCAGATTGAGATAGGTTCAATAGTGTTAAGGCTCCAGAGGTCAGCGAAGGTCCAAAATGCTGAATTTACTGAAAAAGTTTTTTTAATTAGCTTACTTTAGTGAAAGTAAGAGCAGTCATTTTGCCACCATCGTTGTTTCTCAACATTCACTGTGCATCGAACCATGTATCGTATGATCTATTGCTAGGTCAAACTAAAAAAAAGATACCTGACCTGACCTGGAGTCATGTCAAAGGCAAGTAAAAATTTTATGTCATCGTAGAGGTTGAACAAAGTAGAACAGTATGGTGAAAAACCACAGTACTCTATGCTTACGTAGAACATGAGTTATTGTACAAAAACCATATGACCTTTTGGCACATTGGATTTGACCTCGAGGTCATGGAAGAAAAATACAACTTGCATTCCTATACTTTGATTCAGAATAGTGATTAGGATGAAAACTGACCACATTTAGCCAGGTTTTGTTTGAATTGGGTGCGCATTGTTCAATTTCTCCCATAACTTATAATTCGGAGGTCTCAAAAAAGTGACATGATTGCCTCAGGTCACCGATATAAGAAATCCAAGATTAAACGGAACTGTAGATTTCGAAGTCCTCAGTACAGCACTGTGAGGTTTCAAACTGTTGGTCACCACTGTTGCTTCGGGCAAGATGTCAAACTTCAAGAAACTGGTGACTTGAGGTCATGTCAGTAATGTGACCTGACAATGTGACCTTTGAAAGTTGCGAAGTCATTTTTTTTCAGAAAAGTGTGCGGAATTGATGCCCAAAGCAGCTATACAAAATTGGCGGTGGCTACACTCCGCCGTTTTTCCGCTAGTCCGGAAAAACCTGGGGGGGCGGATATCCGCCCCCCCCCCCGTCGGTGCAAGGGTTAATATCTGCATGGCAGTGGCCAGTGCTGACTGTTGCATGCAACACAGCATAGCCCATAGGTACTACACCATTACAGAGCCACACCTGACACTAGGTATCAAATATAAACCAGCCAGGGCATGCCACACACACCAACCTCATAACAAAATGTCATAGCATTGTATTTGTTCCAGACCCTCAACTGGAAAGGGTTTTAATCCAGATGGTTGAGGCGCACTGGAGCAGCACATGGGAGCAAATGGTGGATATTTCCAATGTAAATAGCATGGACAGTGCACCACTAATGAACAACAGTGCGCCAGAACTGTTGTCACGTAATGGTAACTGTTCTCCACCAGCCTCAAACGCTCGCTGAGCAGTATATATTTTGCTCAACCAGTTGAGGTTGGTGGAGGCTCAACCGATTTTAGTTAAAGGAAATAGTTCACCTTCAACATGGGTTTTGAACTGAGATAGCAGTTTTGTAGGCCATGTTAAAAAATGTAAGTTTTCTGTATTGAAAAGGCTCTCCAGCCGAATATATTTGACTTTTTGTCGAAGGAATGTGGGCCATAAACAAAGAATGTCAAGAATGTGGACTTTCGGGAGGCCATACAGTAATCTTACGTGACTACTCTTGAATCTGATTGGCTGAGCCATTCAATTATTTTGTTTGAAGTTGCAGAGTACGCATTTTATGTACGTCCTTCTGTCCTGAATCAGCGCGATGTATGGCTATTTTTGACAATATGAAAAGAAGTTGTATTTCAAGATGTAATCAAATCATGTTTGACAAAAACAATCCAAGGTGAACTATTTCCTTTAAGGCGCAGGAACGACCGGTGGAGAAAATGAAACCTCAACCGGATTTCAACTTTCCAGTCTGGAAGATCGACGATTCACATAATACAAAGGCTAATATAAATTTCACAGTTAAGGGATTCACGCATACCGACCGTAATTAAAAGATAAAGTTGAACCGCTTGCAGAAGGCTACAATAATTTGAAAAAGCAATAATCCGCTGCAAAAATCCACCCACCGTGACAAATTCTACGCAAATGTTGTACTCACTCAAATGTAAACAATTTGAGTCAAAATCGCCGCAGCTGCGTCATATATGCGGAACTAAGGGGCTACCAAATTTGTAGATTGTGAGCTACCAAATTTGTTGACATGAAGTTTTCCTTGTCCATTGTGTGGCTTTGGATATTGAGAATAAAATTGGCTTACTCTTCGATCAGTTTAGCCCTCAAAACACTATGGCGGCGCCGGCAGGTCAGCAAAGACAAAACCTAGCTTATTTTGATATTTATAAATTTAGTCAGAACTTGGTTACATTAGATGCAGTGGACTCAGTGTATTCAGAAGGTGAGGAAACGGTTGACGAAAAAGTGAGGGCCAGCGAAAATGTTCGATCTCGTACTTGAGGGGAGATCAATCCCTCGACCCCCTTATGCGATGAATTTCTATCCATGATTAGAGCTCCTTTCGTCTTTCAAAATATTGATGCGCTTGTATAATTGAAATATGAAAGATATTGTTGATTTTAGCACACAAAAATGGACAAAAAGTGAGGGGCCATGGCCCCCGCGGCCCCCTGCAATTCCACGCCTATACATCACGGGTGGAGTTTCCTATTCAGATGGTGGGGCCACTGCCCCCACCAACTTTGGGTTTGGTCCCACCAAGTTTTATCAGATTTGAAGCAGAGATGAAAAAAAATATATATAAAAACAGAAACCACTAACCAGTACCGCCACCGCCACCGCTCATAAATGAGTAAGAACGGCATCAAGCCCGGCCACATGTGGCAGCACCCGCCGGACGCCAGGCCCGGCAATTAGTGATCTGCATGTTTACTTTAATTGTATACAAGCACAACGATATGTGTAACCCCCGAACTTGTGTGAGCCCGGCATTGAGACCGGCAAGCCTAAGTTCAGACACAGCTTCAGCCCGACGGCGCTGAATTGTGGGCCCGGTGCCGGCTCCGTGGTCCTGAAAAGTTGCGATCTCTAATGCTAAAGGTTTCCTTTACATTGAGAATGCAAATGTGGCGGATCCAGCGGGGCCAAAGGGGAGAGCCATGGACCCCCCCCTTCTCCCCCTCCAAAGCCACCCAAAATCGGGCAAGATTTGACCATTTCCTGAGTTTGTCGTAAAAACTAAGCAACTTACTAGATAAAGTTTTGGTTTTAAAATCATTATTGATGCATTAAGCAAGTGAAATCGAAGGAGTTTTCAGAATGTATGACATAATTTTTGGGATTTGGCCCCCCAAACTGTCAAAATCACACTTTCTGGATCCGCCAGTGATTGAAATAGTCATTTTTCCCCTTAACCATGCACAAATGGCTTAGTTTACTGACGTTAAAAATCAATTTTTCACCTTAAACATGCAAAACATTCTGTCAATATTACATTTTGCCCCCCAAACATTTTCTGAAAAGCTCCACCCATGCTATGCATGTATTGTATGTGAGCAGAGCTAATCGCTTTAGCCCCCTCCCCCTATCCAAGCGCGCAATGCATGGTCATCGTTGTTGTTCTGTTTTGTTTTGTTTTTGTTTGTTTTTTGTCGAAAGCATCAGTGATTGCTGATTACTGATTACCTAGGTAGGTACAGGCATAGGCGTCGGAAGTGGTGTTGCAGGGGTGGCAGCTGCTACACCAACTTTGGAACTGGTGCGGTGGTGCCACGCCAACTTTCCAGTCGTCCATACCATCTCGGTCTCCTAAATGCAAGCAAATATATGATTCTAACGGGAATCAATTTATTTACGTAAATTTATTCGTTCTCGTTCCTCTTGCTGTTTTGCAATCTACTAAAACCTTACAAATCGTTGCCTTTCTAATTTGAGGTGCATAGGAAATTGAAACAATGCATTGTAAACCGTAATTTAATATTTGGGCGAAAAAAGTTGATGGCTGTTGATGAAACTTTGAAAAACATAGATAATCGATTTGTCAGAGGTGCATTTCAAGATAAATTAAATTGTCGTATATCAAATGACTGATAATAAACTCAGCTATCAAACTGCTACATCAAATTTTAAAGTTTTATTGAAAATCAAAATTTTGAGAAATCTTAATACAATTTGTATTGTTTTTTACAGTATTATAAACAAATAGAGGTGCCCAAAATCCGGAATATATGTGACTGAAACGTGTTCGGTGTACCAGATTTCAAATTAACTATTGTCAGAAATGACTGACTTATGACCTTTCAAAAGACAAAAATCGACCACTTCTCTCAGCATTACCATGCATATATAATGCATTTCCGTTTTTGCGTTCAACTTCTATTTCTACGGAACAAACAATATGTTCTAAGGACATTTTTTGCGAAACTAGTTTTACAGAGTATTGGAACTGAGGGTGATTAATAATTTACATTGAATATGTATTATACTATCGTACTTTATATTTGTTTTTAAACAAGTTTCCCGAAGTGCCAGGGCAGCTCCGGCAACAAATTGTTCAAGGTGTAAATTGACATACTGAAAATCTTTGAAGGTGGGTTATAAAAAAGACGACATTTTGCAGACTTTTGTCCGAACTTTTTGATTCATCAATACATTGTATTTGTTATGACTTCTGACAAAGTTTCATACCGTTCGAAAACGTATTAGTCGTAAAATAGGCCAGTCAATATGAACATCTTCAGCGAACCCACCTGGCAGCATACCTCGCCGTTTTTATGGGTGTTGAAAATTAGCAGTCGGCTTTCCCCGGAATTCGATGTTAATCCGTGGTAATAACAATACTTGGCGCAGATGAAATACACTCGCAAGTGCGCTTTAGTTCAACAACGTGGTCTTGGATAGGTACTCCCGAATCCGATGTTGGCGCAAGCAGGCGCAACCAGGGGGTCCCAGGATCTGGGAACCCCTTTTTAGAGACAAAGTGCACGTGTTTCGTAGCATTTTCTGAAAAATCGGAAAATTGGCACAGCCCCTTTTTCGACCCTGAACACCCCTTTGGACATTCCTGGCTGCGCGCCTGTGCACCATATTGTCCTAGTCTTTGCCCAGGGACATAGTCTTTGCCATAAGGGGAAGGGATTCCCCCTGAGCAAAAAACACAAATAAAATACACTAGTTGATATATGGCGAGGAGCAAAATTCGATTCTACCACCGACGTGGCCCTTCCATGATAAAAAACCTGACTAACCGCCTGCCTTTGCCACACCAACTACTTGAAATAGGTTCCCACGCCCTTGGGTACAGGGGCCCGCAGTTGCTATGGTACACAGTACACAATAAGGTCCGGCTTATTTTCTCCTCTGCGTACCTATGTTTGATGGTGAATTAAGCAACGACCATGTAAGCATTCAAACTGCATTACCTACTGAGAGCTTCGAATTGATGTTTTGACGCATTGACTCACATCATCCTTGAGCTACTTTTGAGCAAAAAACCGTTACTTTCACTGCAAACCGCTAACAATGGATTTTTGCTTAACACGCGCACTGGAGAGGGGTATGCCACTAACACGCACTGGAGGGCAGGGGCAGATCCAGAGGGGGGCAGCGTGGCTGGCAGCCCCCCTCAATGGAAATTGCCGCCTCTGCGCTGAAGGCGCTGGGGCACTAGTTTTGCGCCGAAGGCGGAATCTGGGCGCCATAGGCGCCCCCAAACCCATGAAGGGCGTCCCCAGATCCATGGAGGAAGCCTTCAAACCCATGGAGGAAGCCTTCAAACCCATGGAGGAAGCCTTCAAACCCATGGAGAGCGCCCAAACCCATGAAGGCCGCCCAAAACATGGAGGTGCCCCAAAACCCATGGAGGCGACCCAAAGCCCACTGTGGGTGCCCCCAAAACCCATAGCAGGGGCCCCCAAACCCATAGAGGGCACCACAAACTCATGGAGGGCCTTTTAAACCCATGGAGGGCGCCCCCGGAACCACCCATGGAGAACGCCCACTAAGACATGAGACGCCCCATTTCCTGGAAACTGACCCGCGATGCCCAAAAAAGCATTCGAAACTTTTAAAACTTCGGAAGGCGTCTCAAAATCGGAAGCTCGCCCTCGAAACGCCGATTAGGCATGCACACCAAACTGAGGAGAGCACCAAAAATCTAGGAGGACGCCCCAAAAATAGAACATAGAGGCCCCCAAGCTCATAAAGGGCGCCCCCCAATCCATGAAGGGTTCCAGTTCGGGGAGGAGCCCCGATGTCTAATGCACCCGAACTCGCAAGGGCCGAAACCGAAGTGCACACGTACACGAAAATGGTGGCATCCCGAATATAACAGGGCACCCAAAACTCATAAGGGTCGTTCAAAACCTATGGAGGGTGCCTCTAATCCGAGCATTGCAAAAAAGGTTAGGTGTGTTACAATTGATTATTTTGCGCAACACGCAATTTTCCATTAACTTGCCGCACCTCATGACAATGGTCATAGCCACTAATTAATCAAGGAGAGAAACTCCCACTTCCACAGGAACATTGGGAGGCATTTAATACAAGTAAGCTCCCCCGCGCGTTCCTTCAGCTGCTGTAAAAGCGATAGTGCGAAAGTGTAAAAGCATACATCGCGCTGATTCAGGACAGAAGAACGTAAATTATTAATTTCATCAAAACTATATGCGTACTTTCCTCAACGTCAAGCGCGGCTCAGCCAATCAGATTCGAATGTTTAGTCGCGTAAGATTACTGTACAGCCTCTGTCCAGGCGTGTGCGGCCCACAATAGCCTCTGCCCAGGCGTGTGAGGCCCACAGTCCTTCGACAAATAGTCAAATATATTCGGCTGGAGAGCCCTTTCAGCCCAGAAAACTTGCAGTTAGGTTTGTTTAGCACGGGCTACAAAACTGCTATCTCAGTTCAAAACCCATGTTGAAGGTGAACTATTTCCTTTTTGAGTAAAGGGGACACTGCCACCTTCCCAAAAAGTTCTCAAAGTACGCCGTTGTGGTGGCAAAAAGTAAAGTAATTGCTGCTGAAGCACATTAAATGGCACATTGTTTCTCACAAACATTGCTCAATTTCATGAAAATATGCGTTTTTAATATGGCTGATGACGTCCATATGAAGTATTTTTTGGAAAAAGATAACCTTCACGCTGCCATAGAGTATAAGTGTATCGCGCTAATGTATGTGGCCGCCAACGGAAACACAATCGACTGTGAATAAAACTACATTTAGAAAAGCGAACGACATCGGCTAGAATCCCATTCCAAATACATTGGGGCTGGGGATTTACAGATGTCAAAACCAATCGATTTCTCTGTGATTCGACTCAGTGGTTGTTTTAACTTATACCATACATAATGCAATTGCCAAGCAGCCAAAATGCATCTCACTCAAAGTAGCTAATGTTAAGGTGGCAGTGTCCCTTAATCCGCGCCCAATGGGGGAGAATGTGCCCTCCCAGATTTTTCTAAAATAACTAAGACAATTAACACTGATAACATATTAACGAAGTGAAACTTCGTACCTCATGCTGCTCAATTATACTTCACACCATACCTCTATGAGATCGATATAGATAAGGCGGTTCCAGGTGGTAAAAGTGGCCATGACCCCTCCCCAATGCTCCTGAAACTATTATTTGTCCCGTCGCCTCCTAACAAAAATACGGTCGGACAAACAATTTTTACGATACATTTTCAGGTCAGCCTCTGAAAATTTATCGTAAAAATTGCCTTTACAACAGTCAAAATCCAACTATCCACAGTCAAAAACGAATACATTTTGGACTGCCTCGCGGCATGGCACCAGGTTTCGCAATGGCTTATATAAATATAGGAAAAAATTGCATTAAGAGTTGATAGAGGCTGGCCCTGGCGGTAATTGCTAGCCCCAGGGATCAATATCTTACATCATACCGAGATGTGCAACCAGGAAAAGCTACCTGAGGTTGGCTCCTTCACGTCTGGTTCAATATTAAAATTATTTAAAATATTCCATTTTCACGCCGCTTCTCGGCGCTCACATCAGTGACCACACGTCCATAACGAAACCCATCTGATCCTCTAGGATACCTAGAGAGCCCACGTATCCTCTACACCGCCTGATATTTCTGGTTTATCAGGCAAACCATACAAATTTCGCTGAGCCGCTTGCGGCATCTAAATAACATTGTATCTACTTAAATATAACAGAAATCACAATTTAAATGCTGAGGGGTTTATATACATGCAAGAAAGTCGGGAGTAATTTTTGCCGGATCCCCAATTTACAAATTATGGCGTCGCCCATGCGTACAAACTACAGTTGTTAGATGGCTACCGACACTCTCCCTATCCCCCCTGGTCAACAACTTCCTCCCTGACGGACTGCTTCCCCCCGCTCAACACATTTTTGAAATATGCCACTGGATTTTGCCTCTTTCCCAAAACCAACTGGGTGCCGCTTCCTGCACCTATGAGTATAATGATAGTACTTTGGGAATAATTACGTTGTATTGATGACATGACATGTCATTTATGGTGTAAAAACGATAAATATTTGATAAATCGTACAGCATCGGGTTTTAATGCAAATTGCAAATTTTAAACGTCACTGGAAGAGAAGTATTTTTTTTCTTCTTCAAAATGGCTATCTCAGATTTTAATATTTTTGTGTTTTTACCCCCAAAACTCAACACAATATTGATTTATAAAAAATGCACGGCGCCTCCCTCTGGTGCCAGAAGAGGCGCCCCCAGGCCTGCAGCCCCCTCATTGAAAATCCTGGTACCGCCACTGCTCAAAAGGGTATAAAATATATCGGTGAAAGCTTCCTAATTGACACGACGTTCTTCTGTTGGCTAATAACAAGTATGCCGAATTTAATTGCGATCGTTTCAGTTTTGGTCTCCCCAGGCTTTCGAAAGTTCTGAA
>VOPJ01002715.1:27102-47222 GCA_014673585.1 Semibalanus balanoides | reverse complement strand
GCCGCACGGCTGGAGGCTGAGTTCAGGTGAACTGAGAGGCACCTCCCTGCCCTCCCCTCCCCGCCAAGTTACAGTCATATGACACGGAAACCCGCGAATGATTCCATCAGCCAGAGGTCAAGGTCAAGGCCAGAGAGCAGTGAGATCTTATAACACGGAATCCCGCGAATGATTCCATCAGCCAGAGAGCAGTGAAGTCCTATAACACGGATTCCCAAGAGGGATTCAATCAGCCAGATTGTGCCGTGCATTCCTATGACAAGGAATCCCGCGAGGGATTCAATCAGACAGAGTGTGCTGGAGGCAAGTATCACGAGAAAGCCATACAAGTGGATATAATTATTGTCGAGTAAAAACAAGCTACACCTGACTTGACCAAGCTTATGTAAGGTTAATCTGACAAGAGAGCGAGAGAGCGAGAGAGCGAGAGAGCGAGAGAGCGAGAGAGCGAGAGAGCGAGAGAGAGAGAGAGAGAGAGAGAGAGAGAGAGAGAAAGAGAGAGAGAGAGAGAGAAGACGAGAGAGCGAGAGAGCGGAGAGCGAAGAGCAAGAGAAGCGAGGAGAGCGAGAAGAGCGAGAGAGCAGAGAAGCGAGAGAGCGAAAGAGCGAGAGAGCAGGAGATAGCCTAACGAGAGGAGAGAGCGAGAGAGGCGAGAGAGCGTAGAGATGCGAGGAGAGCGAGCAGCGAGAGAGGCGAGAGGGCCTGAGAGGGGCGAGAGGCGACGATGGGCGAGAGGGGGCGAGAGCCGAGGGGCGAAAGGTGGAGAGGGCGAGGAGGGCGAGAGGTGGAGAGGGCGAGAGGGCGAGAGGGCGAGAAGGGCGAGAAGGGCGAAGAGGGCGAGAGGCGAGAGGGCAAATAGTAAGCGAGTGCGAAATGAGAAAGAACGAGAAGTGAGTGCAAAAAGTGAGTGCGAGAGTGAATGCGTGAGTGATGGAGTGGAGTGAGTGAGTGAAGTGAGTGAGTGAGTGAGTGAGTGAGTGAGTGAGTGAGTGAGTGAGTGAGTGAGTGAGTGAGTGAGAGCGAGAGTGAATAAGTGAGAGTGAGTGTGCGAGAGTGCATGGGTGAAAGCGAGAGTGAGTGAGTGAGTACAAGAAAGAGTACGAGAGTGAGTTAGTGAGTGCGAAAGTGAGTGAGTGCAAGAGTGAGTGAGAGAGTGAGTGTGTGATTGCAAGAGTGAGTGAGTGAGTGAGTGAGTGAGTGAGTGAGTGAGTGAGTGAGTGAGTGAGTGAGTTGAGTGAGTAGTGAGTGAGTGAATAAGTGAGAGTGAGTGTACGAGAGTACATGAGTGAGAGCGAGAGCGAATGAGTGATTGAGTGAGTGGGTGAGTTAGTGAGAGCGAGAATAAGTGAGTGAGTCAGAGCGAGAGTAAGTGATTGATAGCGAGAGTGCGAGAGTGGGAGAAAGAGTGCGAGCGAGAATGCGAGAGTGCGAGAATGAGAGAGTGCGAGAGTGCGAGAGAGTGAGTGAGGGCGAGAGTGAGTGAGTGAGTGAGTGAATGAGTGAGTGAGTGTGAGAGTGAGTGAGTGAGGGCGAGAGAGAGTAAGTGAGTGCATTAATGAGTGAGTGAATGTGAGAGTTAATGAGTGAGTGAGAGCGAGAGTAAGTGGGTGAGAGCGAGAGTGAGTGAGTGAGTGAGTGAGTGAGTGTGTGTGTGTGTGTGTGTGTGTGTGTGTGTGTGTGTGTGTGTGTGTGTGGAGTGTGTGTGTCGTGGGTGTTGTGTGTGTGTGGTGTGTGGGTGTGTGTGTGTGTGTGTGCCTGAGTGAGTGAGTGAGTGAGTGAGTGAGTGAGTGAGTGAGTGAGTGAGTGAGTGAGTGAGTGAGGAGAGTTACAAATAAGAAGTCGGGAGCCAACAAAACAATAATTTATGCGTAAATTTGGGGAAATTAATTAATATTTGTGAAATTCGTGTATGCCAGTTCACGCCTTAAAAATAAATTGACTAATTTTGGGGTCCCAAGTGATCTGTCCAGCAGACTATAATCGTGCCTCAGCAAAGTACTGGGGCCCCGGGGCATCTGATTCTCGGAACCACCTTGACAGCTCGCTCGGTTCCCTCGCTTTCCCCGATCCCTGGTTGGGTCAGACACTCAGTGACTCTCAAACTTGTCTACCCAACTGTGGTCGGGCCGGGGCGCCCCCATTGCAGTGCAAAGATACTTTCAAGAGAGAGGTACTGCGGTCACGAGTCTCCGATATGGTGGTAAGGCCGCTGGCCAATGCCTCGAGCTGTCCCAGGCGGCGTACTTTATGAACTAGACACAGTGTGTGATACTGTACCAACTACCAGGTCAGGTCGCCAGCACTGAGCCAGCCCAGCTCCTTCACCAGATCAGGTACATGTTCGATTTTTTTGCGGCCGAAAATAATTTGTGCTGCATAGTTGATAGCTTGGTGGACGCGAGAAAAGTGTACCATTATCATTCACAGATATACACAGTATCGGATCTGCGAGAGAGCTAGTGCATTGACCAATGACCACGGAGGGGACAGAAGACAGAAGACAGAAGGTGGCAGGTTTAGTTCCTCAGATGTGATAGACCGATGAGGATACCAAAGCAGCAGCTGATGTTCCGCGGTCGTACCTGAGCGAGATTTACCAAAGCAGCAGCTGATGTTCCGCGGTCGTACCTGAGCGAGACTGAGCTGCGGCGACAGCGGGTTGCAGGCGAGGCCGACCACCCGCAGTCCCTGGCTGGTGTACCAGTCGAGCACGTCCTGGAACCGGCTGGGCACGGTGGCAGGCTCGCACATGGCCACCAGCGCCTCAGGAGCACCCTGGCAGCATCAGCAGACCACGCATTACAGACGGGCTCACAAACACTGGAGCACCCTGGCAGCATCAACAGACCACGCATTACAGACGGGCTCTCAAACAAAATATTAACATGGATTTGGATTTGGATACATAATTACTGTATACACAGTGTCTCCCCCACTTCTCTTGGCTACGTCCTCAGCCTCTTCAACCTCCCCCTGTCTACATCCCCAGCCCTCTGCAATATTCGCTAGCTACGATCATGTACGATTCGCTAACCTTTCAAGCCCTCCTGTCTACATCTCGGGTAGAGGTACTGTACAGTCGGGCAGTTAAACCGCGGGTAACCGTGGTTACTGGCGGTTACGGTTGCGTTTTCCTCTTATGGTCACGGTTACGGGTGGTTACAGTTACACGAGGTTACGATGTCGGATGGGTATGGTTGCGGTGACATTATTCCGCGGTTGAATTTGACGTTAAAATATAAACATTAAGCCTCACCAGTGTAGGGGGATGCCACCCCCATCGTTGACGTATTTATCAACCGACTGCAATGCAACTTTTAGTATCATACTTTTGAACAAAAGGACGCATATTCTGATTTTTTCCTTCTATCCCTTATGACTCGTGACCTTTGACCTGCTTATCGAGGTCATGTCAGGTCCAACTGGCGTCCCGTGGTATCGATGCTTGTAACTTACGCACTTTCCGAGCGTTTGTTGCTCAGGAGCATATGCATTGAACATGCACAGGTGTTACAACGTGACATTTATGGCTTCTTCTAAGATTGTCACCTCCGATGACCTGAAATTACCTTATGGCTTCAACAGTTTCTAGGACATTTGTGAAGCTAAATTCAAATTTGGCATCCATTTTTAGCATGAATATATGTTCCAACGGGGTCATTCCCTTTCACATGGGTTAACCGAGATCACTGACCTCAGATGGTCTGGGTCTGATATAATATTATTTGGAATTTGGCAATTTTTAATATTTTTGTAACGGGGATTTCAAATTTAGCACCGACTTTGCATAATGGTATGCTCATTCACGATTCTAGCTCAAATTATTTATAATTCTATGCATTCACGATTTTGATGAAATCCGGGTCATGGAGATGACCTCAAAGATTACCTAATTTCACCAAACCTTAAAATCGGTTATCAATGGTGTTTTCTCGTCACAAGCAACACGTTCGTTTTTAAATCGAAGCTCTAGCTCAATTAGGGGCGAAACGCCAAGGGGTCACACACCCTATACGGTCACGATAGGTATATCTTACCATACACTGGCGAGAGTGCAGTGCAAGCAATGAATTTGCTAGACCTCGCAAAAATATAATGCTGCCGCACATTATATGTATAATTTTCGTTCAATCGAACAGGCACAGGAACTACGCGGGCAACGGCATGGAAACTACACCAAAGTTATGTTACCAAGATTACTATCACATTTTTGTGAGTACCTACCTATCGCAAAATTATTCGACTTGGTTGCGTTCCTAAAGCTCTTCATTCTCCATCATAGTTCGTCGTGGGCCCTCCAACCCCCAGCACAGCCCATCCCAGGCCCATGAGACCAACCCCCAGCCCAGCCCATCCCAGGCCCATGAGACCAACCCCCAAGCCAAGCCCATCCCAGGCCCATGAGACCAACCCCCAGCCCAGCCCATCCCAGGCCCATGAGACCATCCTCCAGCCCTATCCCATCCCAGGCCCATGAGACCATCCCCCAGCCCATCCCATCCCAGGCCCATGAGACCAACCCCCAGCCCATCAGGCCATGAGACCATCCCCCAGCCGAGCCCATCCCAGCCATAAGACCACCCCCAGCCCAGCCATCCCCCCCCAAGGGCCCCCATGAGACCATCCCCCCAGCCAGCCCATCCCAGGCCCATGAGATCCAACCCAGCCCTCCCAGGCCCATAGAACATGCCGCAGCCCCATCCATTACAGGCCCATAAGACCCAACCCCCAGCCCAGCCCATCCCAGCCCAATAAGACCAAATCCCACAGCAGCCCATCCCAGGCCATGAGACCATCCCCAGCCCGCCCATGCCCAGTCCCATGAGACTAAACGCCCCAGCCCCACCCATCCCAGGCCCCATGAGACCATCCCCCAGCCCATCCAATCCCAGTCCCATAGACAACCCCCAGCCCAGCCCATCCAGGCCCATGAGACCATTCCCCGCAGCACCAGCCCATCCCAGGCCCATGAGACCAATACCCCCAGCCCAGCCCATCCCAGGGCCCATAGACCAACCCCCAGTCCGCATCCCAAGGCCCATAAAGACCAACCCCCAGCCACAGCCCATCCCCAAGGCCCATGAGACACCCCCAGCCCAGCCCATCCCAGGCCCATGAGACCATCCCCCAGCCCATCCCATCCCAGGCCCATAAGACAACCCAGCCCCAGCCCATACCCAGTCCCATGAGAACCATACCCCCAGCCCAGCCCATCCCAGTCCATGAGACCAACCACCAGCCCAGCCATCCCCAGCCATGAGAACCATCCCCCAGCCCAGCCCATCCAGCCCATGAGGACGCCAATCCCCAGCCCAGCCCATCCCAGTCCCATGAGACCATCCCCCAGCCCAGCCCATCCCAGGTCCCATGAGACCCAACCCCCAGCCCAGCCCATCCCAGGGCCCATGAGACCATCCCCCAGCCCAGCCCATCCCAGTCCCATGAGAACCACCCCCAGCCCAGCCCATCCCAGGCCCATTAAAGACCATCCCAAGGCCCATGAGACCAACCCCAGCCCCAGCCCATCCCAGTCCCATGAGACCAATCCCCACCCCAGCCAGCCATCCCAGGCCCAATAGACCAACCCCCAGCCCAGCCGCATCCAGTCCCATGAGACCATTCCCCAGCCCAGCCCATCCAGGCCCATGAGACCAACCCCCAGCCCAGCCCATCCAGGCCCATAAGACCACCCCCCAGCCCCAGCCCATCCCAGTGCCATGGAGGACCATCCCCCAGCCCAGCCATCCCAGGCCCATGAGACAATCCCGCAGCCCAGCCACCCAGGCCCATGAGACCAACTCCCATCGCCAGGCCCATGAGACCAACGCCCTCAGCCATTTCCCCCCAAGGGCCACCCCATTTTTTGGGGAAAAGAAAAAAAAAAAAACGCATACCCCAGCCACATCCATCCCAGGCCCATGAAGACCAACCCTCCCCAGCCCCAGCCATCCCAGGCCCATTTGAGACCACCACCCAGCCCAGCCCATCCCAGGCCCATGATGACAACCCCCAAGCCAAGCCCATCCCAGGCCCTTAAGACCACCGACCAGCCCCCAGCCCATGCCCAGCCCATGAGACCATACCCAGCCTATCCATCCCAGCCCATGAGACCAACCCCCAGCCCAGCCCATCCCAGGCCCATGAGACCAACCCCCAGCCCAGCCCAGCCAAGGCCCATGAACACCAAAGCCCAGGCCCACACCAGGCCCAAGTCAATATTCATAATATTTAGGCCCATGTCCGGTTTGGCCCATTCAGATTAAACATATGTTTTTTATACAAAATTTGCAATCAATATCCTAGCATGTTTACTCATATACTATAAATGAGAAATAAAATCACGCATCTTTGTGTTGCTGTTGATTTGGACCAGAGACTATCATGGGTGCCCAAACCCCAAGCCCAGCCCTGCCGAAGCCCATGAACACCAAGCCCAGACCTAGACCAGACCCCATTTTAAATTCA
The DNA here is from genome assembly GCA_014673585.1 of Semibalanus balanoides. NCBI lineage: Eukaryota > Metazoa > Arthropoda > Thecostraca > Balanomorpha > Balanidae > Semibalanus > Semibalanus balanoides. The sequence goes on along the minus strand of VOPJ01002715.1, from coordinate 40,757 downwards.
TAATATTGGATACCCCATGCCCATTGGGGGCCCATTCAGATAAGGCAAGATAATTATTCTTCACAAAATTTGCGACCAATCTATCCTAGATGTTGACTTTCATACTATTAACGATAAATAATATCAGGCACCTGTGTGCTGCTGTTGGTTCGGACTTATCGAACACTTTGCGGTCAACATTATCATATTTGATTAGACTTAGGATCAGACATGATTGAAAAATCTTACTGTCCTTTTACTTGCCACGATTTATTGTTGTCATATAATTGCCAAAGTCTATTGTTTAAGTCTCCTATATCATTAAAAAAACACATATTTACCTGGTTAAACATATGGCTGTCAAGAAAAAAAGAGCGCTTAGCGACATTGTTCTAAAATTGTCATACCCATGCCCGCCCAGTACCCATGAAAAGTAAAAAAATGCATATCCAACCCAGACAATCGGAAGAATCGAGTGGGCACCCATGGGTAAAACCAGCCCATGATAGTCCCTGATTTGGACTCATCGAACACTTTTCGGTCAACATCCTCATATTGGATCAAACCTTGAGTCGGACATGATTTGATTTTTGTTTTAAATCTTACACTACAATTAGTTACCATGATTTTTTGTTCTCATAGCATTGCCAAAGTTTATTGTTTAAAAGCCGTATATCATTTATTAACATATTTACCTGGTTAAACATCTGGTTGCCAAATAACAAAATAACGCTTAGTGACATAACTCAAAAATTGACTAATCCATGCCCGCCGCAGCCATGAAAAGGCTACAAATTCATACACAACTCAGGCAATCGGAAGAATGGAGTGGGCACCCATGGGTTCACCCGATCCATGTCGAACACTAGACTCCATGCATTCTACCTATTTCACCAATTATCCTTTTTAAGTTGTGACTTGTCATGCTGAAAATGACACGGTTTTTGAACACTCAACATTTACGGTTATTACGTTTAAAAGGTAAGCAAACATTATTGGTACATGCGGTTAAAGGCGGTTACAAAATTGGCTTACTGCGGTTACGGGTGGTTACGGACTCGATCCCCGGTTACGGGTGGTTGCGGTTGCAATTTTTTAACCGTGTTGTGGGAGGCGTCCGGCCGAGACCAAAGTCACGAGGGTTCTGTCTTGTGTTGGTAGCGGGACCGGTGAGTACAGTTGGTGAGGGAGCCAGTTGGTGACAGTTTGGGACACATCTAGTCTCGGGCCTCTTTTCAGCCACTCCTTCTGTCTTATGTTGGTAGAACATTGGTGAGGGAAGGCCAGTTGGTGACAGTTGGACACCCTTCTAGTCTCGAACTCTCTCAAGCCACTCCTTCTGTCCTTTGTGTTGGTAGATACAGTTTGGTGAGTGGAGCCAGTTGGTGAGTTTGGGACACCTCAGTCTCGGCTCTCTCAAGCATCCTTCTGTCTTGTGTTGGTAGCGGGACCGGTAAGTACAGTTGGTGAGGGAGCCAGATGCGACCAGTTGGACACCTCTAGTCTCGGGCTCGTTCTCAAGCCACTCCTTATGTCTTGTGTTGGTAGCGGGACCGGTGAGTACAGTTGGTGAGGGAGCCAGTTGGTGACAGTTGGACACCTCTAGTCTCGGGCTCTCTCAAGCCACTCCTTCTGTCTTGTGTTGGTAGCGGGACCGGTGAGTACAGTTGGTGAGGGAGCAGTTGGTGACAGTTTGGACCCTCTAGTCTCGGGCTCTCTCAAGCCACTCCTTCTGTCTTGGTGTTGGTAGCGGGACCGCGGACCGGTTGAGTACGTTGGTCGAGGGAGACAGTTGGTGACCAGTTGTACACCCTTCTAGTCTCGGGGCCTCTCTCAAGCACTCGCTTCTGTCTTGTGTTGGTAGCGGGGGACGCGGGACCGGTGAGTAGCAGTTGGTGGAGGGAGCCAGTTGGTGACAGTTTGGACACCTTCTAGTCTCGGGCTCTCTCAAGCCACTCCTTCTGTCTTTGTGTTGGTAGGAACAGTTTGGTTTGAGGGAGCCAGTTGGTGGCAGTTTGGACCCCTCTAGTCTCGGCCTCTCTCAAGCCACTCCTTCTGTCTTGTGTTGGTAGCGGGACCGGTGAGTACAGTTGGTGAGGGAGCCAGATGGTGACAGTTGTACACCTCTAGTCTCGGGCTCTCTCAAGCCACTCCTGTCTACGTCTCGGGCTCTCTCGTTCCTCCCCTGGCTACATCTCTAGCAGTGTCGGCCGCTCACCTTCACATAGACGTCCAGATCGGCCGCTCACCTTCACATAGACGTCCAGACCGGCCGGCTCACCTTCACATAGACGTCCAGACCGGCGCCGAACCGGCGGCGAGCCAGCACCGTGCAGCGCCGGCTGGCGGTCGTGAAGGGAAACTGCTTGTACACGGCCACGTCGTGGTCGGAGAGGGCGCCACCGTCAGTGACGAAGACGGGGCGCACGAATTTTGTGACGGGTGCATCGATGAAGTCAGGGTCGGAGAGCGGGTCCTGCTCGTGGAGCTCCCAGTTGACCGCCTGGTGGCCGAGCAAGCAATGAATTGCACTTAGTCAAATGGCGACAGAGAAGTTAGACGAAATATCGGCCCGAGTCATGAAACCAACCAAAGCATTGCTATCAAAAGGTCTGCTATCGTACTCGAGACAGGAAAAAGACAGAAAACCCAAACTTAAACAAAGGCTAAGATACTTTCGGTCAACATTTCACAAAAATCAATTCATTTCAGCTCCACGCTGACGGCGGGGTTGACGACGGCTCGAATCATGGCATTGAGCTGAGCTAACGGCTATGAGCTGAGCTAACGGCTATGAGCTGAGTGTGAAGAGCACACAGAGCTGAGGAGTAGCTTGTCAACAGTGGCCTCGTCTGCTGCCTCAGTAGCGGAGCGCTCACATTGAAGAGTGGCAGGTCGAGTGGATCTCCGTGTGGTTTGCCGTCGATCAGGGTCAGTCCGTGGCAGGCAGCGAGTACCAGCAGTCGTACGTCCCGGCAGTCCAGGCCGGTCAGGTCTGTCAGCGACTCCTGGAACTCAGCCTGGGACACTCCGAGTCCGTCATCGCCGTCATCCTGAGGTGTCTTCACCGGCACCAGAGCGCCGAAACCCAGCTCCGACTCGGTGAGAGTTCCCGTCTGCAGCAGGCACAGAGCGTAGAGGTCAAACAGGGGCGGCTGTGGGGGCTGGTGGGGTCCTGTCTGGGGCGGCTGTGGGGTCTGGTGGGGTCCTGTCTGGGGCGGCTGTGGGGGCTGGTGGGGTCCTGTCTGGGGCTGCTGTAGTGGGACAGTCATGGGCCTACGTATTTTGCCAGAGGTCGTGTTGCTTGGGTTGGAAAAGGTACCACTGGCGTGACTGGGACTGGACCACATCTTTTTCTCCTTCCAAAACATATTTACATGTATTGTTGTCATTTCAGAAGGCAACAGTTGTCGAGTGTATTTTTATGTGCTGCATGGCCAAAATATGTAGGCCAAAAGCACTAAGCACAGAGCTGGTGGGCGCACCGGAGCCTATAAACATTGTCGCGACCTGCTCTCTTCTGGGTAATTAACTATCGTCTTGTTTGTTAAGCCACATATGGAATAATTTCGACCACTCTCATCATCTCAGCCATTTAGTAATGCACATAGGCGGATCTAGAACGGGTTGTTTTGGTCAGTTTGGGGGGGCTAAATCTAAAAAGTGTCACACAATTATGAAAACTCATCGGATTTCGCTTGCTTACGTATCAGTAACTGATTTAAAACAAAATTGCCTTTTTGTAAAAGTTGCTTAGATTTCTTATAATCTCAGGAAATGTGTTAGATTTGCGCCGATTTTGAGTAGTTTGGGGGGGGCATGGCGCCGTGCCTCCCCCTCCCCCTCTGGATCCGCCCATGATAATACACAATAATTTGAAATCCAATTGTTGATCGCCATTTCAAGCAGCTTACAGTTCAAACTAAATTAGAAATCACGACTTGGCCTGGCACTTGACGACTTTGCCTGTCAGTGGCCAGCAAAGCTCTGTTGGCAGTAGCACCAGTAAGACGCCTTAAACGGCGAAGGACGAGCGAGTCCGAATAAATCCGCGTCAATTTATCACCCGTCCAACGGAGGTTCGTCTTGTGCAAAGCATGCATTTGAATTATTTTCGCTGTGTTGTTTTGCCGTCGCAAATAGTTAAATGGAATGGAATAACCAGTATTTTGGACGTTGTTGTTTCAATCATCTCACGTCGCAAATAGATCCGAACTAAATCAATACTTTATTCTAAATAGGTTTTGAAGCGTTATTTTAAATTTGCAATTATAAGCTTCATGTTTTTAGGCAAAAATTCATTTTGGGTGGGTATTAGATGGATTTGATTGCCGCTTTACAGCCGCGATCATTTTTATCGGTAGCACCTTTTGGTTTTGAGAACGGCGGTTGTTAATTTAAGGAAATATATCAAATCGTTAATAAAAAATTACAGACAGATTTTAACATGTGAAATACTGCAGTGCAAACCTGAATTTTCTTTATTGCATTTAGAGACGGTACATTGGATCTACAGATTTGGTGTTTGTTCATCGGCTTCACGTCATAGGTGCTGAGCATGATATAAATTGTGAAACGTCATGAAACTATTGAATTTGCGCTCTGTATAGCCATAACTTTGCAGTACACCGCGCCGCTGATCGACACATGTGCATACGCCGGCGGATCTGTTTCTCTACGCACTGTGTTTTGACCCGTGTCTTTTGCGACTTTTGGTGCAGAATATAGGTCCGGCTATTGCAACGATGTTTTGTAGTATTTTTTGTGGACGGAACAGGGGTGCACGTTGCGCACGGTTGCAGCTGTTTACCCAGGGTACCTGTTGCAACATAGCCGTGTGTTGTGAGTTTTGCGGTCTCCAACCTCACACCAAATTTTAGCTTTATAGGTCCAGCCGTTTCTCAGCTACAGCAGGATATACTTGCTGACACCCCTGACGCGGCACTGTCACGCACCGTGCTGACCAATCACATGATAAAAAACATGTCAATAATCATAATGTCATTGCATAGGGCATCATATGGCGAAGACTCGCTTGGTCAATCGGATCGGGTACAAAAAGATATAACGCTCTGACCAGTACGTCGACGGTCTGGCCGGCCGGGCCGACCGCGCCGGCCCGGGTCGGACGCTTATATGTGAGAAAAATCCGGTATTCAATGAGGACTCGCTCCACGCTTCGCGCTCGCTCGTAATGAAATAGACCAATAGACGGGGCCGGTCAGTGTTGTTGATACTGCCGTCCAGCCACGCCCACACGTTGTTTCGCCTGTGACCGTGTTCATCTGTTGCAGGCGCGGGGGAGGGGCAAGGCGACCTTGGACGCTGTCGGCTCGGCTCGCAGCTGCCTCTGTCCCAGCGCCTGACAGTCGGCCGCTAAACGGAGGCAGTTTGACGACAGGCCACCGGCGGCACGCACGCACCAGCATCACACTGAAAGAAAAGTTTACTCAAACCTCAGATTACCTGAGTCGTCAATGCTCAATAACGTAATACTCACGATACGTACTCATGTTATACCAAGGTAGCACTCATGTCGGGGTGAGTTAGGTGAGTATCAGCGTTGGTAGGATGAGTAATACATTACTGGGTTCTGGCAACTCACGCAAAAATACTCACCGCGACATGAGTGTTACGTTGGTATAACATGAGTACTGTCCTGAGTATCGCGAGTATTACGCTAGTGAGTATTATCGACTCAGGTAATCTAAATTCTGGGTAAATTTGTATTTCAGTGCAATGGCCATCAAGTTAGCAACGCATTCGTATTCGTATTCAAATACGGATTCAAAGTTACTTCGATTTCACCCAAATTCGCACTCAAAGAGCATAATGGCGTTCAAACTCTTTGCATGGAGTACTAAGCACATATCCTGAATGGTTTTACCTTCTGAGGTCACAAGAAGGTCAAATACGGGGTAACCCATAACTTCTCATCTAATTGACTTAGAGCACTATTTCAAACGCCAAAATACTCGTAACACGGTAAGGATTAAGCACAAATGAAGATTGGACCAGCCGGGGTAACTGTTTGACCTCAGGTTACAAATGTCTCTTTTTTCAATGGATTGTAAATATTTTCGCGATCCCCTATAAAATCTCATAAAACGCATTTATAGATGCAACTGAGAACAGAACCATTCAAAAATTACTAACATTTTTTCAGACTTGTGCCTGGATCCCGAAGCTGGATCTGGGATCCCATTGGATTCCTCGATATAAATGCATAAAGATCTTGGATCCCAGCATGGATTCCTCTGCGTAAAATGCATGCAGATCTGGGATCCTTATGAATCCCTCGGCGTAAAATGCTTCGGGATCTGGGATCTCAATGGATCTTTGAGCCTTAGATCTTGAAATACAAGATGCAGGGACTGATCAATAAATATGTGGTCTCTATTTGGAGTACGTAGTATGAACTATAAGTAGATAATTAGTACCTGTACAATACATTGCTTTGTAAGAAGTACCTATTAGCAAACAATATATATTGTAATTAATTTTTCCAATATGATAAAATTAGCCAGAAGTAGGTGCCTATCAGCGTGTCTGGATCCCGAAGCTGGATCTGGGATTCCATTGGATCCCTCGGAATAAAATGTTTCAGGATCTGGGATCTTTATGGATCCCTCGGCTTATTGTGTACCTGGATCTGGTGAACCATGTGGATCCCGGGACACAGGACACAAGGATCCAGATCTAAGCTGGATCCCGGATTCAGACACATGTCTGCATTTTTGCACAACACAACAGTTTACCTTACTCTGCAACCATCTGACCTTAGGTCACGAAAACATGTGAAAAACACGGCATTAGACAAAAAATACGGTACTGCATAACTCCAATCCTAATAATTGAAGTAGACGAATCATCCTAACGCCATAACTATTGCATTAGCACCTAGATGGTGCAAAATCAAAAATTTCATCTGAAAACGTCACCGTTATACCTTAGGTCACGTTCACATTTTTCAGTGCAGCTTATTAGACAACGACTGGGTAACGCAAAACTTTTTTCCTAAACAACTTAGGGAGATCAGCCGAACGTCTTAATCTTGGCAAAAGGCTTTAGATAGTGCACAAGCAGCAATCTGACCACCCCTGGTAACCGCTTGAACTCAGGTCACAACATAAGTTACCGCTATCGCACATGGGAGAATGGCTGGGTACCACATAACTTTTTCCAAAAATCACTTAGATAAACGATTTGACAACCAACGCCTTCCCTTTAACCCAACAAAAGTGCACAACCAAAGACTTGAACCCTACCGGTCACTATTTGACCTCAGGTCACATGTAAAAACGCTAGCATTTAATTGACCAGTCGGCCACATAGGCATTTGTTGTTTGCCGGCCGATTGTGTTCAAACGCATCCACAATGTTGGTGTCGATGAGTGTATTTGACATATAAAGGCATTTGTAGTTGATGTCAATCATTGACCTGAAGAGGTCACAGATTAACCGGGAAGTCAAATATCGGGTACCGCATAAATTTTCCCCTCAAATACTTATAATCGAAGTCGTTCCTACGGATAAATATCCCCGCTAGCCTACAGATGGTGTACAAAGAGAAATCGGACCACCCCTGGTCACCATTTGACCTTAGGTCACAGCATAAGTTACCATTTTGGCACATGGAAGAATGACTGGGTACCGCCTATCCCCCCCAAAAAACAACAACATCATTTAGATAAACTATTCAACAACCAACGCCTTCCCTTCTCACCGAAGGTGCACAACACAATACTTGACCCCTAACGGTCACTATTTGACCTCCTGAGGTCAAGCGATTGATCTCAGCTACAAATACTTGTATGTACATGTCGAATACCCTCATCGACACTAACATTGTGGATAAACTTTTGAAGACAATCGGCCGGTAAACAACGAATACGCATTTTTCCGGCTCGTCAATTAAATATTAGCCTGTCAACCCGTGCTTGACCGGGGTCTTATCCGAACGCCATTGACCGGGGGGCATATAGTGCCCCCCCCCCGTTATCTCCGGAACCAATAATCGTAGCGAGACGTGCAAGGCGGCGTTCGAAAGCTGTCATGGAGACGCATTTCAAGCATACTCGAAGTATTTGAATTGAGGTCGCATATCGGGTCAAGGTCGGGTCAAAGGTCAAAATCAAGACATTTGAGTTCATGGACCATACTTTTCATCCAGAGCCTTTCATTGCAACCATGGTCACTCAAAGTGCCCCCAAAGGTATGACACACATCCTGCATGAGAAAAAAGGGGATTTTTTGCAAAGGTTAAGGTCAAGATCAGGTCACAAAAGGTCACTATCCGAAAAATATTTTTGAAAGTCATGCGACACATGTTTTGTGGGCTTTCTATACGTATAAATCGATAGTGATAATCAAGACACCATCTGAGCTCATTTAAATAAAGTTAGTGTCAAGTTAGTACCCGAAATTAGTACACGAGATTTGACTTCCCGGTTACTCTTTGACCTCCTGAGATCAAACTATTGAACTCAGCTACAAATGCTTCTACATGTCAAATACACTCATCGACACCAACATTGCGTATAAGTTTGAACACAATCGGCGGGTCGAAAACGAGTACGTATTTGGCCGGCTCATCAGTTAAATATGAGCGTCCTTATAGGGGATCTGAGGTCAAATGGTGCATCAAAGGTGCACAACACTTCTTGTGTATTAGCCGTTTTTACTGTTTTGGTGACATGTATGTCGAATTTATAGTGGGATGCACTTTTGTGTAATGTCTTAGGAGGGAGCTTGCTTGTTACGAGCGAGCGCGAAGCGCGGAGCGAGTCCTCATTGAATACCGGATTTTTATCACATATTAGCCGCCGACCCGGCCGGGCCCGGCCAAGACCGCGACGCTGGGTGAAGCTTATCATCTTTTGAATCCCGCATCAGTTGAAAGCGGTTTTTCGCCATCTGATAGCAGCCCCACTTCAATGAACATTATGATTTATATTGACATTGTTTTTTCTCATGTGGGGTCAGCATGGCGCGTGAACGTGCCCGCGTCAGGGGTGTCAAAAAGTATTATCCTGGGCTGAGCTGGGAGAAACGCTCTGGACCTATAAAGCTAAAATTTGGTGTCAGGCTGGAGACCACACTACTGGCAATGTTGCACAGGTAAAACTCTGGTCACACTGCACGTGCGCACGTGCACCCCTGTTCCGTCCACGAAAATTACCTGCAAAACATCGTTGCAATACCGGACCTATATCTCGGCAACCAAAAGTCGCAAAGACACGGGTCAACACACAGATGCGTAGAGAAACGATCCGCCCGGCGTATGCACTATGTGTCGTTGTTCTATAGCCTTGTATGTGTCGATCAGCGGCGCGTGGTACGTGCAAAGTTACTGGCTATACAAGCGCAAATTCATAGTTTTATGACGTCTTCACAATTTAAATCAGCGCTCAGCACCTATGGGACGTGAAAGCGATGAAACAAACACCAATCTGTAGACCAATCTCTAAAAAATGCATGCAAAAATTGAGGTTTTAATGCAGTATTTCGCTGTTAAAATCTGCCTGTAATATTTTTTTTATTGAACGATTCCTATAAATTTCCTTCATTACAACCGCGTAGCTTCAAACACAAGGGTACTAGACTATAAAAGTGATGCAGCTGGTAAAGCGCAATCCAATCATCTATACCACACCAAAATGAATTCGCCTTACAAACATAAAGTTATATTGCACAGTTTAAAATAAAAGCTTCAAACCTATTTGAGTATCAGAAGTACATCGATTAGTTCGGATCTCAGTTCTTGCGACGGCAAACAACACATTAGCGAAATAAATTCAAAGCATGCTTTGTCACAAGACGAACCTCCGTGGAACGGGTGATAAATTGACACGGATTTATTCGGACTCGCTCGTCCTTCGCCGTTTAAGGCGTCTTACTGGTATTGAAATGCACAAATAGCTTACATCATATTAGCGGGATTTGATCAATAAACAGCAGTTATGTCTATTTAGCATTTTGCACCCAACCCCAAAAAACAAAACAAAATATGTGTCAACCTAGGGCCGCTTCATTGCAAACGAAGCAGAACACAGACACAGAAGAAGCCGTTCCTCCCGACCTTATCGAAGCAGAAGACGTCCAGGCCGCCACAGAGCAGGATGTACTTGGCGCAGAGGCAGTATATGCCGGAGCGCTTTAGCCGGCGCTGCGAGAAGGCGTAGAGGGCCGACAGGTTCATCGGCAGCATGACGGGCACCACGAACGTCATCATGTCCAGACTGAACAGCACCACCGTCAACACCGGCGCCTGTCAGAAGGAAGGAATACGTAAGTAAATGAACGAACGAACAATAAATGAATGAATGAATAATGAATGAATGAATGAATGAATGAATGAATGAATGAACGAATGAATAAATGAATGAATGAATGAATAAATGAATGACAGTAGGCCAACACGCAAATTGACTACTTTATATATCTACACTTAAAATACCATCAAGGGCGTCGCCACCTTCCGAAAGTTCGGGGAACGGAGTAATTTTGAGGTCGATTCTTTCTATGCAACGACCACAATCGTAATATTAAAATCCGTTAATGTTTGGGGGAACGTCTCCCGCTTGGGGGATATGTCCCCTCCCCCCGCTTTCGACGCCTTTGAATGTCATCATCTGCATATTGCGCGCGTTGTGGCAGCGACTAGGTGGGCCAGCGAACTATGCTCTTTATTTTGCATGCTAGTAAACGAAATGAATATCTGTAAGTAAAACGATGTATAGCAAAACGACTAGATAACCTAACTTTGGTTGCCTCATGCCGGTAAGCAGAATTTATGTCGGTACTTATTACTTCGTAATTTGCATTGTAAAATTACTCAACAAGCCGAGCTTTGGCCGTTGCATCTGTAGTGTTTTTTAGTGCTGGTTTCACATGCTGAATAGAGTACTCACATTGTTGACAGTCCAGGCGTAGGCAGAGTAGCAGGAGGCCAATATTCCCAGTACGAGACAGAACAGGACGTATTTGCGGAAGTCTGCGTAGAATTGAAAGTCCACCGGCTTGGGAAACATCACTGAGCGCACCAGAGCTCCTTTCTGTGTGTCGAACCCTGTGGCAAGAGACGACCAGAGGCAATAGTAATGCCCTATCGGTGACAAGTGATTCGATATATAGGCAGCACATCCACTCAGTCGCAGACCATGTCTTCATGAAAGGTCGAGGGCCAAAGACGTTATCATTTTAATGGTATCGACCGATATAATTGTAGTCATCGATTGTATTATATTATCTGTTACGACAGTAGATATTTGTCTATCGAGAAAGTCCCTTAATCCGCGCCGGGCCGGGGGGGGGTGTTTTAGACACCCCCCCATCTCCAGGTTTGTCCTGGATATCGGGAAAACAAAGCGGCACGGTAATCGTCGCCAAATTTTCAGTAACTGTTCGATCAATCTTTTGTACGCTTTCAGAAAGTTTTGACAATAGGCATGTCAGGTCAGGTCATCCGGCTAGGTCAAGTGACCGCCACCTCCGAAAAAGTTTGCGGTTCCACCAAAAGCCACAGTTTTTTAAGCGGATTGGTTTCGTAATTAGGGTTTCATAAAAAACATGACTTATCTAAAGTTTTGCATAATCTATGGATTTTGATATCGGTGACACTAGGTCAGGTCAATTCCTGACGCTCCCCATTTAAAGTGAATGGAAAATAAACAGATTGCTTCTTATTCTGAAAGTATGCATTGATCAGGCTGATTATTTCAGAATCATGTTATTTTAGCTCATTCTGAATGACCTAGGTGCGATTGTTTCCTAAGAGATCTCTACAAGGTCATCTGAGGTCATCTGAGGTCATCAGCAATGATTTGCTAATACTCTGATAGAATGAAAGATAAGAGACGAGCGGATGACACCACTGTATTTCCGTCTGTCCGCGTCGCCACTGCGTATTTCAAATCTGTTCCGCGTCGCCCATATGCAACATGACCTATCCTGGGTCACCCAAATGACCTTGGACCTGAGGTCAAATTTTGAAGTTGACCTTACGAGGTCACAATACTATATGTTTCAAAGCGTCTTGACGAGAGGAATACAATAGTGTTAAAGATGATTTATGTGTCATTTTTAGATAAAATGCTATTCAGGAAAACATATTTAAACCAAAAACTGCATTTTTGACATTTGATGACCTCTGGAGCCTAAACTATTGATCTGAGCTCAAATTTGAGGTGATGGGTGCGATTGCAAATTTAAATAGCTATCTAATGCCTCTTATTTACTTGTTTACTCCTAGCTATCATAGTTTCCTGAGATATTTGGGGATATCTGGAGCTATGTCCTAAATCTGGAAAATTTGAGAAAATTTGACCTTTGATGACCTCTGGTGACTCTAATATTGACCTGATAAAAAAATCCAACGAAATAGTTTCCAAATCCCTTTTGGACGAGCTCTCGAATAGTATTTTTGGTTTATGTCTAGGTCCCATAGGAGCCGAGTTAGAAGGGGGGTGTCGAAACACCCCCCCTCCCGGCCCGAGGAAGGTGGCGCCGAGCACCGGCCCGGCGCGGGTGAAAGGGACAAATCATCGACAATTTATTCGTATGTTTGAAAGGTGATTTTAAATAATGACGTCATAAACTTTTTACACTTAGTGAGCCATCGATCAGTCAAATATATATATATATATATATATATTGCTTTTAAATTGATTTTTGTTCATGTTTGGTAATCAGTTCTCTCACATATATTCCAGTTTTAACATCTTTGAAATTTTGTATTTGTGGACAATAAAAAAATGGGGGTCAAAAACCAAAAATTTCGGATTTAAGTGTTAACCATTTTAAAGGAATGTAATTTCATGTCTATATTTGTTTTTATGTTTGCAATTTGCTGCAAAACTTTATTTTCTACGATTTTTCAAATATTTACAGTTTTTCTACCAACATGACGTCATTAAAACGTCATTATCTCCCAAGCTACTCAACACCAATTGATGAAAATTTTACCAGACAACGTATAATTGTTGTAAGCTCAGTCACAACAATTTCAGCAAGATGCACCGCATGTGTAAAGGTACCAGCCATGTGTGCGACATGACCTACGACGCGATCTGAGCTACTCATACCTACTCCTACCCTAAGGTACGAGTATTGTCGTAGTGCAAATGTTTTGTCCACTTCATCGACGCCACCTCTGTCTCTGTCTGTCGGTGCTGTACGCAGTGAAATACAATGCAATTATTATAGCCCTCGCCCCCGTTATCAGGGGCGAGGGCATAAATAATTTCATTAGATTTCACTGCGTGTAGCACCAACAGACAGCACCGATGGACAATGTTGACATTAAACGGGTGCGCTTAAAGGACATAGTTCACCTTCAACATGGGTTTTGAACAGAGATAGCAGTTTTGTAGGCCGTGTTAAAAAACCCTTAACTGTAAGTTTTATGTACTGAAAAGGCTCTCCAGCCGAATATATTTGACTTTTTGTCGAAGGAATGTGGGCCATAAATAAGGAATGTCAAGAATGTGGACCTTCGGGAGGCCATACAGTAATCTTACGCAACTACTCTCGAATCTGATTGGCTGAGCCATTCGATTCTTTCGTTTGAAGTTGCAGAGTACGCATATAGTTTTGGTTAAATAAATAATGTACGTCCTTCTGTCCTGAATCGGCGCGATGACAATATGAAAAGTAAAAAGTCAATATAAACGCTA
>VOPJ01002715.1:0-23571 GCA_014673585.1 Semibalanus balanoides | reverse complement strand
AAAAAAATATGAAATAGTTTCGAAATGATTTTTGATAACGGTTCGAACAGTGTCTTTTGTTTTGGTCTACGTGCCATGGGAGCCGAGTTAGAGGGGGTGTTCAAACACCCCCCCCCCCCGTCGGGCGAAGGAAATGCAGAGGCCCAGTCGGGCGCGGGTTAATGCTACGTAAAATAATTAATAATACTTAATAATTTATGCATGAAGCATGACTCGCGGGATCGACTAGGAAAGCCATAGAATGGCTAGCATGACGTACCTTTATCCATTTGGTAGTTTTCCTGCATCGCCTCTGGGTCCGTCGGCTGGCGGTCCATCAGCAGTGCTAGCTGGCGGTTCACCAGCAGTGCTGGCTGACGGTCCATCAGCGGTGCTGGCTGGCAGTCCATGCCGCTGCTGCCCCCCTCCGGAGCCGGAGCGGCCGGCTGCTGCTGCGGGCCGGACTTGCCGCCGCGCGGCCGGCCGTGGCCCACCCGGTACCCGTTAGCAGCGTTCGTGCCTCGTGGACGTCCCGGGCTCACCTTATACCCCTTGGCCGCCGTCGTCCCCTTGGGCCGTCCGCCGCTGACTTTGAAGCCGTTGGCGCGAGTCGTGCCCTTACGGCGGCCGCCACACGAGCCCACTTTGAAGCCGTTAGCGCGCGTAGTGCCCACCGGCCGACCCAGTACCTTGTGAGCGACCCAGGCGCCGGAGCTCTTCGTCTGGCCCTTCTTGCGGCCGCGCTGTTTCTTCTCAGCGGCGGTGGCAGCGGCTTCGGAGGCAGCGACGGCCAAGCAGTCTGGGGTGGTGGTGACAGCAGTGGCGCCGTGATACGAGAACCCAGAGGCGGGACCGTCGCCAACCAGCGGCACTGAGGCCAGGCTCGCCAGCGATGGCAGTGGAGCCGGCAAGGTCTGACAATAGCGGGAGAGGTCTGGGCCGCGCTCCAGGCCGGCAGGCAGCGGTGTCTGCTGGTGTGATGGGTGCTGCAGGCCACGGTACAGACCAGACAGCGGGGGCAGTGGGCAGAGCGACGGCTGGGGCTGGGAGGCGTAGTCTGGGCCGCTGTAGGGACTGGGCGGCGGCGGCGGCGGCGGCGGCGGCGGCGGCGGCGCTGGCATTGGAGACGGCGATGTGTGCGGCAGTGACGGGTGCTCTGGGCCACGATACGGTCCACACAGTGGCGGCGCAGGCGCCGGCAGCGACTCCTGTTGCTGTGGAGGGCGATCTGTGCCGCAGTAGAGACTGGGTGACGGCGGTGCTGGCAATGAAGACGCCGTTGTCTGGTGCGGAGACAGGTGGTCTGTGCCGCGGTAGAGACTGGGTGACGGCGGTGCTGGCAGTGAAGATGCCATTGTCTGGTATGGAGACAGGTGATCTGGGCCGCGGTAGAGACTGGGTGATGGCGGCGCTGGCAGTGAAGACGTTGTCTGGTGCGGAGACAGGTGGTCTGTGCCGCGGTAGAGACTGGGTGCTGGCGGTGCTGGCAGTGAAGATGCCGTTGTCTGGTACGGAGACAGGTGCCCTGTGCCGCGATAGAGACTGGGTGACGGCGGTGCTGGCAGTGAAGATGCTGTTGTCTGGTACGGAGACAGGTGCCCTGTGCCACGGCAGAGACTGGGTGACGGCGGTGCTGGCAGTGAAGATGTCATTGTCTGGTGCGGAGACAGGTGGTCTGGGCCACGGTAGAAACTGGGTGATGGCAGTGAAGACATCAATGTCTGTTGCAGAGACAGGTGGTCTGCGCCACGGAAAAGACTGGGTGATGGAGGCGCTGGCTGTGAGGTGGCCGATGTCTGCTGCAGTGACAAGTGATCAGGGCCACGGTTCAGGTCGTGCGGCGGTGGAGGCACTGGCAGTGAGATCGGCGATGTCTGCTGCTGTGATGAGTGATCCGAGTTGTGGTACAGGTTGTTCGGCAGCGGAGGCTCTGGTAGTGAGGTTGATGATGCGTGCTGCTGTGACAGGTGATCGGGGCCATGGCAGAAGTTGAGCGGTTGTGTGTGGCTGACAGGCAGCTCTGCCATCCACTGCTGCAGATGTTGCAGATGTGGCGGCACCGGTGAGGTGCTGCCCTGCTCCCGGCTGCTCAGCATCCTGTTCAGGTTCAGCACTCGCCACATGTAGTCGTGCACCATCCGGCTCTCACTGGACGCACAGTCTATCTTCATCTCCTCTTCATGAGGGTGCAGCTCATACAGCTCATCCATCATCTGTAAAAAATAGATGACAATGGAAAAAAGCACAATCAACATCAGCAGGTGAAAGGCATACAATAATGAGAGAATCTAATTATTTTTAGTTACACAAGTTGTTAGCTCAGGAACTACCTAATGACTTGTGTCATTGTACGACACTGCAATTGCATTAATTATAATGTGCAGTTTGCAAATTATATCCACAATAATACGACCTAAACAAGCAGGCTTTAAGAATCTCAGAGCTATGACAGTTTCTAATTGTGCACTTTATTTTTTGTGATCAGTGATCTGTAATGAAAATGTTCAGTTTCAAAAAGTCGTTGTGAGTCGTTGAAACTTAAGGTCTCTGACCCATTTTGTATTTCGTAAAAAGATTTAGCTTATCAATGTAAACAAATGCTATCACCCACAATCACCCACGTCAACCAAAAAACCACAACAATTACCGATATAGGGTCTTGGCCATTGGATACGACCACGACCACAACATTATGTCATGGCCTTGATAACGCCCACGCTACATTCCAAGGCGTACATTCATTAAATAAATTACGGCCACAAAATTAAGCTTGCGCTAAGAGCTGAAGTTTTCGCCCCAGTTGGCCGCCAAGGACCGCTAATGAGTTATAATTTTTTAACGTCGCAATGATTCTGTTATTTATTTATGAATAAATAAATATTTTCCATGATAAACTAAGAATAAATCAAAGGAAAAATTTCCCAGCAACGTAATAACACACTGGCTCACCAGCGGTACCTGGCGGTTAAACTGCTGCGAAAAATTCAGTTGATAGTGGCCATCCAAAATTACGTCCGACGTTTCTGAAGTATTTTCACAGTGTATTCGTGGCGTAATAATTTAAACCTTTCTACGTCATGGCTTCCACCAATGAGAAAGTGGTTTGATTGCTAGAAAGTCCACGCCTTAGTACCACTCATTGACCTCTATAGGTATAGACGAACTACTCCAGCTGCTGCGCCGCCCGGCAGCCGTTCCCAATTGAGAGGACACCAACGCCGCAGCGGAAGAAGGAAAAGGAGTTACCGCGGCAATGCTTTTCCTATGGCGGATGGGCGATATTTGACCCCGTATTGGCCTCACACTTTCAGGTTAAATATTTCTGTGCCATGTTATTCATCAAACGAGTATCTCTACATCCTCAAACCTTTTCCAATGCGCTAACTCAGTGGTTTTTGAGTTACAGGCCGACAAATATCGCCCCTCCGCATAAGCAAGCCTTACCAGCGCAAATCTATGCCCCCCTGAGTCTCAGGTCCGCTGGCGGCGCTTAGCGTCGCTAGCGGGAACGGCTGCCGGGGCGGAGTAGTTCGTCTATACCTATATATGTCAATGGTACCACTACATTGAAACCTCGTGACGTCATGGTAACTGTTGTACTATCTGTGGACCAGGAACATTGAATACTCCTAGAAGCAAATAGTACGACCTTGAATTTGTTGACAGCGCGCTTCACCCCCCACGTTCGTGAGAGGGGCTGGGATATTTCGAAATATCTTACATAGCCTTGGAAAAATCGAAACTGAAAAATGATGTTAATTGGCTGATTGCCTGAATAATGTCTGCCAGCAGTAGGCAAGGTAATTATTGATTGAATGTGGGGGGGGGGGGGGGTGAATACACCGACTGAACCAATTTTAATCATGGGAACATTATTTTTGACCTTATGCAAGTTAAAGTTGCGTTATGCTACATTTTGGCTTTAGCTTAAGGTAAAGGATATTATAGAATCGTTAAAAGCATACTTTTCATTCCATTGGTGACTGAAGTAGAGACACTGCCAGGGAGCTCAATAAGCCAGAGTCCTACTGCCTTTAATATTCTTGTATAATTTATTATTGTTATATTGGTGGTGTACGTGGAACTAATGCATCCAAGCACTGACATCACCAATAGTAAGCAATGCAAATTCTGGCTATACACTCGGACATCCCCGCCCTAGTTATTAGTTAATCCCTATAATATACCCACCATTTGATGCAGAATGTCCACATTTTAGTAAGTAACAGATGGTTCCTAAGATATTTTTACACTAATACAAATTGTTAATTGTCAATTAATTAACTTTCACCCGCTTCACACCGTGCCTCCCGTCGCTAAACTTTGTTTTACGCACAGCTTTGTAACCCAAGGTTTGGCGAGCATCATGTTTTTTGTTATTCCAGACGCCTTCTTGCCACATGTTTTTTTTAATTCCAGACGCTGGTCAAACACTCGGATCCCCCCTAGCGTTTTTAGATGTTTCAAAACTTTACTATTTCATCACTAAGTTGATTATTTGGACATTCTGCATGTTTCTAGACATATTCTGTACTCTTACATTACAATTTCTCACTGGGGGAGAGTTTTTATCACCGGCGTTTATTTTAACACACGCCGAGCGCCATTTTGGTCGTCATCGCTCTGCAGTTTTCAAGGTCTGTGGTCAACTGTCCAACAACTATTCCAGTGCTACCAATCTAGAGAATTTGACATTCTAGAGATTTTATGTCAACACTCTCTTTTTCTCGACAATTCCCGAAGAAAATCTAGGGATTTTAATAGGTTTTGCCTGATAATTATAGAAATAAATAACTCTAGAGCCACTTTCCCGTACATATAACATGAAACAGAACATACCTAAACCTAACCTAAAGATAATATATAGCCATCAAAGTCGATCGGAGACGAAACCTAAGATAATATATAGGCCATTAAGTCTGATCGAGACGAAACCTAAGATATAATATGCTCATGAAAGTCGATTGGAGACGAAACCTAACGATAATTATATATTAGCCATAAAAGTCCGATCGAGACAAAACCCTAAGATAATAATATAGCTTAAGTCCGATCGAGACGAAACCTAAGATAATATATAGCCATAAAGTCCGATCGAGACGAACCTAAGATAATATATAGCCATAAAGTCCGATCGAGACGAAACCTAAGATAATATATAGCATTAAAGATCCGATCGAGACGAAACCTAAGATATATATAGACATTAAAGTCCGATCGAGACGAAACCTAAGATAATATATAGCCATTAAGTCCGATCGAGACGAAAACTAAGATAATATATAGCCATTAAGTCCCGATCGAGACGAACCTAAAGATAATATATAAGCAGTTAAGTACGATCGAGACGAAACCTAAGAATCATATATTGCCATTGAAGTCCGATCGAGACGAAACCTAAGATAATATATAGCCATAAAGTCGATCAACCGACGAAAACCTAAATAATATAATGGCGTAGTCCGATCGATAAACATAAAATTGGGCGAACGCTGTACGCGGAAATATCGTCACTGTGGTAAAAAAAGCGTCTGGAATAAAAAAAACATGTGGCAAGAAGAGCGTCTGCGAATAAAAAAAACATGATGCTGCCAATCCTTGGCTTACAGCTGTTGCGTAAAAAGTTTTAGCGACGGGAGGCACGGTGCAGCGGTGAGAAAATTAATTATTGAATTAAAATTAGTTTTATAGTGGTAAAAATGTACTTAGGGAATCCATCTGTACTTTACTAAACTGTGACATTCTGCATCGATGGTGGGTATATTATAGGATTGATACTTAATAACTAGGGCGGGGGTGTCCCCGGAGTGTATACCAGACGCTTTTTTAACAACATGACGATATTTCCCGTAGCAGCGTCGCCAAATTTCAATTTTTATGATCGGACTTAAGCCATATTATTATTTATGGTTTCGTCCGATCAGACCATATGGCTAATATATTGAATCTTAGGTTTTCGTCTCGATCGGACTTAATGGCTTTATATATTATCTTAGGTTTATCTCGAATCGGACCTTTAAAATGGCTATATATTATCCTAGGTTTTTTATCTCGATCGTGGCTTAATGGCTATACTATTATCTTAGGTTTTGTCTCGATCGGACTTAATGGCTATATATTATCTTAGGTTTCGTCTCGATCGGACTTTATGGCTATATATTATCTTAGGTTTTCGTCTCGATCGGACTTTATGGCTATATATTATCTTAGGTTTCGTCTCGATCGGACTTTATGGCTATATATTATCTTAGGTTTCGTCTCGATCGGACTTAATGGTATATATTTATCTTAGTTTCGATCTCGGATTCGGACTTTATGGCTATGATATTTATCTTAGTTACGGTTAGGTTTAGGTTAAGGGTTGAGGTTAGGTTAGGTTAGGTTAGGTTAGGTTAGGTTAGGTTAGGTTAGGTTAGGTTAGGTTAGGTTTAGGTTTAGGTTAGGACTTTCGGCCCTAGGCTAAGGCTTAGGCCTGGCTAAGGCTAGGCTAGGCCTAGGCTAGGCTAGGCTAGGCTAGGCTAGGGCCTTAGGCTAGCTAGGCTAGGTTAGGTTAGGTTTACGGTTAGGTTGGTTAGGTTAGGTTAGGTTAGGTTATCAATGTACGGAAACGTGGCCTTCTAGAGTTTTTTAATTTTCTATTAAATTCTCGAAAACCTATTTAAAATCCCTAGATTTTCTTCTGGAATTCGTCGAATAAAAAGAATAATTTTGACATAAAACATCTCTAGAAATGTCAAGTCTCTAGGGTGGCAGCACTGGAATAGTTGTTGACAGTTGACCACCGAACCTTAACTTGCAGAGCGATGGCGACCCAAATGGCGCTCGGCGTGGTTAAAAATAAACGGCTGTGATAAACTCTCCCGGTTAGAAATTGTAAGGTAAGAGTACAGAATAGTGTCTAGAAACATGCAGAATGTCCAAAATAATCAACTTAGTGATGAAAATAGTAAAAGTTTTGAAACATCTAAACACGCCAGGGGAAGGTCCGAGTGTTTGACCCAAATATGGTAGAGTCAAACTGCTGTAACCCTTATGTATCACGTCCTTTTCTTGGACTTTTTCAATGCATCAGAAGTAAAAATATGTCAGTATCGTCTGCATTCTGACAGCATGAAAAGTTTTGAAATCCGGATTTGTCTAAATATTGGACTTTTACCTATTTTGATGTCTGTTGGCAAAGTTAACTGTTGGGTAAACAGCTGTAGTTGCAGACATGTCATATTGCCATATTTGTTTTACATTTTAAATGTAGATGATACCCACCAATGCATTGATAAATAAGCCAATAGCATGATAAGTATGGGGTTAGGATCAGGATGTCTGTGTTTGAAAGTTAGGTAACTCTAGTAAGGTACCAGAATATCAGAGTTATGACAGTTTCTAATTGTGCACTTGATTTTTTGTGATCAGTGATCTTGTAATGAAAATGTTCAGTTTCAAAAAGTATCAGTCTAACTCTCATGACAATGGCAATGTGTTGGGATGCCAAATACCTAAGAAACTCCATTATGTAGCCCTAAATCATTAATGTGTTTATAATAGTTAAATGTAAACATTTGATTGGATCATTTTTGAGGGCTTATCTATTTGGCTAGCAGAGGCTAATGCCCAAATTATGTCTCATCTGCAGCCATCTTATCTTGGTATTCATGTGCAATGGCAAAGTTTAGTAGCAAAATGTATGTGTCCTTTAAGGTTTAACTTTGTCTGCCCAGCTCCTTAGTTAGGGTTAGTTAACTTCTATTATGTTTGACAAATACTGGACTTATCATTCCATTGGTCATTTACTGATGCTCTATGGCAGGACATGATAAATAACATGAGAAGTAGGGTATTTTGATATTCACTGTACCTGTAGTTTCCCTCATTTCATATCTGATCTGACTTTTGGGGCCTGATATAACTGACAGGTCATTAAGGTGAGGTGTAAATATTCAATGCCAAACTTTATAGCAACCTATATTCTATAAAGCCTTTATAGAGCCTATCTTGTTGTGGGTTGGTAGGCTTCCCAGTTCCCACTCCCTACCTTAGGATTATATATACCCCCAGGCCCCACCTGAATCCTGATGCTCTACTACAAATGGGGTACTACACTACTTCACATGAGGATGATATGATAGTCAACTGATTAAAAGAGGGCTAAGGTGTCATAAGGGGATTATAATTATCTGTTGTACTTCAAAAATTTGTGTCAGTGGGTGGACACTAAATTGTTGTCACTGGATGAATGCAGGTCTGTACCATCACTGCAGGTCATTGTCTGGAGCAGTGCAATACGAATGTGACCACCTTCTGCTCTGTCATACATGTTACACTAATCAGTTTTGAAACTGACTTGTGCTATTTTCAGCAATAGAAAACAGGAAGATTCTAGAAGAGCTACAAGCTCAGAAGAAACAGATGCTACTGAAACCAGGAGCTGTTCCATTTGCATCTGGTTCTCCCATTACTCCAGTGAGTTTGTACCTTTGATGTGATTTTGATTGCTGTGATTTGTTTGGTACTTGCAGTTTATCAGAATATAACAAAATCGTGGTTATATGTGGTGGTTAATCGTGGTTATTTTCTTGCAATATTTAAAGTGAGATGGCTACCTTTCCTTATAACAGCCTCTGCTGTGTGCCAGTTTCTGTGTGTGGGTGTATGTTTGACGTGTTATCCCGTGTCTCGCCAGACGAGCTCGGCCGCCGTCGGGGACCATCTGCTCTCTCCAGCGCAGCGGCAGGCGCTGCAGCAGGCCAACAGCTCCTCGTTCGGCTACTTCGTGCCGCAGGAGTCGCTGTTCGGTAACCTGGTGATGCCCGTTATCCCGCGGCTGGAGCCCGTCCCCGCCCGCAAGGACAAGTAGACCGTCCGCCGTCAGACGCGCCGCCATGGCCGTCTGTATGAAGCTGTGGCAGCTGGAGTCGCTGCTGCAGCAGCTGGACGGCTTCGAGCGGCCCAAGGTCGCCCTGGAGCAGTACGTCACCCCGCCGCACATCGCCGCCTGTCTGCTGCACACGGCGCAGGCGTCCTTCGGCGACATCGCCGGCCGCGCTGTGGTCGACCTCGGCTGCGGACCGGCCATGCTGGCCGCCGGGGCCGCCGCGCTCGGCGCCGGCTCAGTGGTCGGCATTGATATCGACGAGGACGCGCTGGCAGTGGCGCGCGTTAACCTGGAGGAGGCGGAGTTGACGGGTGTGGATCTGGTGCAGGGTGACGTGGAGGAGGTGGCCCGCGCCTGGCGCCTCCCTGTCGACACCGTGCTTACTAACCCGCCGTTCGGCACCAAACGTAACGCCGGCGCCGACATGCGCTTCCTGCAGGCGGCGCTGCGGCTGGCCGACTCGGCCGTCTACTCGCTGCACAAGCGCAGCACGCGCCGGCACGTGCAGCGCCAGGCCGATCTGTGGGGCGCGCGCGCCAAGGTGGTCGCCGAACTGCGCTATGACTTGCCCAGCACGTACGGTTTTCATCGGAAGGCGTCTGTCGACATCGAGGTGGACCTGTGGCGGACGGTTCCCGGTCGGCCGGCCGCGGACCCGCCGCAGGAAGCTGGTCCATTGCCCGGACAGGAGGGCTGAGAGCGCGCCGCGCGGCACCGCAGACAGACCACTTTACTGACACGTAACACATTTCCTACGTGCATTCCTAACAACTATCATTCTGGACTCTGGAATAGTGTGTTTAGTGGACTGAATCATTTGCTGGTTTTCACTTTTCTACTGATCGACTTTGTTGTCGCTTAGCCAGACTCGCGTGTGGCCGGCCTAGACGAATGGTTTGCATTGAGTGACCGAAAGCGCCGCTCCTTTGCACGGGGTAATAAACACGAGGTGCAGCGCTGGAGAGTGTGTATTATAACACCCAAAACACGGCAACAGTCGACTGAATATTAACGTCACCGATACAGTAATGGCGCATCTGAGGAGTGGAAACTCACCAAACAACACGGCGGTAGCCGTATTTCTTGAGAGTGCTGCATTGAACTATAGAGGATCGCGAATAGGGTCTATGTATGTGAGCTATGCTGACGTTGGTTGTAAGTGTAACCAAAGCGTGATGCAAATTAACATTGTGAGTTGGTAGGGTGGCTCATTGTCAATATATTGTATTGCACGGCGCATCTTGCCGTGCAATTCGCAATACGCAATTATGATTGACTTGAATAACATGCAGCGAGCTTTGTAACAAATGGAAACCCGTAGCGGTATCACGGGATTTTAATTCTAAAACGGCTGAAACCAAAGTGAAAATGCATGGAGGACTGGATTGCAGGCAGTCGCCTGTTGCCGAATAACATCCAGCATGTAGAGCTCGCTCTTCAAAATGGGCGATTCCACGCGGAATAACTTCAGCCAGGCAGTGATCCACTGACCACATTCCATAACTGATCGAGTGTGGTGATAACAAGGAATGTGAATTTCTCCAACACCTCCCCCAAGACTACAGGGGTAATATTGCACTACGACCACTTCGTAACGCAACGGAAGTTGATTCCTCCACCTTACGTCGATTCATCGTTAAGGTTGAAGACCACACGAATGACCTCATTGAACTAACATTTGTATAGCATGCACTTTCGGCAGACTCTTGACATTCTGATGTGATTGATGTTTTGGCACAGATCTCAGACCAGCTGATCTTGTATAACAGGACTGACACATGTTAGCTCACACTACGTCGCCCCCTAAAAATTGACTGGCATCAACATCAAATCCCTCACTTGTAGAAATATCAACAACAAAACAGGCACATGTTCGGGATCATACCACGACGCCCCCTACAAATTGACTGGCATTAACATCAAATACGTCGCCCCCTACTTAGAGAAATGTCAACAACAAGACAGACATTTAACATGTTAGGGATCACACCAACGACGCCCCTTAAAATTGGACTAAGCATTCAACATAAATAGCGTCGCCCCGCGAATGGTCCTAGGCACTACCACAGATCCGGTGACCTGTACTGGCAGACGGCGACAGCAGGTGGCAGGTAGGTCGGGCCAGGTGGCAGGTAAGTCGGGCCAGGTGGCAGGTAAGTCGGGCCAGATGGCAGGTAAGTCGGGCCAGAGGGCAGGTAAGTCGGGCCAGATGACAGGTAAGTCGGACAGATTCGCCGCGGCCCGCAGCACGCGAAACACTGTCCAAACCAAACCAGTTGAAGCCTCCGGACTGGTATGTCTGCACACAAAACCGCCATCTACAGCTCATGTACCTTTTCTCGCCCCCTGTTTCTACTCCGGCTTCTGAACATGCTCCTGCTCCTACCCCTGATACGGCTCCTCCCCCTGCTCCAGTCCCTACTCGTGCCCCGCCTCCTCTCCCTCTCCCTGCCCCGGCTCCGGCTCCATCACGTCATCAGTAACGCTGCCGTCCTCCTGCAGCTCGCAGCGCAGTCGGCGGCCGACCAGCTGCGGCAGCCGCTCGGGCCGCCACCCCTTGGGCTCGGCCACTTTGACGGCCAGGTCGGCGGCCGTCAGCCGGTGGCCGGCCGGCAGGTCGCGGCGCGCCACCACCGTCTTACCCAGCTTCAGCCAGCAGGCGCTCTCGCTGGGCTGTACGGTTTTGGCTGGCGTGCCGAGCGCCAGCTCCAGTCGCCGCACGTCAGCCACCAGTGAAGCCAGCTGGGCCGGCTCCAGCGAGCTGGCGTGGTCCGAGCCGCGCCAGCTGCTGTCCAGCGTCACGTGACGCTCCAAGATCTGTGACGTCACACTAGAGATCAGCATCGGGTGGCGTTACATGGGAGGTCGGTGTTAGGTGACGTCACACAGGACAGCTTAGGTGACGTCACACGGACGGCGTTAGGTGACGTCACACAGGACAGCGTTAGGTGACATCACACAGGACAGCTTAAGGTGACGTCACACGGACGGCGTTAGGTGACGTCACACAGGACAGCGTTAGGTGACATCACACAGGGACAGCGTGAGGTGACGTCACATACAGGTCAGCGACACGTGACTGTGCCACAAACTGATCACAAGTCAATGTCAGACTCCACCAAAGCCAACGAAAAAAAATCGATACTTTGGTTAATTAGATAGGAACGGATAAATTAGATGCTACGCAAACGTACACGGTACACCACCTATTTTACTACACACCTCATAAGTGTCAGATTCGTGAATTAACATGGAAACTAAAAACGAGCAGCATCCCTAAAAAAGCGCCTCTTCGCCTGGCCATTTGCCGGCGGCATTCTCTACCAGTGGCACACCTTCACCTACCTTGGCGCCCATTGGCGACGGCGGCCGCAGAGATGACAGTGCCCTGCTCGTGTCCCGAGTAGCCGATGACGGCGCGCGGGAACAGCTCCTCGGTACTGCTGTAGCACGCGCAGCTGCACGTGCTCGGCCGGCGTGGGGTAGGCCGAGGTGCACTGCAGCAACACCAGCTGACTGGTGTGACGCAGCACCAGCTCATACACCCTCTGTACCGTCTCCAGAGACTGCATACCTGCGCAGCAACGCCAGCTGACTAGTGTGACGCAGACACACACCAGCTCATACACCCTCTGTACCGTCTCCAGAGACTGCATACCTGCCGACACACACCAGCTCATACACCCGCCGTATCGTCTCCAGAGACTGCATACCTGCCGACACACACCAGCTCATACACCCTCTGTACCGTCTCCAGAAGACTGCATACCTGCCGAACAAACAACCAGCTCATTACACCCGCCGGTATCGTCTCCAGAGACTGCATACCTGCCGACACACACCAGCTCATACACCCTCTGTACCGTCTCCAGAGACTGCATACCTGTCGACACAAACAGTAAGACTGGACTCTCAGCAGTGATTAGGACTAGACTCCACCAGTGGCCGGTTTCATGAATGGACTCAGGACTGGACTCCACCAGTGGACGGTCTCAGGACTCAGGAGTGGACTGGTCAGCTAACTGGACACTCAGGACTGGACACTCGGGGGAAGTTGACTCACCGGTGGAGACGACCACAGGTCGGCCTCTGCTGGCAATCTCGGCGATCATCGGCAGGTTGTCTGCGTCTCCGGAGCCCACCTTGATGAACGGCACGTCCAGCTCCTCCAGGAACCGGGCGGACACCGGGTCCATCGCAGACGCCGTGAACAAAATGTCCACCTGCGTATCAGATCAGCGCTCCGGTAAGAATTTGGTGAGGCGCGGGAGAAGCAGGAAATCAGAGATCTCGACAAGTGCAACGCACTGGCCGGTGTGTACTCGAGATGACATTGGTTCCATTCAGTTCCACATTGCATTCCAGAAGATCCACGTAATGGATATTCTATCAATATCAATAGCATATGTACGCCAAGGATAGCTGACTACCACGACGGTTGGTCTGCGGTGCTGCAGACTATCGTCACGTGCCTGTTTGGCGTGCTGCTGCAGCTCTCGGTAGTCGTCCTGGCTGAGCTCCAGGTGGGCCTTGTGCTCGCCGTAGGTGGAGCCCCACGAGTGCTGACCATCGTAGGGCCGCCGCAGCGCCGACTGGGTGAACTTGTCGGGCAGGCTGCTCTTCTGCAGCTTCACACAGTCGGCGCCGCACCTCTGAAACGCAACACGTCACACTAGGCCTGCACGCGGCATATCTAGTACACCATGCACATTGCACATAGGCACGCTCAGACGGTCAAACTCAAGGTAAACAGACGCTGAATGACCTCGAGTAGAAGATACCAACTTGCCAAGTGTCAACATATCGAAACTGGTTATGTTGCTCAGCGTGATAGCGGTAGCGCTCATTTTCCCTGACTAATCGGTAGTCTCAACTCTCAGCTGATACATATCTGGGGCGTTCGGTAAAAATTCTACATCAGCCTGAACGGTCTGTGACAGGCCGTTCGTGTCTGGGTACCGTTCCCGTTATCTGCTCCGTGATGGTGATTAGGGCTTTAGGGCGCCTCGACTAATAAGTTATATAGCGCCAATATCTGCTACGCCTCCTGTCCGTGGGCACCACCTGACGACTCTGCAGTAATTACTCTCGGGTCAGAACAGGTTATAACCTGCTCTGACCGGAGACGCACTCCTATGTGGAATCTCGTGGCTCGTCTGCGCCGAATTACCGTGGTCGGCGCCCTGCCCACTCCGTGACGGCCCCGGCCGATGACGTCACAGCACCTGGCGGCCGGGCCGGGAAGCTCCACCGGTACGCCAGGGCCGCCGGCACGACACGTCGCTGCCAGCGCCGCCGGCTGGCTGAGGAGCCGCCTCTGTCCACCAGGCCTCCGGCCTTCTAATCTACCTGCACCTGTCAGTACATGTACTCTCGACCCAGCTGCCGATCCTCTATGTTAACCGCCAGAGGCTGACGCGCTGTGCCGACCGGCGAGTGCGCGGCGATCAAGGAACCTGCCCGGGGAGTAGGGCCGCCTTCGTGGATTGGACCCAGGGTGGCTTGTTCCTCCCCAACCCCAGGGTTCGCCCTAAGGGTGAAGGTGAATAGCCCGTGAGGCCATAGACGGTCGTGTAGTCGTGTCATTTCGTCTCACCTTTTCTATCTCCTTCATGCCATAGCCCCGCAATGGCCCGAGCGGGGAGAACCAAGCCACCCTAGCCAAACGCCTCCCCCCCCGAGCCGGGGTCCGGCTGCAGACGGCAGCGTGACGGCATGACGAGAGCGCTGGACTGCGTCAACTAGTGCTTCTGTATCGCGTGTTCGTTTAAATACCTTGCTTATGATTGTTCCCAAGTGAAATTTGTGTTGTAGTGTGATGGAAATGTCCGTGACGTAGTCATAATTACGTGTCACCGATTTGAAATGTTGCATGCACCTACGTGAGTGTGAACGGTGTGCAGTAAACGTAAAGACAAAAACTGTCTTCGAGAACACCCTACGACTCTACGAGCGCTGTATAGTACTAGTCACTCACTGACTGGTGGAACATCTTTACAACAGTTCAAGATGCTACACACACGACGACATGCCTAATAGCTAACTGCTCCGCCCTCCCACCTTTGCCATGTCGATCATCTGTTTGGCGATGCTGACGTCGCCCTGGTGGTTCTGTCCGATCTCGGCGACGATCAGGCACGGGAAGTCGCCGCCGATGCGCCGGCTACTGCCGCCGGCCAGGTGGATTGTGGGTCCAGCCATCACTGTCCGCCGCCCGCCCGCGCCTCAGGTCACCGACAGACCGAGTCTCTCACGGTGTCAAACCAGCCCACCACCGCGCGGCTCTGTCACACTCACTATCAGACGGTACTGTGGCAATGAAACAATGCTGTGAGCTGCTCGAATGGTGGATCGCGAAGCCGTCGCTCGGCGATCGCCAGCCACAGACGTCACCTGGTGTGTAGGGTGGGCCGATCAGAGGCGGGAGCAGTCCCGCCGGCAACCGGCACCGGTCACACAACGCAGCAGACACGGAGGGACATCACCAACTACGACCCGGTCCATTCAGCAAACAGAAATGACCAAAGAAACGTTAAAAATAACTTTTACATAAAGTGAGGTAAAGTTTCTGAAGAAAAAGTTTATCACAGGCTTCGGTTCATTTAAGACGGGCGCTATGACGCCGCGGAAGGTCTTCGTCATATCTGTGGTGTGTTCGCGTGCAGGACGCATGTCTCCAGCTTTCAGTCTATAACAACGAATGTTAACAAAAATTTATTGCGTGCATATTCCCAAAAATGTATAACAGAAATAAATATAGTCTACAATAAATAAAACAGCAACAAACGCATTCCGGCAGGCCGCCCATAGAGAGCTCTGGGTAAAAGCGATAGATGAGCGGGTGAGCTAATGGCATGCGAAACGCTAGGCGTAGCAACAATATTTATCAACAATTTTCGGCAGCACCGGCCCTCTTTATATCGGGTCCATGGTGACCTCGAACAGCTCAGCCTCCTCTTCAGAGCCGGCCAGCGCCTCGTGCTTGAAGAACGTGGCATGCAGCATGATGACAAGGAACGAGGCGCCGATCACCCAGAAGAGGGCCGAGCTGGCGCCCACCAGCAGGAAGATGGGTACACTGAGCAGCGCCACGCCGGCGTACTGCTGCGCCAGCGGCACCTCGCGGCCGGCCAGCATCAGCTTCCGCTCCTGCTGGCGCAGCCGCAGGATGTGGCAGCCGCCGGCCAGCGCGCCCAGCGCGATCAGCAGCAGCGGCGACGTCAGCAGGCAGAACAGGAACAGACCCAGGAACACGAACACGTAGTTGCTCTGGAAGTGCTCGATGTTCTTGACGAGCCGCTTGGACCAGCGCGGCAGCGAGTCGGGCTTGTCAAAGCTGTTGATGTTGACGAACTGCAGCCAGGGTCGGATGTTCTGGCGCCGGCTGGCGATCCACTCCCGCACCGCCGGGTTGGCCAGCTTGGCCTGCATCTTGCTCAGCACTGTCTTGGGATGGACGATGTCGCCCTCCAGCTCGCCGTCCGCAGGATCCTCGGTCGCCACCAGGATCGCGCTCTCCAGCTGCTCCAACTCACTCAGAGACATTTCACTTACCGGCACACGCTCTGTAAACACACAGGGACATAGTCATTACCGTCAATACCTCCGTTAAACACACAACTTACTAATGAATAGTCTCTTAGGTCCTGATTCTTCAGTTACTATATAGGAAGTAGTATGAGCTAGGATATTTGATATTTCCATATACGATGATAAAGTACCAATACTTTTATCCTATGATGGATTCGCGGCCACTTAGTCAAATGAGCCCCATGGCAGTCATTATGAGTCTATTTAGATCAGTCGGGCTCAGTGTTATTCTTTCCACGATAATTCTGCATATATACTAGGGTTCTCTGATATCTTTTATATCTCGTGGTGGCGGGCGTGTAGATGCTTTGTTCTGTGTAGACTCATCACTAAATTTTCAATTTATAAGCCGGTCACTGTTTTCTCTTGCGAGTTGATATCATATTGACATTTGTGTTGTAGAGGACATTTTTTTTCAGAGTACTATTTTTTCGTCATGGTTGTTAAGGCCATCGTTTGCGGCATCTGTTAGTCTACGGAGTTTTAGTATGTTAATAGGTAGTATGAGCGGATGGATTTGGCTCACGTCGCGTGCCGTAATGTCGCGTGAATGTGGAGACTATTTGGCCATGCCGTTCCTTGCGGCGGACATTGATACCGAACATATAAAAAGGATCAGAGGATGGCGGCGCATCCGCATGTACAACCCGTTTAGTCAATTTCGTGTGTCTCTTCGTGAGTAATTA
This sequence comes from Semibalanus balanoides, assembly GCA_014673585.1. Classification (NCBI taxonomy): domain Eukaryota; kingdom Metazoa; phylum Arthropoda; class Thecostraca; order Balanomorpha; family Balanidae; genus Semibalanus; species Semibalanus balanoides. The sequence goes on along the minus strand of VOPJ01002715.1, from coordinate 6,447 downwards.
CGGCAAAATTAATTCCCGCGTGCTTTGAGAGCGGAGCGTGTAAAGGTATTGTGATTTCGGTTTTGTCATGAACCTCTGTTATGTACTCATGTTAGTTTGACTCATGGGATCATTATATGGTCTGCTGTTTTTGTTTGTGATACAGGGAAGTTAAATATGCCGAGGCGTGAAGTCAGGTGACTGTGCGGCCGACGGACTCTTGCGCTTGGTGTAAGTTAGGTGATCTTTTCATCGAAGTTTGAAAGAGTCCTAAGTTAAAATTTGCGGGACAGTATATAGTCTCATGTGATGTGATATACAGACATTGATGACTATTCAATACACTCTAAATTTAGTCCCTGTCCATAGTTCATGATAACTACTAGAGTTTCTAGTTTAACTACTTACGCGGATAGCGCAGCTATTTCGCACTGAACCAGACCTGAATAGACCAACCAGGGAGTATCATGTGTCACGGTCATAGAAAGTTAGAAGTTAAAATGGTCAAGACGTATGTGCAAATGTGTGTTTCAATGAGAGTAGGCGACTGGCGAGAGTTTCATTGCGTATCGGTCAATAAACTACGGAGTGTGTTTTGGGGAAGTCCGAGGGTTATGAGTGGCATCCTACGCCCCGCTAGCCCGGCGGATGTTAAGATGCGAGGCTGCGAGTCCGACTGTTTGGTATCATGTGTGTAGTTCCGCGGGATGTTGCTGTCTACGAGTCTTAAAAGTTTCTGCAATCGTAGTGTGTAATCAGCACCTCACATGGTGTTTTTCGTCTTCCTTGCACAATCGGCACGGCGGAACCTGGCGTAAGTGGTCTTTGTTTCTCGAATCACCGCTAAGCCTTATGGACGGGCGCGCATTCAGCCGCGCATCTTGCCTAATGAAAAATCATTTTGCCTCGATCTTTGTTGTCCGCTAGAGGGCGCTTTAGAACATCGGATCGCGGTGGTCGCGAACATCAAAGTGCCGACACGGAGTTTCCAATCCGTTATACAATAATCCGTGTCTGTAGCTTGTCAACGAATAGCACTAACGTAATATAATTGCATATGGTTGAGCTCGCACCGAGCTCGCGAGGAAACTTCTGGAAATTTCATATTTTCATTTTTGTTTTGTTTTTGACCCAGTAACCTCGTGACCAAGTTTTACATGGAATACCTTGACCTGTGGCCAGTTAAAATTGGCATTTTGTCAAGCCAAATCAGTCTTTATGAATATTATTTCAAAAACAAAAATCCAACAAATTCATTTTGCCTATAAAGTACTTTGAAGCTTCACAAACCCTCCGGTAGGCAGCGTTGCGAACACACATCTGTGTATCTTCGGACTGCGTAGAGATATCGAGATGCAGTAAACAACAGTGGATTGGTCTAAGCATCAGTAAACGACAGTGGATAGGTCTGAGTATTTTGAGACGAAAATGTACGAGTACTTCTGTGATATAATGTCAAGGTCGTATTTACGTATTTAAGGTCAAATATTGCAGGTAGCGCTTAAAAACATCTGTAATTGTACCTCTGGTCTGGGTAGAGATATCGAGATGCGGTAAATGACGGTGGATAAGCCAAGTATTCGGATACGAAAATATAACACTTTTGTAATCTGAGGTCAAGTTCAAGGTCATATTTAAGATCGCAATTTAATATACATTAAATATGACCGTGTCTTGTCCTCAGATTACAAAAGTATTTCTACACTTTCGTCTGAGAAAGCTTAGACATATCCACTGTCGTTTACTGCATCCCGATATATGTACCCAGTCCACAGATACACATATATACGTGTCCGCAACGTCGCTTACCAGAGGTTTGACGAAGCTTAAAACTACTATTTATAGGCAAAACGCCTTAATATTTTTGTTTTTAAAAGAATACTTAAAAATGCTTATTTGGCTTAGAAAATGCAAATTTTAACTTGCCACAGGTCAATTTATTAATGTAAAACTAGGTCACGAGGTCACTGGGTAAAAAATCAAAACTTTACTCGCAGCAGTGCCAGCTCAACTATACTCAATTATATTACGTTCGTGCTGTTTTTTTTTTGACAAGCTACAGGCGATCAAAAATGACCTTACAACATGACCTCTCAAAAATGCTCGAGGCTATAACTCGGCGACTGTTGATCTAAAATGTTAAAATTGTCAATGCCAGATTTAGCGTCCGTATGATTACTTCCAGGTGTCCCAGGCAGTGTTTGTGTATTGTCTGGCCTGTTTCTGAGTGCCCTGGCGGTTTTGCTCTCCTTTTCAAAGTGTTAGCTTTTGTTTTGTCCCGTTTGTTCTCGGCCTCAGCCTTTATGCGTGTTCAGCGAACACTGTTCCGGAATAAAACCACTAGTGAGATGTAAACTTTAGTTGACAAATGAGTTATATATTCTGTAAGCACATAATATGTTAAGTATTCCTTTGGATCTACAGAATCATATGAGGATTATATTTTAGCGTGGAGCTTACTTTATTACGTTGGAATTTTATGCTATTATAATTTCTAATCTAGGGGTATATCCTTCTGATTCCAGAGAGTTAGAGCCGTTGTGCACTACTGATACAAAGGTTTGCACTCCGACTGGGAATGTCGAGCTCTGCAGCATGAACCCGAGATTACTTGACTTCCGAAGGGATGAGGCACATAACGGGTATGTAAGTCATTGACGAGAGCCAAAGTAACCGGGGATCGGAGAAGAAGCGGCACAAAAAAATCCAACGCTGGTCCCCAGGATTGGAAATTTTGGGTGTAAAGCGACATTCTATAAAATATAATATTCCACTCCTTTGGCCCAATTTGAAAGGCTATTTTCCGCTCTTTTTCACTTTTGAGATTATGTTTTCACACATTTATTTTCATATGTAAAAAGCCAGAAAATTTATCAAGTTTTACTGAACCGGCGCCCCACTGGGGGGAGAGGGGTTGGACCCCCCCTGTTTTATCGAGATAACGAAAAAACGATAAAAACTTAACGAAAAATAACGAAGATAACGATAAAGAAAAAATACTATCATTGATTCTTTCCGCACATTTGGCTAAAATTCAAGCTTCGTGTCTGATTAGGTCAGGTCACCAGGTCAGGTTAAGTGACCCCACCTACCAAAAAGTTTGCGGTCGTGCCGTGACCACAGTTTCAGAGGGATCGATATCAAACTTTTAGGATTAAATTAAGTCATCAGTATCTACAAAATGTGTAACTCGGATTTTTGATATCGGTGACCTGAGGTCAGGTCAATTTTGTGACCTCCCCATTATAAGTAAATGGAGAAATATTCAAATGCTTTCTTTTTCGACGATATAGTTCCAATTTCTTCTGGATAAGTTTTAAGTATAGGTTACATCATGTACCTGATACTCATAGGTGTCAGGTTTTTTGATTCTGTGACACTATGGGGGCTTACGGGGATCATCGTGGTAGGTCATTGTGGGCGCGACGGTGCACCTTAAACCTTTTCGTCAATAACTCTGGACATAATGCAGATAGAGAAGTGCAACTTTCACCAATGTGTTTGTCTCGTCAATAAACGTCTTCTGATATGCAACATGACCTTCTTGGGTCACCACTTGACCTTGACCTGAGGTAATTTTTTTAAGTTGACCTAACATGATTAAGTTTAACCAATTTAAATGCGTCTTGACGAGACAAACACGGTGGCGTTAACAGTTCTGCGTTATCTTCATTAGGTAAGAAGTAATTTGCAAACATATTTTTGTCTTGACAAAAATCCACATTTTTTACTTTAATGACCTCTAGAGCCTAAACTATTGACCTGAGGTCAAATTTGAGGACAATTAGTGCGATTGCAAATTTCAATGGCTAGCAAGTGTCTTTTGATCATGCTTTTTTCTAGATAGCATAGTTTCCGAGATATTTGGAGGTTTCTAGAGCAATATTATAAAACTGCAAAACTGGACCTTCAATGACCTCTGGTGACCTGAGTTTTGACGTGAGCCAAAAAATGAAATAGTTTCGAAATGATTTTTGATAACGATTCAAACAGTGATTTTTGTTTTGGTCTACATGCTATAGGAGCCGAGTTAGAGAGGGGTGTTCAAACACACACACACACACACCCCAGTAGGGCGCGGGAAATGTAGAGGCCCAGTGGGGCGCAGGTTAATAGCAAAATGTGCAAATTCTTGAAAAATGCTCTTTTTAATGCATAATTTTCCACTCTTTTTCCTGATTTTCAGTCTGAGTTTTCCACTCTGCATCCTGGCTTTAAAGCAATCCTAGGACACTGCTTATAACAATATAAGTGACATCATCAGTTTCCCAGTCTCTCTATGGAGAACCGCCCATAGATAGGCACCTACTTCTAAGCCCCTGCCAGGCATTTGTGAAGCTTTCTCATCTAACAGAGCTCAGGATATCACAAAGAATGTAGTTATTTTTTTTTTTTAAATGGGAGCAGCCAGCAAAAAATAAGTTTAAAAAATATTTGTATTTACAGCAATTTTCTTTACTTTCCTGATTTATCTTTGTAATTGTTGCATAATGAAATGTTTCGCAGATGGAAAACATAGCCACAGTCAATGCTTAAGGGCTGTAGAGTCTGAGTTGAAGTTTTCAGCCAGAGTCCGGGTTGGTACCATTTTGCTGACTATGACCCAAGGCTCTGGACTGTCAGGTCAGTTCCTAATAAACATGCTGATGTCAAGCCAGTGTCGGTTTCATGTCAGCCCAGATTTCAGATTGGACGTTGTATATGTCCCCCTATGCCAAAGTCCAGCCGACGTCGGCATGCCGCTGCCAAGATGGCAACATCTGCCAACATTGGCCTGACATCTGCTGGACCTCGACCCAACATCGGCTGGACCTCGGCATAGGCAGACGTATCTGATGTGTAGCTGATGTTGAGCGGACTGCATGCTGAGATGCTAACATCTTTCGACATCTGCCTGACATGAGCTGACTGACCTGACTGTGTGAGCAGAGTATTTCTGTATTTGAAACAAAAAAGTTGTGATAGCACTATTGGTTTTTGAACTATTTCAAAAGTTTGGCAGGGTGATATTTAGGTAACAGTGGGGCTGGCATCACCGTTGCGTCTGGGCACAATAATCAGTCAGCTAACGGTATATTTATTGGTGAGTGAAAAATTAAATATGACGTCCTATGTATCTCAATCAGACTTAATGGCCATACATTATTCAGATTTCGCATCAATCAGACTTAATGGTGAGGTAAGGTAAAGTTAGGTTAGGATCTCCACAATGACCAGCCTAAGAGATAAATATGTCATAACACATTTTTCACCCGCCATTAAAATGGAATTGCGTGCACCCGCATCAGCTGACAGATTTAGTGCCAGAACAAAGATGTGACGCCAGCCCCACCAATACTGATATTTGCCCCATTAAATGCAATGGCGGGTTAAATATCTGAGTCAATCTCATCTCAGAGTAGACTCTGGAACCTGGAGGGTCAAAGTTTGAGTCTCCTGAAAACAGATTGACTCTGCAGCCATGCTTAACCCAAATAAAATATTGCTTAGCACTACCACTAAACAGCAAGCTTCCGATGCAAGCTGGTTGCAACTTGCACTTCAATTCACCAAAACTTTGAAACGTGGAAGGAGCAATTACCAACAGAATCCACATATTTATATTGTAAATTAAGTAATCCCACAATATGAAGCAAATTAATTGAGAATATGTACCTTTCCTAAACCTAACTAGTAACAAATATATCGACAAATCACGCGAACAACCACTCACGGTCTTAGGAAAATACCATATGGCCTTGAATATTTACACGTAGACATTCAGGAAGACGTCGACGTAACTTAAACGTAACATGCCCATTTCCATGACGTCACAGGACTAGTCAAGCTCTCGACCAATGACAGGACGTATCACAACGTTGGGGAGAACACCCGTTACCTTGAGCAATTAAATGAAATGACACAGCCTCCGTCCTATCTTACTCTTGTCTGTCTGCTCTCAAAGGTGTAATGCATCGGGAAGTTCCAGGCATTTTTTTCCCTTGCATACATGTATTTGAGAATCATTGAGAATTGAGCTCAAAATGACCCGATTAAACGCTATTTATTTGGACTCTGGGCTTTCTACGTCATCAAAACCATAGCCTAGGTGCAATAGCTTTTCAAATAAGTGACCTAACGCGGCGCATAGATTTGTCATAAAGTAGGGCATAGCGGTACAAATGGGAGTGACCGACAGGGGGCGCGGCCTGGTACCCGCGCGCCATCTCTCGGCCAGCCCACCAACTCCCAGCTACAGAGGGCCCGCTAGGGGGACGAAAGGTTCCACGAGAAGCAGGCAGGGCAGACCCGACCTGTCTGACACCACAGGTTCAATTAGCCGCTGGACAATGGAATTATGAACACGCTCAAGAGGCCACATGGGTTGGCTTCGAAGACCTTCAGTGTCTCTGACAGTGGCGGCTCGTCATAGGAGGCAACTGAGGCCGGGCCTCACCTATTATTTAGGAAGAATGTGCTGTGAAATAT
>VOPJ01002714.1:0-23497 GCA_014673585.1 Semibalanus balanoides | reverse complement strand
CGCAGGTTAACGTAATTCTGGCCGCCCGCAGGGAATAGGGTTAAAGAAATGCTCGAATGTAATTAACAGATGATCAGACATGATTTAAGATCGAATTTTACCAATATTTTGGGTATCACAAATCTCAGCTGTGGATCGCACGACAAAGTATCAGTGTCTTTACGAATTCCAGATCAATCTAAATTAATCAATTAGCATGCTTATTATTGAGTGCTCATGCGAGGAACATAGGTAATGAGTAGGTATACAAATGAAAATGACCTTTCCTCATCGTTAAAGGGAATGTTTCACATTAACATAAGATTTGAGTTGAGATGGCCAAGTTGTTGGATTTCCATTGAAAATTAAGTATTGTAGAAGTTAAAACACCCACAGAGTCTAATCGAAAGTAAATTGAGTTTTGGTTTGACATCTGCAAAAAATAATAAGCCATTAGTCCTGTATTAGGGTTAGCCGGCTTAAAGCCGATTGTCTCATCCCTTTTATTTCAAATGTGTTGATGAAGTTACTAGACTTGTTTACATTGGCATACATTTAAGCCATAACACTAGTCAATACATATTGCAGCGTTATGTTTTTTTTCATTATTTCAAAAAAGTCCTTCATATGACACGTCAATTCAGCCCAAATACTAAAACTTTAGTTTTTCATGAAATGAGCTACTGTTTGTGAAAAAAAATGTCAGAATCGGTTCGGCTAGCGATGATTAGCTTCATGATTTGCATCCAAGCGGCGTACATGGACAAAACTTTCAGAGAAGTCTGAAACATCCCTTTTAATGAAAAAATCAATGCAAAAATTATATTAGATCATTAGGTGAATTTTCGGCCACAGGCCATTGTCAAACCGATTATAGCAATACAACACCCAAGTGTTGTACCTATTGCTATGATCGGTTTGACAATGGCCTGTGGCCGAAAATTCCCCTTATGATCTAATATAATATTTTGCATTGAACTTTTCATTAACGTCGAGGAAAGGTCATTTTCATTTGTATGCCTACTAATTAGCATGCTTGGTCAAATTGCGAAAACTATTTGTCTTAGCTGGAGTCTGGACCTACTCGATCTACAAAGGTGAATTTGCAAGCAAAGACAGCAAAGTGCATTTGAGATCCTGGAAGATTTCAGTGCAAATGATCTGAAGATCTTAGACTGCAGTGGATTCATCGACATATATTCTGGAAAAAGAAAATATGATGCCGCCTTTAGAGACAATGATCGATGCAAACAGGAAACGAAAGCGGTTAGAAGCAGTTTGATTTTGTATCTTTAAAATAATCAAATCATTAGCCTATGAATCGATACCCTACCCGGACGGGACACAAATCCGCAGGCAACTTTTGGGTCACGCCAATGTGCTTTCTTTTCCCACGAATTTAAGAGATCGCGCTGACAGGTGATGGTTACGGTTTGATCGATTTGCTGCCGGCTGCTTCAGCATCGCCGGGCAGTTTACCGCAGCCTCAGCTGGCTGTCTATACCGGACCGACCCAGCAGCAGTTATAGTGTACCGACGCGACCTAGCAACAGCTGTAGTGGACCACCAGACCACGGACCAGCAGCAGCCGCGCCTGGCTAGTCTCCAGTTCCCAGCCGAGGTGGGGGCGGTATCACCATGCTGGGAGACTGGGAGTGGCTGGGACCAGCAGTATCGCTATGCCATGAACCGTGAGACCGTCGCGGGAAATTTCGTTACCTCATTTGTAAAAACTTGCAGAACGAGGGATTTATGCGCTATTTAAGTTCGAAGCAGCATTAATATGACATTTATGTCGACTGACCAGCCGAAAATATCTCCAGTCCGGTAATCATCATTTCAAAGCTATTTCATGTTAAGGAATGGCGTTTTAATAAGCACCACAAAATGTTACGTTATGTTTATGCAAACCAGAAGTAATCTTTTTCACTTGTCCGGTGTGGTATAAATATTTAACCAGCTTCCGTTTTAATACCATTGGTTTCCAACCTGCATCCAGTGAGAAGTCGGCTTTGAAATCAGTGACAAGTAGGATCTAAACATCCAATGTGATTGCATGCATGATCGGGAGAGCCGTTATGACATATGGAGATTGCAGCAAAACCAATTACAGCGTCGGGTCAAGGCCGTGGGCCCTGGAATACCCGGCAGTCAGGCGGCCGTACCTGGTCTGGCCGAGGTCAGGGACCGTAACCTGGGTCTGGCCAGTCGAAAAGCCGTTGACCGTCACGCCGAGAGGTCAGGGGCCGTGAAACCTGGTTCTTGGCGAGGTCAGGAGGCGTGACCTGGTCTTGGCCGAGGTCGGTCGTTGACCTGGTCTGGGCGACGTGTCAGGGGGTCTGACCTGCTCTGCCCAGGTCAGGGCCGTGATCTTGTCTGGCACGAGTCAGGGGCCGTACCTGTCTGCCTGTGACCTGGCAGCCGATGGTTCAGGCCGTGAACCCCTGTCTGCCAGTTCAGGGCCGTACCTGGTTTCTGCCCGAGCAGGCCTATCTGGTCCCCGCCCAGGTCGGAGGTATGAAATCTGTCTTGCCCGAGGCCATGACCGTGATTCTGCCATGCAGGAGCGTGACCCTGGTCTGCCTTTTTTGTACCTGTTCTTCCCGAGGTCAGAGCCCGTTGACCTGTTCTGGCGAGGTCAGATGCCGTAAAACCTGTTGCTGCCCCGGTCAGAGCCTGACCTGCATCTGCCCCGAGTTCAGAGGCCGTTGACTTTGGTCTGGCCGACAGTCACAAGGCCCGACCTGGTCTACCCGAGGTCAGGGGCCGTGACCTGGTCTGGCCGAGGTCAGAGGCCGTGACCTGGTCTGGCCGAGGTCAGGGGCCGTGACCTGGTCTGGCCGAGGTCAGGGGCCGTGATCCTGGCTCTGGCTCGAGGTCAGGGGCCGTGACCTGCCCTATCTGTATGCATGCTCTGCTGTCCGGTCCAGCATGACTCTCTGTTGTCTCCGGAATGACTCTGTGAAACCTGTGCACGACCTGTGCCGCCCATGCAGGAAGGGGAGAGGCACGCTGTTAAGGCAGGAATGTTCTGCTTGTTGACTAGCTTCGTTCAGATGCCGGCGTTCGAGAGCTCGTGGAGCTCATATGCCTCGTCAAAACCCTTTGATGCAGTGTTATTGTCGGAAACTGAGGAAGTATCTGCGATTTTTTGCTGTTAGATCGCTGAAATATTAAACCATCTTTAGAACACTCAGCTCTTTCTGCCAAACCATCCAATGATAATAATTAACCATTCATCTGCACAACAACGGGGTCCGGCGCGCCTCCCTTCACCTCTTCTGTTGTCGCTGCTGCTGCCGCCACTGACGCTGCTGAGCATAGCCTTCCCGTGACCTGTGACCTGGCCCAGCCACCTGGCCACCACCACCAGTCGGGCCACTCGGAGCGGCAGCACCACCAAATTGTCGATAACGCGTAAATGGAGCGGCTCGGATCGGCGTGGCCGGGCGGCGACGCATTGTTACATGTGGCACAAAGGAGTCGGCAGGGCCGGGTTGGCGACAGCACCGCCTCCTGCTGCCGGCTGAAGTCGGTAGGGCAGTGACCTGACCGAAGCTGACCGGTCACGTGACCTGACATCGCTCACGTCTGTCTGTGACGGTCGGTGACGGTGGACAATGGTTCCCGTCGACACAGAATGTCAGTCAATGGCCGTGGTAAGGCAGCAAGGCCGCCGTGGAATTTGGACTGACGCCGGGAGGCATACCGCCGCTCCTCACTATCTGCCTGTCTCTCCCCCACTGCTCTGTCTCTCTTCCCCTGCTCTGTCTGTGTCACCATCCCTGTTTGTCATTCATCTCTCCTCCGCAGAGAACACTTCCATTCATTGGTGACTTCCCGCACCGAATATCGACCTGTCTATGAACCACTATATACATTTTGATAAGCCAGGGTCGTAAAAGCACGGCGCTTTCATCTGGTCCCATCGTCATACAAATACCTGCGTCCCACACCCGTCCGTACAAAAACTGCCGGCTTACCACTGGACGACAATCACCAATGGACACAGCTATCGGCGGCAGTAGTGGTCTGTCTCCTCTGACCCCAGCTGCCTTCCCATCAGTGCGGCGTTGATCTGATGGAGTTTATCGGCGCCGTGACGTCCCCGGACTCCGTGGCGCCGTCTGACTATCCACCGCTGACCCGGCCGGCGCCAGGGGAACGCTCGGCGTCACTGCTCGCCGCGTCTGCGCCACTTTTTGTCAACCACCCGGCGCGCCGCTGTCGTGGTGAGAAGCTGTCAAGAATAGGATGGCTTCGTGACTCAGGAGACAGACTGGTTGTTAATGCCAGAGACAGAGATAATCGTGACCGTCAAAAACAGGGGAATAATGTGACTCAAGAGCAAATGGCTTTGACGTTAACAAAAGGAGAATAATGTGACTTCAGAAAAGCAGTAAGACAGAATGTCATTCTTGGTCGTGTAGCAATGACCAATGAACTCTCCAGTTAGTGGTTCACAGGTTTAAAACGAAAGAGCACACATGTAAACCTATCAGCTGACAGCTGCTCAAAGACGATAAACAATATCGGATTTACATACTGAGCGGCTCAGATAGTGTCACGCGGCTGATGTGCTGAGTGCTGTGATTTACTAACGAGGCTGCCAGGTTTTCCAGTGACGTCACAGACTAACGAGCTTCGCATCGCGTGCCGATACTGAAGACATTGATCGGTCACTGACATCAATTTCTGATCCGCCTCGTCACGTAGAGCTGCGTTCTACGTCACGACATACCAAGAGGCGGCGCGTCAGCGTCCATTCACATTACTATGTATCCGTGTCGCCTTCTTACATATGACACGATACATAATTTAACCAGCAAATAGGCCCTGGTAGTTCCCGAGTCCATCGATTTAATTGCTTACTATCCCCCCACACCACTGTTGTTCAATTTGGTTTGTTAGCGATTCGCTGGCTGTAATGTCATTTGCACGTGCACTGTTCTTGCTTCAGCCGAGAAATTGCTGAACCGCCAAGAGGGTTGGACACTGTAAGCATATGAGCAGGCCATTATTTTTATGCGCAAGAAGTGGCGTGAAAATCGGAGTGTATGGTTTGAAATATGTGGCGTGTTTTGTGCCCGCTACCAGCTGCGGGTAGCATGAAATGCCTCCCCAGGCCTTCTTGAGGCGCCGCCCACCTCTGACAAAGCTCCACACAGATATACAGATGGGGACGGGCTCCACTCTGGTGACCAAGGGCTCCCCACAAAACAGGGGATATTACAGATGGACGCTCCCACCTTCTGGTACAAGCTCCACACAGGGATATAACAAGATGACGGGCTCCCACCTGTACAAGCCCGCACACAGGATATTACAGATGGGGACGGCTCCAACTCTGGTGACAAGCTCCCCACACAGATATACAGATGGACGGCTTCCACATTTGGTGACAAGCTCCACCACAGGAATACAGATGGACGCTCCACTCCTGGTGACAAGCTTCCACCACAAATAACCATGATGGTACGTGCTCCACTTGGTGGACAATAGCTCCACACAGGATATTAACAGAGGACGCTCCGATCTGGTACAAGGCTCCACACAGGATATACAGATTGGGACGGCTCCATCCTGGTGACAACGCCACATCAGAATATGACAGATTGGGATGCTCCCACTCTGGTGTACAAGCTCCCCACAACAGGGAATAACAGATGCGACGCTCCATCTGTGACCCAAGCTCCACTAACAGATATAAACAATGGACGACTCCACCTGGTGACCAAGCTCCCACAACAGATATACAGATGGACGGGCTTTCCACCTCTTGTGACAAGCTCCCACACAGAGAATTACAGATGACGGCTCCCCACTTGTGACAAGCTCCACCACAGATATACAGATGGGACGGCTGTCCACGCTGGGACAGAGCTCCACGAACAGGGATATACAGATGGGACGCCTCCACTCTTGGTGACAAGCTCCACAAGCAGATATAGCAGAATGGACGGCTCCACCTCTGGTGACAAAGCCTGCCACAACAGGATATACAGATGGACGCTCCACTCTGGTGACAAGCTCCACACGAGGATATACAAGAGGGACGGCCTTCCACTCTGGTGGACAAGCCCAACCCACAGATATACAGATGACGCTTCTTCACTCTGGTGACAAGCTCCACACAGTATATAACAAGATGGGACGCGCATCCCACTCTTGTGCGCAAGCTCCACACAGACTATACCAGTGGGACGGGCTTCCCAACTCTGGTGAACCAAGCTCCACACAGGAGAATACAGGATGGACGGGCTCCAATCTGTGACAAACGTGTGACAAGCTCTCACACCAAGGGAGGATAATACAGATGGACGGCTCCACTCTGGTCACAAAGGCTACCCCAACCAGGATATACAGATGGGACGCTTCCACTCTGTGAACAAGCTTCCACCCCACAGGATATACAGATGGACGCTCCACTCTGGGAACAACTCCACCACAGGATATACCAGATGGGACGCTCCACTTCTGGTGACAAAAGCTTCCCACACAGAGGATTATACGAGATGGACGGCTCCACTTCTGGTTGGACCAAGGCTTCCACACAGATATACAGATGGGACGGCCCACTCCTGGACAAGGCTTCCCACACAGAGATATAACCAGAGGGACGGCTCCACTCTGGTGACAAGCCCACACAGGATATACAGATGGACGCTCCCACTCTGGTGACAAAGCTCCAGAACCACAGGATATACAGATGGGACGGTTCCACTCTTGGTTGACAAGCTCCACACAGAGAGGATATACAGATGGACGGGCTCCACTACTGGTACAAGCTCCACACTAGATATACAATGGGACGGCTCCACTCTGGTTGAAACAAGCTCCACACAGGAATACAGAGTTGGGACGGCTCCACTTCTGGTCGACAAAGCTCCACACGGCAGGAATTCAGACAGATTGGACGGCTCCACTCTGTGACAAAGCTCCCACACAGAATAACAGAATGGACGCTCCACTTTCTCGGTACCAACTCCACACAGATATACAGAGACGGCTCCCACTCTTGGACAAGGTCCCACAACAGGAGGGATTGATACAGATGGGGACCGGCTCCACCTCTGGCTGGACAAGCTCCACCACAGGATATAACCAGATGGGACGGCTTCCAACTCTGTACAAGCTTCCAACACGGAGAGGATATACAGATGGACGGCTTCCGACTCTGCGTGACAAGGTCCACCACCAAGGATATACAGAATGGGACGGGCTCCACTTGGTGGACAAGCTCCACACAGGAGATATACAGATTGGGACGGCTTCCACATCGTGTGACAAAGCTCACAACCAGGAATATACAGAGGACGGCCTCCCACTCTGGTGACTTGCTCCGACCACAGGATATACAGAATGACGCTCCACCTGGTACAAGTCCACACAGGAATACAGATGGGACGCTCCACTCTGGTGAAACCAAGTTCCACACAGGATATTTTACCAGATGGGACGTGCCCCACTCTGTGACTGCTCCACACAGCAGAGGATGATACAGATGAACCGGCTCCCACTCTAGTGACAAGGTCACACAGGCAGAGTTAACAAGATGGGAGGGGCTTCCACTCTTGACAGCTCCACACAGATATTACAGATGGACGGCTCCACTCGTGTGACAAGGTCCCACCACCAGATATACAGATGGGAACGCCTCCCAACTCTTGTGGACTTGCTCCACACAGGGAGGAATAACCAGATGACGCTCCACTACTGGTGGACAAGCTCACACAGGATTATAACAGATGGACGCTCCACTCTGTGACTTGCTCCAACAACAGAGATATTACAGATGGACGGGCTTCCAACTCTTGTTGACTTGCTCACCACAGGAGATATTACAAGATGGGACGGCTCCACTCTGTGAACCAAGCCCACACAGGATATACAGATTGGGAGCTCCACGCTGGACAAGCTTCCACAACAGATATACAGATGGGACGGCGTCACTCTGGTGACAAGCTCCAAACCCAGAATAATGAGGGAACGGCCTGCCCCAACTCTGGTGATTGCTCCACACAAGGATATTCAGATGACCGGCTCCACTCTGTGAACAACCCGCTGCCACACAGGATATACAGATGGGACGGCTCCACTCTGGTGACAAGGTCCACACAGGATATACATAGATGGGACGGCTCCACTCGTGGTGACAAGATCTTCCACTACCAGGAGTATACAGATGAGACCGGCTCCACTCTGTTGACAAGCTTCCACACAGGAGCTATACAGATGGGACGGCTCCACTCTGGGTGCAAACAAGCTCGCACACAGGAGGACTATACGATGGGACGCCCACTCTGTGACAAAGCTCCACACACAGGATACTACAGATGGGACGCAGCTCCACTCTGGTGACAAGCTCACACAGGGATATCGTACGAGGATCGGGTGCTCGCATCGCATAAATTCTGCGGCTACCAAGCACCTCTCGTCCACACAAGGAATACAGATGGACGGCTCCTATCCCTGGCGCTGAGTGGACAATGGTCCACACCAGGATGGGATATACAGAGATGGTACGCAGACGGCTCTCACTCTGGTTTGACAAGTCTCCCACACAGGATATCTCTAGAGGACGGCTTCCACTCTGGTTGACAAGCTCCACACAGGATATACAGATGGGACGGCTCCACTCTGGTGACAAGGTCCACACAGGATATACAGATGAGACGGTTCCACTCTGGTGATTGGCGGCAAGACAGATACTTCTGCTGCGCCGCTCCATATTGGAGCCAGCCGAAGACTTCGGACGTCAGATAACATGCTACGCACACTCGACACGCATACCAAGTGGAGGCTGCCGAAGTAAGGCACACGCACAACGCACGTGAGACGCACGTGCGGCCAGAAAACAACAGCCAACATACGCAGCACGCCACGATCATATCAGATGCGCCGTATTTGGCGCGACTCGGTCGAGGAAGGCGGGGATTTTCGAGCTCGGCGCCTGGCGTGAGTCAGGTGAACAGCTGGCTAGTCCACCGTGCAGGCGCTCTCGGGAGCTGCGCCATATATGTCGTCCCTGCGCCGGTCAGAGGGTGCGAACCAGACCAGTGGCGGCGGGTCGTAATTTCGAATAGGAGGCAAAGCAGTCTCCAGGAGACTCTGGAGCGTCAAGGCCCCTCTTTTATGACTGAGGACCACCCTCAACACCTGGACTGATGGCCCCTGCAAACCGGACGATAGCTTTCTCATACCAACCAAGGGCTCCCTCGGGACGACTGAGGACCGACCAAGAGTCCCTCAGGCTGAATGAGGGCACATTCAGGGCCCTCGGGCAATTTTGCTGGGCCAAACAATACAAAATCGATATTTCCGGAAGACCCCTCTTACAAACTTCTAGAGAGAGGGGGCAAACCGCTTTTGCTCCAACCCAACTTTTGGAGTATGTGTGGCGGGGGAGAGTTGCTTGCCCTACCTCTTCCACCGCCCCTGAAGCAGACGAGATGACGGACGGCGATTTGTGTGGGGCGGAGTGCGGCCCTCTGGTGAGTGGCGGTGGACCGGTCGACGGTGGCGCCACTCTTGGCAGGCGGCGAACGCCTGAACTATGATATAATGCGCGGCTGCAGAGGCACGTGTTGCGTTGTAGAACAGAGAAATAACGGGTGCATCAGAGATAAGCGCCCTTGGGGTCGCCGTGCCTGCACATCCTGCACATTTCACAGCAATGGCCTTTCCCGTTTTGCGTTTGTAAGAACAGAGAAAAACGGGTGCATCAGAGATAAGCGCGGGTGGCGGGTGAGGCCGCTGTTGGAAGATTAGATTCGGAACATCGCCGCACGTCACGGACGGCTAGTTAGGTTGGTCTGCCTCTCAGATTCCAGATGTCATGCTGCACTCATGTTTCCACAACCTGTGCTACCCACGACTACTCTCATCCGTTTGTAATGACCGTATAGTAGCAGCAGGCTAGACGAGCCGTTATCTTTAGTCTGCCGCATTGACCACCCTTCACCGTATCCTATAACAAGCATATATAGAGGATAACACCCGTGCTGCCATCCTCGCACTATTTCACAGGCCAATGCCTTCCCTTCGCGTTGTAGAACAGAGAAATAACGGGTGCATCAGAGATAAGCGCCCTTGGGGTCGCCGTGCTGCCATCCTGCACATTTCACAGCAATGCCTTCCCTTCTTGCGTTGTAGAACAGAGAAATAACGGGTGCATCAGAGATAAGCGCCCTTCAGGCTTCAGCTATCAGCTTTTTTTCATTTTATCACATTTGCTCTCCCAGAGCCCCCACCCCACCGTTCCTGTATGTCTGACCGTGTCTGGGCAGAGGGAGTCCGGTGATAGTCTGAGAGGTCAGGTCACCAGCAGGTGTCGCCCCCCACCGTTCCTGTATGTCTGACCGTGTCTGGGCAGAGGGAGTCCGGTGATAGTCTGAGAGGTCAGGTCACCAGCAGGTGCCGCCCCCCCACACCCCACCGTTCCTGTCTGTCTGACCGTGTCTGGGTATAGAGAGTCCGGTGATAGTCTGAGTGGTCAGGTCTTTGACGCATAGAATGCGACTGGGAATTCATCCAAAATATAAAAAAGTTATTTCCCACATTTGTGCTTGATTACACGTTCGATTGAAACAATATTGGGCCCACCTTTGTTTTACAGTACTGCGATGGATTCTGTATTATCACAAATTGCATTAAAATTATCTATAACATGTAAAATATTGATTTTAGAGCCAAGCGAATTATTCAAAAACACTAATAATTTATCATTCGTTTTAGCTCTAAAATAAATACTTGACATGTTATTTATCATTTTAACACGATTTTGACAATTATGTCAATCATACCAGCCATCCAAATAATTCAGTCTCGTCACCGCCTCTTATGGGTGAAATGGCGGCGAGATGTGTACAGATCTCCTGTGAGTGAAATGGCGGTGAGATGTGTAACAGACAGGTCTCCTCTGAGTGAAATAGCGGTTAGATGTGCACAGATCTCCTATGGACCATTGCTGACCCCGGTCATCGGCAGCTGTCTGCAAGTCACGTGACACTGGCCGGGTCTGCACGCGCCGTGCCGCCACCCCAAACTCAAACAGGACCGCCCGGCTCCGACAGTTGGCCGACACACGTGACCGGCATGACATTGTGTCGTCTCAACAGCCGCGCCACAAAGCTGGAGGCGGGACCCACACTCCCACTGGCGACTCAACAAGACGTCCGTACATGAACTATTGACCTAGGCCTCACCCTGAGACAGCCTTTCCTCTTCCGATGGACTTAAGAATGTATTGTTAATGTAATTTTAGACTGAATGCATGATGACGTTCGCAAGGTATGACGTTTCTGAATTGTTTCTATAGCCGTGATATGTCTGTAGCCAAGTGGCAATCTACTCTCTGGGGGGGGCGGGGGGGGGGCTGAGCAAAATCTAGTGGCATATTTCAACCACAGGTCTGTTGAGTGGGAGGTTGGTAACTACTTGTCAGTGTCAGACGAGAAGCTGTTGATGGGCCTAGATGATAATCGCATTTCCAAAAATAGTTTTGCACAAGAACCAAACCAAAATAATAATAACTTTACAAATTAAGCGAATGAAACTATTGAAAACAAAAAAAAAATCTAAAGTCGCCAACTAATAAGAAATCAAAAAACTGAAAATAAGAAAATTAAAGAAAACCAATACAAACAATAAAAAATAAATAACATACCAGTAAGTCGATATTATTACCAGTTCGAAAAAGATGCAAAACAATTTTTTATCCGCCCAATAAAGAAATCAACTATTAATACCAAGACATACATCCAATAATCGATAGATCCATAATAGATTCATACAAAAAGTGGCCCAAAACTACCACGATGATCAAAAATCTGAAAGAAAGATACAAAAAGTTTGTCACAAAACTCTAGTTGAAACGATTGACGAAGACGGGGAAATTCTTTTAAAAAAGCATTAAAACGATTTCCATACAAACGACCGTTAATCATATTTGCTTCGCTTGCGTGGAGTCCCTTGTCATAAGTGCTTATATAGACTAGGTATTTTAGCTTAAAGAGCTTTACGTTAGACTCATATTAATGCATCTTCTCTTATTATTATGATGCACGGTTTTTCGCCTTCATTTTAGATTCAAGCTGCGCTCCCCTTTCGTAAAGCGTCGATTCTGCACGTGCCATGACGCGGATGATGCAGGCCATTTAATGGAATTCTTGGTCAATGGACGACTCGGCTGGTGGCTGTTTGTCTTCTCATTCTGCTCGTCACCGGGCACGAGCAGTCTGAAAAGGAGAGATATTACATCAGGGTCTGCAGGCCAGGCGGATGATGCGGCACCCTCTGCAGCAGCATCATGCGAATGTCGACTGCGCGTCGGCCACGTGCGGACTTCGCTGAGTTGACCAAACCCAGCTACTTCACCAAGCTGACCAAAGCCAGAACAAGCCTGTCTTCATCGCCGTACGGAGCGATGACGTCACAACCGGAGCGATGACGCCGCCTGGCTAATGACTGGTAAGTGGCGTGCCTTTCAGATAGACGCCGTTCACTGAGAGTGTCCAGTGTATGTGTTAGAGTGCAGGCACGAGCCGGTTTCAAAGACACGATGACGCCTGACATGCTGGTAGGCTAGCACGAGCTGCATCGTCAGTTCTACTTATGGAGCGCTTCAAACGCATTTCCGGGTGTTGCAGAAGTCATGGAACAACGCGTGAGTGAGTTCACAAATTAGCAAACGAAAATTATTGGCATCTAAATGCTATATTTGACATTTAGGCATTTAGCAATTAGCTACTTAATAATAACTTACACATACGGTTACGTTGAAGAATGGAGGGTCATAAACATTTCTTAATTATGCCATGAATCAGTACGTATTATGCATTTAAATTATATTTACGAGTAGTTCAAATATCTACAATGCCACGTACCTATACTGATTAGGCGATTGCACATGATAGTCGGCTAAAGCGAGCCGTTTTCCTCGCGTTGGCACGTTCGTAGAAGGATTTGTGATGCTTCGGCTCCGGAGGGCCTGACTGTTAACGAACCGAAGTCTCATTAACATGCGCTGGCTTTATTGCCGATAATTATAGGCATCGATTCTGGGAGCGGAATGTACGTGTACAAGCCAGTTAAGGACGAGCAGAGCATGCTAAGTTTTCTCGTCAGCGGACAGAGAATTATTACAGTTCAGCCGATGTTTACATCAGGTGCCATTATCAGGGCATCAATCAGCGGCTCGTTCCTCGTCCAGATTAGTGGTGACAATCGGGTACCAAAATTTTGGAAACCGAAAAAAAAACGCTGTGACCGATTTATAATTGGTCGGTCAGGCTAATTTATTTTTGGAAAATTTCGGTCAGTCTAATCTTAAACAATTCACCTTTTCGTCACAATCTTACGCATTCTACTTTCCATTTATAAAGTTAATGGTTAATTTGCTCGAAATTCAATCAATTTATGTAAATACTAAATATAATCATTAAATCAAGATTGAAGATATTGCTAACAAGAGTAAGTGAGGTCCTGTAAAATAAGTGTTGCATGCATTATACAATATACATATTATATACATCACCAGCGCCACCTACAGTGTCAAAATCGATCAAATTTGGGACATTTTGGCTTTATCCCAAATTGGTCAGTATTTGGCCAGCCAGGTCTGAGAGGTACCGAAGGCACCGTCAATCAAGAACCGAAGACGCCTCCTGTTTGGTATTGGATTGGTATTGTTCAGGAAATTTTGGGAAAATGACATCGCTAGTCGAGATGATTGTGTCTTATTTGTCTCTGGGTTGATTTGTATGAGAACAACACACACTGACATGGTGGACGGTGGTCGACTGGCTTTGCGGCTATTATGTGATGTAAAAATGCACCTAGACGTTTTAACGCTATATGCTACCGCTGTCTGACATATTTGTAACACAAAAATGCATTATCTGCATCCAAATGACAAATACTGATAAACTCCCCATTTGTTTTTTTCTCTCTCTTCTGTACACTTCATCCCTGACCTGTAAAAATACACATGTACACACTGTTAGAGAAGTTAACTTAGCATCTTTTGGGATAATCAGGGTCAATTTTCAGCTCCGTGTTGGGGCTAAATTTACGTCCCGTTTGCGCGTTAGGGGACGTTCCTTAGAGTCTGGGTGTTCAGTTAACTTAGCCAGACTTAGTACAAGTAAGATTTCAGGGAACTGCAGACTGCATGCAAAAACAAAACTGCAAAAACTTGGTCGTTATTTTTACTCCGGTTTAAAAGTTAGTGGTATATTTTTCGAAGTTTTCAAGAGTATAGTAGGAAGAACACTGAAGAAGGCGCCACGATGAGCGCTGACATATTTCGTTTCACATATTAACCCGCCATTGGCTGGGGGGCGAAAAAGCGCCCCCCCCTCAGGGATTTTCACAATAGCTTCACAAACGAAAGCGCTATCAAGCCAAACTTCGGTACCTATCCTACATCAATTTGGGCGTCTTCAATGCAAAAAAAAACGACGATTTTTTTTTCTCGAGTATATCAAATTTAGTGACGTCAGCATACACACTTTGGCGAAAATATCAGCTAAGCTCTACAGGCTGTAATTAGACCATTTCTTAAGCAAAATGCAATTCAAAAATGGTTCAAAAGATACAAAATTACAAGGGGTAACCAAAATGGCTAATCTCGGATTTTTGAAAAATTTTGGATTTTGACCCCCAAAAAAATCATTAAAAAATCTCACAAAATCAACTTAAGAAAAAAAATCGAAAAACTGGAAGATATGTAAGAAAACACATATTTACATTACCTCAAGACCGAATTTAAAGCCACATTCTATTTTTTCATAACTGATTCTTCAAGTAGTGGTTTACTCATGAGCTCATTTTTGAAAGTACGTTTTGGGGGCTTTTCGACCAGATCCATAAAAATAATGGTACCATCTGTGTTGCTGGACAACGATTGTATAAATCATTTCTTTAACATTTATATATTTTTCAAATTTGACTCTGATGACTGACCTTGATTATATCCGGTCAGATCTGAAATGCTGCACTATAAGCGAGTTATCTTGGTGTAATAAATAACCATAAAAAGTGTATGCATGATCTCTTGCAATTTATGACCTGATTTTGACCTGACTTGACCTTTGCTGGACATTTTCACTTTTGCGTTATACGAGAGATGCAATACTACATTTAAGAGCACTTTGTGCGATTTTCGTCTCAACAATACGGCTTTGGATGGGAAAGTATGGCTCAAAAACTAAAATAACTACCATTTGACCTTTGACCTGTACTGTGACCTGAATATGATTAATTTATTAAATTTCGAGTACGCTTAAGAGGGATCTCGTTGAGAGCTTCGATTGCCGTCTTGCGCGTCTCGCTGCGATTATGGTTTCGGGAGATAACTGTGGGGGTGGCGTCGCCCCCCCCAGCCAATGGCGTTCGGCTGCGACCCAGCCAATGCCGGGTAATATGATTCTTGGAAACTTGACAAATATCAACTTATTAGGTCTGAGACTTGGTTGTCGCATGCGAGTTACGGAACACTTAGTGATAGCGTGTGAACGAGTAAGCGTCTCTTCCAGATAGCATGCTCTGTTGAGGGGCCTCTCGCTGTTGCAGTTTGGTCAAACAACGTTTACTCCGAGATTAAAGTGAAAGGACTCTCACTTATAGTCACCAAGCACATCCACCTAGCAGCCAGCGTGCTGCTATTTTAACAGTGCATACCGAAGCTGCCAGCCTCCCCATCAAATTCCAATCTTCTCCAGATACATGTCTGATCCCTTGTGATGAGGGCGACACAAACTCGTGTGACAAGTTTCAGCGCAGTTTAATTGGTTTTGTGGTGAGAGCGACCCAGTCATTAGGCCGGCCGGTTCCGTCTCCACTGTCACCACCAGCACCGGCGGCGGCCAGACGGAGACAGAAGCGGCGGTGTCCAGACGGAGACAGAAACGGTGGCGTCCAGACGGAGATAGACGCGGCGGCGTCCAAACGGAGACAGACGCGGCGGCGTCCAGACGGACATAGACGCGGCGGCGTCCAGACGGACATAGACGCGGCGGCGTCCAGACGGACATAGACGCGGCGGCGTCCAGACGGAGACAGAAACGGTGGCGTTCAGACGGAGATAGACGCGGCGGCTTTCAGACGGAGATAGACGCGGCGTTCAGACAGAGACAGATGCGGCGTCCAGACGGAGACAGACGCGGCGTCCAGACGGAGACAGACGCGGCGGCGTCCAGACGGAGATAGACGCGGCGGCGTCCAGACGGAGACAGACGTGGCGTTCAGACGGAGACAGATGCGGCGCTGCGGCGTCCATGAGACAAACGCGGCGCAGTGGACCTGTTATTCGTCGCCAGCTGCCGCTCCAATCACATGGTCACACGGGGCACTCGGGGTCTCATTACGGAGAATTACGCGCCTGTTAAACCAGCGAGAAGACCGCCGCGTAATCACATTTCTCCCGCCCACAAAACAGGTGGTGGCCAGGAGATGCCGCTGTTTAAAACCTGGGACGGCAGCACCAGAAGGCCTAATGCTGATGACGGCTTCACCGGGGTCATAGACAGGTTAACTCAGACAGACAGGCGTCTTCCGGGTCACGGACAAACAGTGGCGGGGTTCACCGGCTGTTCAGGTCATTGTAAAACATTGGCATAGCTGTTTATGTAGAACTGTTGGGAGTTGACGTCAGGGGCGTAGGAACTCATTTGAAGTGGGGGGGGGGGGCAAAAGGCATTTTGAAGTCGATTCTTTCCATGCAACGTCCATAGGCGTAATGTTAAAATCCGAAAATGTTTGGGGGGAGTTGCCCCCCCCCTGCCCCCCGGCTCCTACGCCTATGGTTGACGTATACGTGAAGTACTTAACATTGAGGTGATCTGCATTAAGCGAGCAACACTGAGACCGTATAAAACAACAAACGATAGATTACTGTACTGCACCTTGCGTGAACGTTCCAAATTGTACCCAAGGCTGCGCCAGCCTAAGCATTTTTTGTTCTTATAGTCTATTATAGGTCAGATCACTCCAACAAAACCTCTTGAGCCTGTGAGAACCAACTGGAAACCAAACCTATGCAATATCTAAAAGCAGCATCCAGCTGTTTTCCGATGTTTGATACGATCTTGCATAGCATAACACCTCTATAATTAGTATGAGTCTTAACTCCTCAGAACTTCTAGAGCTTACAGAACTAGCCGCTGGTAGCTGGGATGAAGCGGTGTCTGCGGTCGTCTCCTAATTAAGCCCTAATCTTCGATAAAGCTCGCCGGCAGTTAATTACTCCGTCGACTCAGCGTTCTCGGCCTGAGCAGGTGTTTTCTCACGCTACCGCCGCCGAGACCCTGATACAGTGGAGCCCTGTGAAGACAGTGTCCTAGAGAGGATACACTGAAGCCCCGTAAAGACAGGCCGTGCTCTTCAGAGGATATAGTGTGAAGCCCTGCGAAGACAGTGTCCTAGAGAAGATACACTGGAGCCCCGTGAAGTCAGTGTCCTACAGAGGATACAGTGGAGTCCCGTAAAGACAGTGTCCTACTCAGGATACAGTGGAGCCCCGTGAAGACAGTGTCCTATACAGGATATAGTGAAGTCCCGTAAAGACAGTGTCCTACAGAGGATACAGTGGAGCCCCGTGAAGACAGACAGTTTCCACAGATAATACGGTGAAGCACCGTGAAGACTAAAGAGGCAAGAAGACTGAACTGTTTTCAAGAGGCGCACTGATACAGTGGAGTCCCGTGAAGACAAGTTGTGCCAGTACCGAAGTGCTGTCTCGAAGACGAACCCTTCGACGTCAAAATATGTTGTCTCAGACATAACAGTTTGATGGGACGTTATTACGCCGATATCTATCGTGTGGGGCTTTATAACACCCGTATCTGCGTATGGGGCGTTTAAACACCAATATCTGCGTATGGGGCGTTTAAACACCAATATCTGCCGTCTGGGACGTTATAACACCGTCTGAGACGGTATACTACCGATATCTGCCATCTGGAAAATTATAACATCGTTATCTGCCGTCTGGGACGTTATAACGCCGATATCTGCCGTGACGGTGGTAAGCTGGGAAAGGCACCGCGCCACGCTAGCCACCGACACTGCTGTTATAATCCCGGACAGCCAGTGACGAGCAATGACACAGCGGGCGGCGAGCAGTGGCGCCACGCTAGCCACCGACACTGCTGTTTAATCCCGGCACAGACAGTGACGAGCAATGACACAGCGGGCGGCGAGCAGTGGCGCCCCGGCGCACCACACTTGCCGTTAGCTTAATTATCGGCTCTTCCAGCGAACCCTCTCGGGGCTTACCACGGAGCGGTAAAGGCCACAAACGGGCCATCTCTGGTCATGGCTGAGTGGCGAGAGGGGAGTCTTTGTGATATCACCAGATCACCAGTCGGTAGTCACTGACCCTGCCGGTCACTGTGGTCACTGATCACCACGTCTTTGTGATATCACCAGATCACCAGTCGGTAGTCACTGACCCTGCCGGTCACTGTGGTCTCTGATTATCACCAACCGACCTCAACCACCCCAGCTCTATCAAGCGGTCACGCTGTGAGGCTCTCGGGCGCGACGCTGCATCTTTCATGGCTCGGACTGCCCCTCTGATTGCATGCTGTCTCCGGCCATGATTGGTCGGTTGACGGCGCGTCAGCTGATTACCGGCGTGGTCAGCTGGTCGGCTGTCAGCGGTGATTGACAGCAGTCTGAGTCAGCTGGCTGACAGCAGTCAGCTGGTCTGACGGGCGGTACCAGATATGGGAGTTGGACATGTTCGACAGCTGACTGACCCCAACTATCGTTAGCAATATGTGGTCCGGCCCAAACACATGGTGTACCATGCTCGGATACTTGGAACTAGCATTGGCGATTTAGATCAATCAGTTGCCAATTGGTGAAAGCACCGTCGCCAACGCCATTCTTCTCACGATATGGCGTTAGGTGCTGTTAAATGAATCATGTAGGTATTCTGGTTGGTTCATTAAAGAATAAGTTTTGAATTATGTTACAATTATCTTTTCGAAACTTATAAAAACTAGTGGTGCCAGTTTCAGAAAATATTTGTAAAATGTCCGCCCGATGTCCAAGACCATCGTCAGCTGACCGTCCGAAACTGTCCGGAGGTCATTGTTTGTCCGAAAGAAGAAACACAATGTATGGTATGGAATGTAAATCATCCAGTGTATCATTCCCAATATATACATAAATATAGGCATTTATGTCAAATAACGCACTGCTAAGGATATCCGAAAGTCACAATCATCAACGCATATCATTTATAACAGGAAAAATACTGTATTGATAAAAAAAAGTAACTGAAGTGAATTTCTCCAACAAGCCATCCTTGGGCATTGATGTCCGAAAATGTCGCAAAGAATATATACTTTTGTCCGTCGAAACTGAAATCGGTCCTTCGACAAATTCGGATTTCCGAAAATGTTTGCATCGATTGGGCACACTGAGTCTGGATATTTATGAATGTGAGATGAACATTTATCTGCATGCAAGGTAGCTGTGTTATTCTTTCTACTGTTAACTGATAGTGAGCGCTGGCTTGCCCACTGTGCTGACTGCTGTGCTGTTCTCTGCCATTCTGTTTGGCAGTGTGCCTTAAATGTCTGCCTAGTAGCCGGGACTGCAGGGTAATTTCCGGATCAGTGTGCCTTAAATGGTTGCCTGGTGGCCGGGGTCAGGGTAATTTCCGGTCTGAATCTCGGATGGTCCCTGTCGTGACCTGAGTGAGCAGAGAAAGTCGACCTCACCTCCCCATGTTCATCCAGAAGGGCTGAGTAACTCTCTCTTCGTCTCTCTCTCTCTCTCTCTCTTCTTCTCTCTCTCTCTCTCTCAGTCTCTCTTCTCTCCTCTCTCTCTCCTTCTCTTCTCCTCTTCTCGTCTTCTCTCTTCTTCTCTCTCTCTCTCTCTCTCTCTCTCTCTCTTCTCTCTCTCGCTCTTCTTCTCTCTCTTCCATCTCTCTCTCTCTCTCTCTCTCTCTCTCTCTCTCTCTCTCTTCTCTCTCTCTCTTCTCTCTCTCTCTCTCTCTCTCTCTCTCTCTCTCTTTCTCTCTCTCTCTCTCTCTCTCTCTCTCTCCTCTCTCTCTCTCTCTCTCTCTCTCTCTCTCTCTCTCTCTCTCTCTCTCTCTCTCTCTCTCTCTCTTCTCTCCCCCAATCCTCTGTCTCTCCTCCTTCTATCTGTGTCTCCTTGGACAAATATAAATTAGTAATTAGTAATATGAGGCAACACGACAGCTGAAAATCACTTTAAGTATCAAAGTTCCCAACCAATTAACCAGCACGAGCTTTGGCTGACTCTCAGTTGATGAGTCAGATACTTAAGAAGGTAGGAGCTTTGTAGCAGGTCGTTACTAGCCATGGACAGGCAGAGACTCAAGTAGCTTTGTAGCAGGTCGTTACTAGCCATGGACAGGCAGAGACTCAACCGAGTACGTGTATTTTTCAGCTTTTCTTGATTATTTAGGGTTATGGTGCGACTTTTTAAGAGAAGTATAATATTTGCTTTAAAGGGAGTGTGCCTCCTCATATTGGTCACGTGGAGTTGGTGACACTGGTCTACAGAACATATTGTCTTGGAATTTAGCCATATACTTCATTTCTCCAGATTCACTCTAGTTGCTGAGATATTCCAAATTCACCAAGGTCATGTTGGCAACACAGAATTATTGATATTCGCCGCCAGACAATTCTGAAGGGGTCACCCTGTGACCTCAGCAACTTTGATGACCTCTGGAGGTCAAAGTATTAAATGTGGCGCCCAACAGACTTCAGCATCAACGTTAATGGCCCATTGTTAAACTACAAACATTACACCAAAAACCCAAGTTTCATCTAATTCGCGAGGGGGGTCCGTAATGTGGAACTTCCTGAATGTGAAGTTCTGAAATCTGCTGCTGTTTGACAGACGTTTTTCAGCCAGAGAGCTTTCGCTACTTAAAAGCATTCCTTCAACATTACCAACGCTAGCATTTATTTTTGTTAGCGCCCTGGAATGAATAGGACCTAAAACAAACTTCGTGGAATGCGACTGACAGCAAGCTGGCCGTAACGAGAAGCACTCGATAACTATTTACATAGCCCGCGCCGGGCCGAGTGCTCTCGGCTTGCCACCTTCCTCGGGCGGGGGGGGGGGCTTGTGGTGTCTTTCTCTCGACCACCCCCCCTTTCTAACCTCGGCTTCCTTAATGGGACCTAGGACAATAAACGTCAAAATACCGTTCGAAGAAGCTTCGTCAGAAAGGGATTTGGAAAACTTATTTCGGCTGATAATTTTTATCATAGGTCAATATTTTAGAGTCAACCACGAGGTGCATTCTCAAAGTGTTCAAATTTTCTCATAATTTTCCATGATTTAGGAAAACATAGCTCTCAATATATTCCCCAAATATCTCGGGTAAATACTTATTGAATTAGCTAGGAGTAAAACAAGTTAAGATAGCATTAGATAGGAAAATTTTGAATTGCAATGCTGCACCTATGTCCTCAAATTTGCAGACTATCAGATCAATTAATTTAAGGCCCTCCAGCCAGGTTAACAAAATCCAAAATGTCTATAAAATTGCAGTTTTTGGTTAAAATCATGTTTCCTGAGATTTAGCTATTATATATATTAAAAAATGACACATAAATGATCTTTAACACTACTTCGTGTTCCTCTCGTCACAGCACCGCTTTTTGCGAACATACACATGATGACCTCGTAGGTCAACTTCAAAATTTGACCTCAGGTCAAGGTCATTTGCGTGACCCAGATAGGTCATGTTTTGCATATGGGGCGACGCGGACAGACGATACCAAATACTTGTGGTGTATCGTCCTCTCGCCTTATCTTCATTATATTCAGAAGTTACATTATGTGCAAATCATTGCAGATGACCTCAGTTATGACCTCAGATGGTGACGCTTTGTAGAGATCTTTTAGAAACATCGGCCACCCAGAGACATTCAGAATGAGCTAAAAAAAACATTGATTTCTTGATAATAATCAGCCTGACAATGCATACCTTGCAGAAATAAAGACAGCAAATCTGTTTATTTTTTCCCATTTCAGCTTATTATGATGGGCGAGAGCTTGCATGAAATTTGACCTGACCTTAGATGTTTCACCGGTCTTTATCGGAAAAATCGAAGATATACAAAACTTTAGAATAGTCATGCTCTTACTAAAACCCTGTAAGTTACGAAACCAATCTGCCTTAAAAAACAACTGGTGGCTTTGGTGGACACCGCAACTTTTTCGGAGGTGGGAATAACACTGGACCTGAGCCTCGGTGACCTGAGGACCTGACCATGACCTATTGCCAAGAAAAAACTTTTTTTTTGAAAGCCTGACAAAAAGATGAGGATCGAACAGGGTTACTGAAAAATTTGGCGCCCCGCTAACGATCCGATGTTTTCCCGATATCCAGCCCGTGAAAAAAAACCGTGAAGGGTGGGATGTTCTCAAACACCCCCCGCCCGGCGCGGTATAGTTGGTTTGTGGACCTACAAGCAATCCATATCCTCTTTGGGAATCATGGGTCGGCTTGGATTCTCTCACTGTCCGGCAGGGTTATTATATGGGGTCCGGTCGACTGTTTCAGCGGCCCGCCCAGGGATTTGACCCCGGGTCACCGGCACAGAAGACAGGAATCCCCTGCCCCTCCGCCAGATCGCTCCCCATTTTTTGTTTGTTTTTTACATAGTCTGTACGTGTACGGGTTTGTTTATTGTCTTTGGTGCGCCATTGTGGGTAACATCTTCGTTACTCTGCATATAGTGGTGATCGCTTATGAGTTTAGAAACAAAGCAAGTGCAAAACAGAATATAAGTGAAAATTCAACTAAAGACGTGAATTTTACTAAAGACGCTAAAGACGCCCCAGACGTAAATTTTATCGCAACCAATGATCAAACCAATAGTTCTACCGTAATAAAAAATATTTGATATTTCAAAAGAGTAAGCACACTCCTTTTAAGTTCCGTCACAATGTCTCAACAAAAAATGTCATCTTTTTGTTGAGAAAAACTGAACTGGATTATAGTCATCTGGTTCGAGAAGTCTAATTACGATTCACAATGCCAGCTTGACAGTGCTGAACTGCAGGCCATGTATCATCACTAAGCCAACCAGGATGACTATATCATCACTAAGCCAACCAGGATGACTATAATCCAGTTCAGTCGACTGAACATCTGGCCGGCTAGTGGAGGGGAGTCGTATCAGCTTTTCTCTCACGGAGAGGCTATCCCGTCCCACACTTGAGCGACGGCGCGGCACTGTCCAGCCCGCTTCAGTAAGCTCTGCCGTGGGAGTGGCCGCTGTGGCGACGCCTGCGCCGTTTTCGTCCATACCGCGCCGTTCTGGTGCCCTGCTCACTCCCAGGATCTCTGAACACAGCTCACACAGTGGCGAGGTCACATCACAACTCATACGGCGGTGAGGTCACATCACAGCAGTAAAGTCACATCACAGCTCACAGAGTGGCGAGATTGCAGCAGTGTGAGCTCAGTGTTCAGATGACGGAACTCCGCTGTGGGCATGGGTGGATCCAG
>VOPJ01002713.1:0-22488 GCA_014673585.1 Semibalanus balanoides | reverse complement strand
AGAGCTACTAAATTATAAGGAATTTTTACGTCTGGCTGACGTTGTTTTTCTTCCGTTCACCGTGGCTTTTTATTTACATGAGCATGTGAATATGACAATTAATGTCACGTTAAAATATGCCTTTTCAACGCGCAATGACTTCAATACTACTTCGCTATCCTTGGTCAGCGTGCTG
Source organism: Semibalanus balanoides (assembly GCA_014673585.1). NCBI lineage: Eukaryota > Metazoa > Arthropoda > Thecostraca > Balanomorpha > Balanidae > Semibalanus > Semibalanus balanoides. The sequence goes on along the minus strand of VOPJ01002713.1, from coordinate 22,313 downwards.
TTTTGCTTTGTTATGCAAACTATTGTGGTGTCATCGGCGTCACTCAGGCCCGTTCTAATTGTCAAGAACGTTAAAAAATGCCGTTTTGGGGTAAGAATTATCCAAAAATCCACTCTAAAGCTTGACCAATTGGCTTAAGGTCAATAAAATCGCGTATCAATAGAATCCTCTAATTGAGAGAAAAAAGTTGGTCTCGTTTTCCACTCTACCATTCGTGAAACAAGAAGCTGGATGCGCGGCAGCGCTCACTCTCTCTCATTGAAAACTAGCATGACTTTAAAAAGCCACAATGTACACTCTTAACGACGTCGTAGCCAAAAATAGTTTGCATATTCGGAATCAAGCAGATTGGAAAACTACACAGGATCACAACCCAGCTAGATGAAAGCTGACAACGAGTGCATTTTGAAACAGTCTATTGTACACCATGTGGTTACTAGCTTGATGGTGTTGATCGGAATGCAGCTCTCTCTGTCCATTGACACCTGGTTCATAAACCCAACTTCGCTTGATTTGAATCGCCCTGTATTTCGCATGGGCGTCGAAACCGGTGAGACGCGTCCCCCGAACCACGGCAAACAAGGCCGCGCCCCTGCAATTTTCGGATTTTAACATTACGCCTAAGGGCGTAGTAATGGAAATAATCCACCTCAGAATGCTAACGTCCCTCCAAGCTCTCGATTCGTGGCGACGCCACTGGTAGTACGGTAACTGTGGACAGAAGTGTATTGCACGAAACAAAGCGACAGCAAAAACTGGACACGCAAGACATTCATTGTAAGTCCGCCGCTCATTCAGAGAGCATTTCATCATTGCTAGATAACTGCCGAAATTCATGGCCAGTTGAATGTCATCTCTCTGTTGGTCTGGCCCCTATTATTGTTAGATAACTGCCACAATTCGCCTTCGCCACCCCCCAGCCAATGGCGGGTTAAGCTACATAAGTTCCCCAAATGGTTAATCTTTCAAATTTGCAATCACACAGCTCATCACTTCTGAGGAGTTGCAGTTGTGAGCCGAGTCTGTTGTCAGAGTGGCACTGTACAGAGGCTGACCAGCGGTTGTTTTGCAGGCTTCATGATCCCGCAGGGTACCATCCGTCGCGGCTCCCGTTGCAGCACTTCCAAGGCATTCATCCGGCCCGTTCGGCTGCGCAAAAACCTGCATACCGCCATGCACTCGCACGTGACGAAGGTAAGATCGGAACCGTCGCGTCGGTGCACCGAACAACTTGGGGGGGGGGGGTCCTGTGGCTGATCTGCATAGTAAGTTGTGGGCATGGTGAGTTATTCAATGTCCGCATTTCTGATGTCTCCGAAGCAGAACGAGCTATGAGAAAGTTAAGACGGGTTTTCACAAACTCTAGCTGCTGACCGGTATCTTTTTTGGTCGACCGAAACAAGGCCGCTATCGGCTATCCATTTCCAATGAGCTCATTGATTGCTTGTTGTGCAGATAGTAAGTTGTGGGCATGGTTGTTAATAACAGCAATGTCCGCATTGTATTATCTGATATCTCCGAAGCAGAATGAGCTATGAGAAAGTTAAGACCGGTTTTCACAAATTTGCAGCAGCTAGCAGCTAGCTGCTGACCGGTATCTTTTTTGATCGACCGAAACACGGCCACTCTCGGCCATCCGTTTCCAATGAGCTGATTGATTGCTTGTTGTGTAGAGCAGCCCACTGAAGGAACGCTGCGGCCTGTTGTGTTTATGTGCATCGTTGCATTCCCTGGTGGTATTGGCGAGGGCGAGCCGGGCGTTACAGTCTCCGGTGCTGGTGCCGTGTTTCTGAAGTCCTTTCCTAGTTTCTATGCAGCTTAAACGAGGTGATCATGTATTATTGAATTATTTTCCCAGTTTTGACAAATGATTCTTGATCATCAGATATGAATGCCAACTAAAGCTAATCTGATGATCAAGAACCATTTCTCAAAACTGAAAAAATATAATTCAATAATACATGATCACCTCTTGTAAAGGGATCATAAGACCTTCTCCAATGTCTCCTAATCATTTCATGGAGGATGGAAGTGATGCGACAATATTTATCGAATGTTATTAACCCTTTTTCATGAATTTCGTATATTGATAAGGCTATTTGATAAGCTTTTGTTAATAATTACACTCAGATTATATCAGCACTAGCAATTCTGGTCCAAATACAAAAGAAGAATACGTTTTGCTCTTATTGCAAAGTGAGGCATATATTGCGCTCTGAATACAAGCAATGCACAGTGTAAACACGAAGAAGGGATATACTTCTCCGTGGTGTAAACGTTTGTTATGCTATCAGTGTAAACATACCTTTAATAACATACAGAGCCGGTAGAAAAATTGTGGCAATTAGCGATCATGTGTGCCGCAATCGTCGAAATCTTCCCCAACACTGCTACTAAATTATAAACAGACCCAGGGATGGCGTTACAAATGTTGAAGCAGGACGATGATTACCGGTCATGAACCGAATCATATCACCTATAATACAACTGGTTTTCTAAGTCATCATCTTCAACTGACTTCCCATGACGGTGCCCAAGGAATTATGTCTGCATGCCTTTAATTGTTATTTAGACTGCTTAGAATATTCCACCTTCAACATTTGTCACGGGACGTTTAGAGTCAACTATTATTGGAATAATGATGCGTGGATGCCCGAATCATTAAGAATGCCATTATACCTGAATTTCATGGACCAATTAATGTAACGACTAGTGATGAACCAAACATTGCTTTTTTCCGCTATTTGGGACCCATAATCATTGGAGGAGGTACGACAGAAAAGGCACGGGTTGAAGTGTCTCATTTCTACGGCTCTGAATGTGGCAAATCGCCGACCAATTGCAAGCACTTAATTGCGTGGAACGCAAACAAAGTTTGAACGTGATTTAGATATACTTAGGAACATTTTGCAAGCTGTAATGACTAAATATGCAATACCAAGAAATGCACGTAGTTAGCGATGAACGAGCGAGCGCGCAGGAATGCGTAATAGTGAACTTTAACTCGATTAGACAAATAATTTGTGAGATACAAAAAGGGTGCGCACGCGCTCGCGTGCAGAGGCCCCCACCCCTGACTTGTGAGAAAGGGGCGGCTGAGAGGTATCTCCTAACCATACACCAAACTTGTACGCAATCGGCTCAGCCGTTCCTGAGACATATAATAGGGGTGTGCACGTGCGGAAGTGCAGAGGCACCGCACCCCTGACTAGTGGAAAAGCGGCGGCTGAGGGTCCCTAACCACACACGAAATTCGAATACAATCAGTCCAGCCGTTGCATATTTTTTGCGACAAAACACATTTCAACACCTCTCACGCGGCACGCGCCACGCGCAGTGGTAGTCACCCGCATGAGTCGGCAGTCGGCATGGATAAGAAACATCCATGGCACTAGTATCAACAGGGTAGGTTGGATGGGGCTACTCAGCAAAGAAGCCCGCTTGTCATTCGGACGTGCGGTTGTAAAGATATGATATTCTCAAAAGCTTCGCCACGGGTCGGGCTGGGTCGGGTCGGGTCGGGTCGCTCGTAATCCGTTTTTTTCATATACCACGTAAAGACGAGCGAGCGCGAAGCGCTCGCTCGTGATAATTTAGCCTCGTGTACCAAACTACATTTCCACCTCCAATAAAGTGGGAAAAGGTCTTATGATCCCTTTAAGCTTGCATATAAACTAGGAAGGCCCTTAATATCTATTCTGGCTGGTCGTATGTTGTTGTATGTTGTATGTTGGTCGTATCGTGTACTGTTGTCATGTTCCGACTCTTTTTAACGATGACTGATCAGCTTTTCTTCAGTTGATATACATTTAAACAGACACAAAAAATAATGTAATTAAATCAGATTTATTGTTTGGATTCTGCTTAATATTTAAGCTAAAAGAAAACTTGCCCACAGGAGAAAACAGCCATGTACGATAAGAAACACCCAAACACACACAAACACGCACACAAACACACACAAACACACACACACACACACACCACCACCACCACCACCACCACCACCACCACCACCACCACCACCACCAGCAGCAGTCAGTGTGTGAGGGAGTGTGGTTGCTGGGTGAGTGCAGATGATGAGTGATCATTAGTGATGCGGGGGAGAGCTGCGGCGGCGCGTGGCTGAGCTGCTGCTGACCGGCTCGATCCCCGTCCGGTCGGTCGGCCGGCCCGCAGCCAGCCACCTGTCTGCCGCCGGCACCGAGCCGGCCGGCCGGCCTTCTGACCTACTTCCGGCCACGTGCCGACAGTGCCGTCACGTGACCGCTGCAGGCTGACCGCCACAGTGTCACGTGGTGACAGGCCGAATACATCATGCTGAGATTACTGCTTATCGTGCAACAATCAGCTAGTTCCTATGCAACAATTAGCTAGTTAAGACACTCGGCTATTTTTAGCCTTTCTAATATAAAGTAGTTTTAAATTGATACCTATATTATATCGGCATTGACTGGAAGGGGCGTTTAACGCCCCCTGACGAATTTTCGTAATTACTTAAAAACAATTTGTGATATCAGCGTGAAACTTCGGGCACCTTCTTTTACATCAATTTTACGCCTTCTGCTCATAAATGAAGCAATTTCGTCATTCAATTTTGGGATATAGCAAATTTAGAGCGGTCACTACTCACGATTTTGACACAAAAATTAGCATAACTTTAACAGACCGTACAAAGGCCATACAATAAGCAAAATGCATTCATTAAACTGCTAAAGATATAAAATGACATGGGTTACCAAATGGCCATCCCGGATTTTCGTTTTCATGCCATCTGACATCTGTGTCCGATTCAGGTGCTAATTGACCCGGAGACGAAGCGAGCGTACGGTGTGGAGATGATTCGCTACAAGAAGCGGTACCACATCTACGCCAGGAAGGAGGTGATCCTGTCGGCCGGCTCTCTCAACTCGGCCCAGTTGCTGATGCTCTCCGGTATCGGGCCCGCCTCGCACCTCTACGAGCACGGGGTGAGTGGCCGGCCAGTCCAGCCTACCTGCAGCCCAGTCCAGCCTATACCTGCACCCCCCAGTCCAGGCAGCAGGCCAGTCCAGCCTGCAGCCCAGTCCAGGCAGCAGGCCAGTCCAGGCAGCAGGCCAGTCCAGCCTGCAGGCCAGTCCAGCCTGCAGGCCAGTCCAGCCTGCTGCCCAGTCCAGGCAGCAGGCGAGCAGTGCCAATATACGCCATAGGCAGTATCAGGGAAACGGGTTTTCGAAGAATGTTCCTTGAATGTTTACAGATACTGACGAGTGATCATTGCTAATGCATGATACCTTCAACTGTGAAAGTTTGTGTTAGGCTTTCGTTACTGTCGAATTATCCAAATCTTAAGAGTTAACACGTTAATCATGGTAAAAAGTTGCAAACGTAAACCTGTTAATGTATAGGTAGGTAGGTAGTTTTGCTAATCGTCCGCAATATCCCACGTTCCACAGATACCCGTGATCCAGGACCTGCCGGTCGGCTACAATCTTCAGGACCACATTGGAACAGGAGGCGTTGTGTTCCTGGTCAATAAGCCCATCTCACTCGTACAGACCCGCTATGAGAATATTCCGAGTATTCTGAAGTACGCCATGTTCGGCTCAGGTGAGAAGAGCACAAACAGTGCCGACTGGCAGACAGCGCTAACACAGACTACATTGTATTCATCTGTGCAAGATGGAATAATTCGAATATTTAATGCAAGATTGATTAATTCGGTAATGTATTCAATACCAATAAATGTTCAGCTTTAATCAACATTGCCTATAATGAATACATCACGGTTGAATTTGATTACATGTCACCGGATAGAGCTTCAAATACGCAACATATATATTCTGCTGTCGTGTTTTGTTGCCACAAACGACTCTCAGGCGGTCGCGTCACCTCGACAGCAGGCTGTATCTGTGCCTGTCAAGAGTGAGTACATGTGCTGACTGCGTGATTGTGTTCCTGCAGGCCCACTCACTGTCCTCGGCGGCGTCGAGGGCCTCGGCTTCGTGAAGACCAAGTACGCCAACCAGTCGCAGGACTGGCCCGATGTCGAGTTCCACTACGTCAGTGGCACGCCGGCCTCTGACGGCGGCCGACAGATCAGGAAGATCCAGGGACTCTCCGATGAGGTAGGATGCACTGGCGCTGGTGATCCCATCCCACGCAGCGGCCGATCCGTGGCCTCCTCATTTCCGGCCCTGGAAACGACACTTATCATTATGGCTTGTCTTATTTGTGATGCAAATATTTGCTTTGTTTTTGCATCACGGCGCTTATTAACTAATTAATTGTTGTATGTCGGCATTGTAATTGCTTTTGTCAAGAAAGTAATTGGTCGACCACTTTATGTCAAATAACTGTATCGTACCCATCTGTTGAAGATTCAAAACCATGATTAATTCATTTGATAATCTATTTGATTTTTGTAGTCACTTTTATCAAGAGAAGTGACATAATTGCTCGACAACCAGGCATTCTTTCGGTGAGTCGTCTAACCACAACTTTAGGCTGTGTTCTGACCCGTCAATTTCCGGGAATCGGTAGAAAAGTGCTTTCTACCGATTCCCGTAGCGAAGAGTTAACAGGAATACCAATGTATGAGTGCATTGTCATAACTGCAGTAGAGTAAAATGCCCGCCGGGGATTCCAGGGATTTCCGCCGGGAATGTGACGGTCAGAACACAGCCTTACTAGTGTTTGTGTGCATTTGTCAGCGTCCAATTTATACCTATGTCACTAATACAGAGCTCTCATGACTATCTCCGCAGTACCAATTACCGTTTGCTTTTCACCACGACCATGTCCACCACCATGTCCACCATCATGTCCACCATCATATCCACCAATCAGTCAGCACCTCTCGTTTGTCTTGGCTGGCTGCCCTCCGCGGCGGCGTACCTCGGCTGTCCTGTGACCATTCTGAGCGTCCGGCCGCGTGCCGCCGTCGCCTGTCGCAGGCGTGGAACGGCTTCTTCAAGCCGATGGCGTTCCGCGACGGCTTCTCGATTCTGCTGTGCCTGCTGCGGCCCCGCAGTCGTGGCCGTGTCAGCCTCCGCTCAGCGCATCCATTCGACAAGCCGCGCATCGTCACAAACGCCTTGCAGGACCCGCACGACGTCCGCATCGTGGTGGAAGGTTATAGAGCCGATGTGTGAAGCGGGGACCGCCTCTCCGTTCGCGGTGTGGAGGGGAGGTGTTGCCCCTCCCCCCCCGCAGATCGGCGCCTCCTCAGCTGTCTCGCGCATTCTCAGTTCCATCTGCCGTGATCTGTCAGATACTGCTGACTGCATGACGTCCGGTCTCTGTCTCTGTCTCTGTCTCTCTACTTGGACTCAAATAGGTAGAGCCGTGCCTGCTGCCACATCTCATCTCAGTAGAATTAGTGACACGCATTCTGGTAGTTGACTGCAGAGGTAGAACGTTCTTGCGAGGATGCAGGAGCCGGGGGAAGAGGCAGTGGGGGGGCAACTTGCCCCCGCCCCCCGCAACTTTGGAGCAAGGTGACGGCGCCTTCCGACCATTTGCATGACCTTTTGACTCTGAAGTGGTTTGCATGGGTGAATAAACTTTTTCATATTTGGTGTGGATTGTCAATATCATCTTATTTTCATTTTGATTTCCCGAATTTCGTTCATTCGTCTTTTACATGGTGCGAAAATGAATAGTTCTATAGAAACGGACAGTCAAGGGAATATAGCACCTTTAACATTAGTTTTTAACTGAGATAGCCATATTGTCGGGTGTACTGAGAAACCTCTAAATCTGAAATTTTTCTTCCAAAAACGACCTAGTTGCTGAGTTTGAAAACCGCAAAAACCGTTGGTCATATGTGGTTCATATTCGCAAACGTCACAAATCCCGTGACGTATGCATCGTCATCAAGTAGTTACTCCACTGTTCACGTATGCGTGCCCCCACGTGCCTACCGAGCGCGAGCGGAGCGCCGGTCGTCCCAGCCAGTCGCGTTTCACGTACCGGTGCACCCATCGGCGTGGCCGGACAGCAGCTGCCAACCTCATTGTGACGTCACAGACTCGCTTTGGGTGACGCAAGATTGTTTTGTGACGTTCCACATGTAAACATATTACTTTTTTCAAATTACACAAATTCTGAATTTTTGCAAAAAATAATGCCAGGACCGTATCGGGCATTCTTCTCCATCATTCTACATACTTTTCCCATGGTGCTATATTCCCTTTTTTGTACAACATGGCCCCAAAAACCTTGGAAGTTCAAAACAACAATCCTCCTACAAAAAGTTGGTGTGGATTTTCCACACCAACTTGCACGTTGGTATGTCACAAACGCCTTGCAATATATATATATATATAAATTTATATTATATTATATTATATATATATATATATATATATACTCACAGGGAGCAAGCTGATTTGGAATAATCGTCAGTTTTAGCGTTTACAGAGGAGGCTGGCACACTGACTGACACGTTTTCAGATTGAGTGATCCAGATGATCACTGCTCGCCTCTCTTTCCCCAGTCTTCTCTATAAACATTATACATCCACCTGATGACGACTTTGCCCTGACTACCGACTGTGAAGAATCACCATTCCGACATTTGAAAACTATTCCTGCTGTTACATGTGTCGTACGTGCAATATTCTCTCTGACGGTCCTGTAATAAGCTTACAGTTTTCAACAGCTACTGGTCCTCACTCGCCGTATGTTCCCCCGAACTGCCTGTGTCACCTGTAACCCATCCCCTCTCTCAGTCTGCCCTACCCACCCCTCTCAGTCTGCCCTCCCCACACCGTCTCAGTCTGCCCTCCTCACCCTCTCAGTCTGGCCCTATCCACCCCTCTCAGTCTGCCCCCCCACACCTCTCAGTCTGCCTCGATGCACCCTCTTCAGTCTGCCTCGACCCACCCGTCTCAGTCTGCCCTCCCCACCCCTCTCAGTCTGCCCTCTCCCAACCCCTCTCAGCTGCCCCTCGGCCCACCCTCTCAGTCTGCCCTCCCACCCCTCTCAGTCGCCCTCCCCACCCTCTCAGTCTGCCCTCGCCCACCCTCTCAGTCTGCCCTCCCCACCCCTCTCAGTCCTGCCCTCCCCACCCCTCCAGTCTGCCCTATCCACCCTCCTCAGTCCAGCCCTCCCCCCTCTCAGTCTGCCCCTCCCCACCCCTCTCAGTCTGCCTCCCCAACCCTCTCAGTCTGCCCTATCCACCCCTCTCAGTCCACTCCCCACCCCTCTCAGTCTGCCCTCTCCCACCCTCTCAGTCTGCCCCTTCCACCCCTCTCAGTCTGCCCTTCCCATCCCTTTCAAGTCCTGCCTCTCCATCCCCTCTCAGTCTGCCTAACCCACCCTCTCGTCTGCCCTCCCCACCCCTTCAGTCCTGCCTCCCCACCCCTCTTCAAGTCTGCCCTCCACTCCTCTCAGTCCCTGCCTCTCCCAACCCTCTCAGTCCTGCCCTCCCCACCCTCTCAGTCTGAACCTAATCCACTTCCTCTCAGTCCCCCCCTCTTCACCCCTCTCCAGTCCTGCCCTCACCCCTCTCTGAACATGTGGGGGTATCTCTTTCGTTCAGCCTGTTGCTGACCAGCTCTGTTCTATCCGTCTCTTTCTCTCTGTCTCTCCGCCGACTTCTAGACGTGGCAGATGTTCAAGCCCATCCTGTTCCGCGACTCGGTGACCATTGTGCCGATGCTGTTGCGGCCCGCCTCCAAAGGAGTGGTCCAGCTGCGCTCAGCCAACCCGTTCGAGCCGCCGCTTCTCATCCCCAACTACCTGACTGAGGACATTGACATTAAAACCATGGTGGAAGGTACGAACTGCTGCCCAGAGGCACGCCACTGTCAACGCACAGTCAGACACAGCTGGGCCGCTGGCTTGAGAAAATCCAGGTGCATAGAATGTTTATTTATTGATGGTATTTGCCTGGAAATGTTGCACTTTCAGATAATATATCCACGCGAAATTTATGAAGGCGAGAGGAAGTAATTCATGTGAATACTAATACCTTAAATTGAAAATGAACAGTAACATGTAACCGAATAAAAGGGCATTATACAAAAAAATCAAAGTAGACCGTTTTTTATTTATTTTAACTATATTATAGGGGAACACAAACCGGTTGTGAATCAGCTCACGATACTGCTCATCATTTTTTTTAAAATCAAAATCATGTCGTTATTGGTAATATCCTAGCAATATTTGTATAACTTCAGGTAGTTTCTGTAACCATATATGTTCGATGGGGCGGTACATTTATTACGAGAACGTGAGCGAAGCTGGGGACAGATGTCATCGACGGGTCAGTTTTTGTACCTACAAAAATCAGGATTTTTTTTATTTTTCTAGATTTTCCGACACTCACTACTTATACTGCATTATGTCCTAAAACTACTAATTTACATCTCGTATTTGTAAAACAAGCATTCTTGATTTTATTAGTGACGTCACGTCTATAGCGATAGGTGACGGCGATTGCGACGCATTCAGCATTATGGGATTTGGTGTGTTCAAGGTCATATAACTACGCTTGTAGGCTGGGGAAATAGGATTGAGATAGAGTTATTAGGATTCCCTTAAGGCTGGTAACCGTCTGTCTTGGCTCTTGCCAATATACGTCATAAAGGATTGATTTGTGTGCTGTATTTATACGAAGCTTTAACCCAAGTGCCCAGTTCGTAAAACATCAATTTAAGGAGGACAAAGCTAAAACTCTTGAAAATTGTTTGTAGAAGACATAGATTCTCCTAAGCTAATCACTCCTGTGACGCACTGATTTCGGTTCTCACATCCTATAATTCTCCGTTATATTCTCCTTAACAATATGTTGTTACCGCCGCGCAGAAAATGTCCCTGATGCGGCATTTGCCGGCATAATTTTTGCTCTAGTGACGTCACAACTACAAGGACCATGAGCTTAATTGTTTTAGTTTGTAATCATTTCTAGGTTCATTTCGGACTGTTATTCATTTTTGTTTAAATTGGCATTTGTAAAGTTCTCTTTTGTATCAACCAAACATATTGGTACCTTACAAAATTGTCCCCAACCCCATTCAATTAAAAACAGCACTTAACCACCCAATATTCTCCATGCGTTCAGAGTCAACTGTTGACGCTGTTTATTGCTTGTGACATCGCCCTTTTAAGATGGATAGTTTACGGAGCCCAATCAACCTCTGCCCGCCCGCTGCCCGCCCGCGCCCGCTGGGCCTCTGAGTTTTCCACGCCCTGCTGGGGAGGAGGGCTGTTCGAACAACTCCCCTTGAACTCGGCTCCTATGGGGATTAGGAGGGAATCTAATGCGGTTCGATTGCTCGTTAAAAATCATGCCGAAACTGTTTTTGTCATGTTTTGGCTCTAGTCAATATTGAGGTCACAGAGGTCATCAAAGGTCCAATTTTCCCCATTTTAGAACTTTGCTCCAGAAACAGCGAAATATCTCGGGAACTATGATAGCTAGAGTCAAAAGGAAAACAAATAGAAAGCCCTTGAAAATGCAATACATCTGTTGTCATCAAATGTTATCTCAGGTCAACGGCGTAGGCTTCAAAGGTCATCAAAGGTCAAAAAGATTATTTTTGGAAAACTTTTTTTTCGCAAATATCTTTGAACCTTATAACGATAGAGCGATAATTTGTCCGTCATTTTTTCTAGTCAAGGCGCCTCCACCCATTTTCATAATTACCAGGTTAGGTCAGCTTCGAAATTTGACCTTAAGACAAGTCAAGTGATGACCCTAGTATAAGTCATGCTGCATATTGGGAGACGTATCTCGACGAGAACACATTGGTACTGGTTTCACCTCTATATGTTCATTTTGTTAGAAGTTATTGACAAACCTCGGATGACCTCCTATGACCTCAGCTGACCATCTAGGGGTCACCGAACAAAAGTTGCACCTGGGGCATCTATCATGATCTTTGTTATTATGATCCAGAAGGAATTGGTCTGAACTATTATAACGTATTCTTAGAAGGAAGTAAATTTCCAATATTTCCCACATTGACTTATATTGGCGAGGTCACGAAATTGAATCCATACCGTTAAGTACAAAAAAGTTTACGCTTATAGGTACTCTAACTCCTTATGTATCTGATAAAATTTTTCTGTGAGTTCAAAGTGTTAGTTAAAAACATGTGGGCTTTGGCAACGACCCCTGCGATTTTTTGGTTGAAATGTGTGGGGCCTCTTGAACTGAATCCTAGTGATAGCTTGGATCCTGAGATGAACTTGTGGTAAAACAAGTTATAAGTTCTGTTAAAAGATGAGGATATGGTGGGGTGCAGAAAAAGGTGGCGTCCGAGCCCCCGTTTTTTTTTTTGCTCGTTTCTTTCTCATCATATCCGATATTTGCAGGGGTGTTCAAACCCTCCCCCAGCAGGGCGTGAGTTGAGCTGCTTTTGTGCTTTGATGTCCTTGAGTCCCGACATTTGTGCGGTAAGCCTCGTTCAGGCTACTGATGTATACAAAAAACGATATGGAATGCTGCAATGGCGCACAAGTCGTATATGGAATCAAAGCAAATATGCTGCGATTGTAAATGCACAATTACATATATACTTGTTTGAGTTTGCACGATAACCACTCCTCCTAGGTTTCAAACATTACTAATGCTGACCCGCCGTTTTAAAGCTTTTTACACCTTCGGTATTTTTCACTTCTTAATGAGCGGTAGGTTTAAACTCTTCTTACTGTTGGAATCATGCTAAAAATAGCGTCTAACAAAACAAAAGCCGTAAACTCGCTACGGATAATACGTACCTAACAGTACAATAACTACGAACCTAACAGCTTTGCTAGCCTAGTTATTCGCTTCCAATTAACATGTTCGCTTTGTGCTGTTGAACGCTTTCATATCCAATAGCCGTTGTTGATTATGCTCACCGTGATGAATTAGCTCAGTCTTGGAAATGTCAATGACGTTAAAGGCGATGCATAGTTTGTGTGTCATCAAGTCATTGTCATTATAAATGCAACGTTTCCAGACATGTGCCATCATGTGCCAGATTTTGCTGATATTTAACCACAATTTACGTTTATTTGTATTGTAGTATGTGCATCGTTTGTCTTGTAATGCTGGTTTGTCTTGTAGTGCTGGTTTGTCTGTATACCTACTAGCGTATGACGGTATTAGCATGGGTTTATATATCAATCAGTTATTATTTCCAATAGGCATGTCTTTCATAGTAGAACGTTGTGGCTAATCCATCGCATCAATATTTTACGATGCCTGGTGGTTTGAAAATTATTCACAAAATTCCAGTCAAAGCAACAAACTGAGAGGCTTTGCATATTTGCGCAACTGCTTTTACGGTGTTGAACATCGTTAATCAAGCATTTGAGTAATTTCAATTTAAAGAGTAAGAAAGACTACTTGTGAGTACAATATGATCAGCGTTTCTTTAGCAGAGCTGGCAGTAATATAAGCTAGGACTCTGTACTGTATGTAGAGGCAGTGCACTGCAGCTCTCTATTGTCAGTTAGAGAGGCAGCAGCAGCAGCAGCAGACTGCTGCCTCAGCCTGCTGTCGTAGGCCAGCGGAGCCCCTCACCACCACCCTCCGCCACAGGCATCAAGATCGCCGTGGCCATCGGCGAGACGCAGGCGTTCAAACGGCTGGGCGCCCAGTTCTACAAGGTGCCGATGCCGGGCTGCATCCACACGGCGCTCTGGACGGACGAGTACTGGGAGTGCCTAGCACGACACTACACCAGCACCATCTACCATCCGGTGGGCACCGCCAAGATGGGCCCCTACTGGGACCCAGAGGCTGTGGTCGACCCCGAGCTCAGGTGAGTCCGGAGTGGTGAGGCAGTGCAGTGCGCTGCGGTGCACTGTGTGACAGGGTGCCCGTAGGGCGACCCTTTTTGTACGTCCCCCCGATCGAAATCCTGGATCAGCGCCTGGAAAGGATAAGTTAATGCCGTCATTGCTCAGTGTAATAGAAACATTTAAGTAAGCTGTTTTTATCATATCGTTTTTAAGTAACTAAAATACGGTCAGCGACTGGACGATTCCAGTCCTGTTATAATATAGAAAGGTGGTGCGATTTCCGTCTCTCTGCAGCTATATAGCGCATCCCATCTGTCAGCCGATGCTGTGTAGCCCCCTGTGTACAGTGATGTGACCGGCGCCCGCTCCGTTCCTGCAGGGTGTACGGTGTGTCGGGACTGCGATGCTGTGTAGCCCCCCCCCCCCCCCCTCCCCCCTGTGGCCACTTGGTGTGACCGGCGCCCGCTCCGTTCCTGCAGGGTGTACGGTGTGTCGGGACTGCGCGTGGTGGACGCCTCCATCATGCCACAGTTGGTGAATGGCAACACCAACGCACCCACCATCATGATCGGCGAGAAGGCCTCAGACCTCATCAAGCGGTTCTGGAGCGAGCAGCACTAGCGCCACCTACGCTTGCGCCCGTAGTGACATCCCGCGGCGGCCGCCCCAAACGGCCAGGCAGTGAAAGAAGCGTCTAGAGCTCACACTAGCATATGCACATATTCACATTCTGAGTGATCGTGCTATGTACGGTTCACCAGAGAGGCCAAAAGACGGCAAAGTCTGCCGTCAGAGGCGGCCGGCCGACGGAGTGACACCCGGCTGCGGGTGTCACCGACGTGTGAAATACGGGTGAAGAGCGGCGGTGATTCGGTGACCAGCTCGCTCCACTAGCGCTGGCAGGCGCCCGCTGGCAGCTGGCAGGCGCCCGCTGCCGCCCGGCTCGACTGATGGGGCTGCGTGCGGTGGCAGCGCTGTAGCGCGCCGGCCGCGTCTCTTTCAACTCGTCCCATTCATGTGCCATCCCCAGTGCTCAAATAGAAAGGAAGACTGCGTGTGTCGCGAGTGTCGCGAGTGTGTCGCGTGTCTCGATCTCGCAGCACTGCTCAATGCTGACGACTGGAGCTGGCTGTGTTCGCTTCGGTGGACGCAGTGACGCTCCTATACAAATCAAAAGGGTTGTGTGGTGGTTCTGACCGGGTGTGGGGTCGCCGGTCGCGGGCGGGGCGGAGGGTGTGGTTTGGTCCGATATGTAGGACCAGCTGTCAGTGACCAGGATGCCTCGCAGTGCGGTACGGGCGGGGCGGAGGGTGTGGTTCGGTCCGATATGTAGGACCAGCTGTCAGTGACCAGGATGCCTCGCAGTGCGGTACGGAGGGTGGGGTTCGGTCCGATATTAGGACCAGCTGTCAGTGACCAGGATGCCTCGCAGTGCAGTACTGCAGCCGTTCAGGGTAAGGGGGGCTGTCAGCTGGCCACCGCTCTCCAGCAGCAGCAGTAGTTATTTATTATTATTAGAGTGTTTGCAGCTTGGCATGTGTGTCCGCTAATCATGTATAGACTTTGTGATAATGTGTCGTGAACATTATTGCTGGCATTGATTCGTAGTTGTAACAATGTGTCCGCTTGTTGTTGCTGGTTCGGATTCAGTTTCGGATACTGCTATCGCCATTTGCCAGTTTGCTTTATATGTGTGTTCCGAATGTGCGTATGTATGAATAAGATTGAGAGGCGTGCGAGTTTGTCAGTATTTTGTTTGTGATTGACCCTGAATGTTTGATATGCGTTGACGTGACTTAGAATGTAGTCGTGAGCTGTTCTGGAGTGAGTTTGGAAAAGGAAGGAACTGAAACAATGCCGATGCATCCACAGGCTTATCCAGAAAGGGGGTGTTGAGGGGAAGTCCCCAAAAGTCTCACACAATTCTGAAGTCATCCAATTTCATTTGCTTATGACATTCCCATATAACACACCTATGTGGTTACCACATGGGCTTAAGATGGGCTGCGTGGGATTAGCATGGGCATGGGCTTGCACATGGGATTGAAATGGGTCCCATGTGGGCTGAGGTGGGCACAAGTGAACATGGGGATGACGTAGGCATTCNTCGGCTCCTATCACTCAGCGGCGGCTGCGCGCGGGCGGCCAATCCAAACAGCGGCACGCGCGTACTGGTTCGAGGTGGGGTTCGGTGAGTGGGAGGGTACATATCAACAATTTGTTACGCGAAGCCTGGGAACGTTCAGGCCAGCGTGAACGCTACGCATTACGCTACAGAACGTTGTTTATAAAAATGTTTATAGAAGGATTAAACATCAAAATCACTATGCATTAGCATTACCTGGACAAAGTTCATTTCTTGCAATAAAAGAATGGAGGTTACTGAAACAGTATTGTTTTGTCCAGCACTTACACTTTCCCCAAGTCTTACGTTCAAGTCTGTGCGTCATAATCATACGTCCACCTCAGCCAAAATCAGCCAATCAGCGATGGAGTAACCGGGTTACCTGGTTCGGACTTTTAGGACTGCATATTAAATAATTAAGAGGTTCTTGGAAAAGTCCGAAAGTTTCAAGACGATAGACGTAACGGTTCAGAAGCGGCGGGCGAAAAATTACCGGGGGCAGAATCTTCCCCCCGCAGGGAATAGGGTTAAGGGACAACGCTTTAATATTTTTATCTCGAAAACTTGACTATCACCAACACCCTTCCGGTCCATTTTTTCATTTTTTTCATTTATTTATTCATATCGCCAACAGGCACTATGCCCATGCCAAGGCACCATGCCAAGATTGTACAAAAACATCAATGGATACCTGCGCAACATCATGATAATTGATGTTATCCAATTGGATGCGACGAAAACCTTCAACCCCACCCTACGGCAACTCACCAATAACCTTGAGGTCGACCTTGCCGGAGGCGGTCAGCTGCCGGTCGCCGCGGGCAGTACAGGTGTACGTGCCGCCATTTTGTTGTCGCTGCACATGGCTGATCAGAAGGGTTCCGTTCGGGAAGACGGTCTGGTGTCGGTCGGCCGGCAGTGTCAGCCCGTCTGCAAACAGAGAACATGTCACGGCCGGCAGTGTCTGTCCGTCTGCGAACGGGGAACACGAACACACCCCTTGTGACGTCATGGCCGTTAGTGTGTGCCCGCCTGCGAACAGGAACACGAACACACCCCTGGTGACGTCACGGCCGGCAGTGTCAGCCCGCCTGCGAACAGAGAACACGTCACGGCCGGCAGTGTCTGTCCGCCTGCGAACGGGGAACACGAACACACCCCTTGTGACGTCATGGCCGTTAGTGTGTGCTCGCCTGCGAACAGAGAAGTGAGAACACGAACACACCCCTGGTGACGTCATGGCCGGCAGTGTCTGCCCGTCTGCCAACAGAGAACACGAACACACCCCTGGTGACGTCATGGCCGGCAGTGTCTGCCCAGCTGCGAATAGAGAACACGAACACACCCCTGGTGACGTCACAGATAAATAAAAACAAAATACCCACATTGTGTGCAAATATTAAGATCGGGTCATGACCAGGTCATATGACTCCACCTCCAAATATAATATTGCGTTCGTACCAGCAGTCACGGTTTTTAGCCGATTGGTTTCAAAGTTGCTGGATTTTTTAAGGTCATTATCACCCACAATAATTCGTATCTCTTGGATTTCCCGCCGCTACCAAATGACTTCCATATTTGTTTTCATAAAAACCTTTGGTTCTGGCACAAAGGCAAAGTAATTATAAATTATTACCAATCACTTTTTCATATGAGGCTTGATCGTTTAGGGGGGGGGTCAACTCAACAGGCCACTTAATGCCTTTGGGGGAATGCTGGATCCACCAATGTCCATGTGATGAACTGGACGGCAGTTTTGAATTGATTCAGCGTGCACCATCGGTTGTATGCTCGCTTTACGGGCTCGCGCTCAACCAATAGAGCACAGTCGTGGGACCAGGTTTGACACACTGGCGGATTCTAGCCGTGTGTGTGTTGTGTGTGTGTGGTGCTGTTGTTTTTAGGAAAATTCAGTGCGTATACAAAAACAACATGAGCAGTGGGAAGACGCGGCCTGCAGCCGATAGCGAAATATGTGATGTTGACACGGAGGGAGGCAGCAAAGGACGCGCAGCGCAAGAGATCAAGTCCCGGGGGGGGGGGTTGAGCGATCGTCCATCCCAAGCGACTTGACCTAACGATTGAGTGCCGCAGTTGTTGAGGGGGCAAATCATGGTTACAGGAACTTAAGAGGGGCATAACCCTAAATGCTCCCCTGGATCCACCATTTTTTGACAGACGGGTAGCAACTGAGAGAGTGACCCGACTCAGACTGAGATGGCATGGCAAAAGTTGGAGTAGGTTTGGCCACGCATGCAGCACGGAATCACAGGATTGTGTGACGTCATAGGTAAAACAACCCTCTCTGTGATCCCATCTGTACCATTATATCGAAGTCACTAAGATCAGGTATACTTCCAGACGACATCAGTGTTGTGTGCTGCTCCGTCTGTAGCATTGGACACCTTCGTCCTGTGCCCTGCCCTGCTCGGGATGACTACTACTTCAGCCGGCTTCAACGCGCAGCTCCGGAAGGCTGCGGCCGATTCCAGCGCCCTGCCGCATGCCAATCAGCGTTCGTACGGCGGCGGCGGCCGACGTGGCCGATGACGATTTATTCCGGTCGCCGGCGGCGTTCCAGACGCGTCGACGACGCGTCTGGTCCCAGCGTCGACATAAATCGGACGGCAGCAGCCGGCTGCAGTCACCGGTCACCGGTCACTGGTCAGTGGCCAGCCAGCCCCCCTCCACCCCCCGGCTGCCGCAGCCTCACCGGTCAACGGTCACTTGAGTCAGTGGCCAAGCCAGCCACCGTCCACCCCGGCGGCCGCAGCCTCACCGTGTCACCGGTCACTGGGATCAGTGGGCCAGCCAGCCCCCTCCCACCCCCCGGCTGACCGCAGCGGCCAGCGTCACCGGGTCAGTGGCCAGCCTCCTCACCCCCCAGCATGCACGCAGCCTCACCGGTCACCGGTCAACTGGTCAGTGGCCACGCCCCCCTCCACCCCCGGCTTGCCGCAGCTCACCCGGTCACCGGGTCACTGGTCATGGCCCAGCCCCTCCACCCCCCCGGCTTGCACGCAGCCTCAGCCGATCATGCGTCGAGTGGCCAGGCCCCGCTGGCCAGCCCCCATGCTTGCCGCGAGCTCTACACCGGTCACATGGTCAGTGGCCAGCCCCCTCCACCCCCCGAGCTGCCGGCCAGCCTCAGAAACCGGTTCACTGGTCAGTGGTCAGTGGACCTAGCCCCCGTGGCCCCCCCCACCGGCGTGCGCAGCCGGGCTCACCGGTCGACCGGTCACTGGTCAGTGGCCAGCCAGCCCCCCTGCCACCCCGGGTGCGGCGCAGCCGTCAGCCGGTCGACCGGTGCACTGGTCAGTGCCAGCCCCCCGTCCATCCCCCGGGCTGGCCGCCAGCCTGCACCGGCACCGTGTACTGGGGTCAGGTGCCAGCAGCCCCCTCCGCGCACCCCCCGGCATGCCGCAGCTCAGCGTCACGGTCAGCTGCGTCAGATGGCCTAGCCCCCTCCATCCCCCGGCTGCCGGAGCCTTCACCGTTGTCACCGCACGTGGTCATGGCCAGACCAGGCCCCCCTCCACCCCTCGGCTGCTGCAGCTCACCGGTACACCGAGTCACTGGTTCAGTGCCAGCCCCCCTCCACCCCCCGGGCTGCCAGGCGGGCCTCACAGCGTCACAGGTCAGTGCCAGCCCCGTCCACCCCCCCCGGCTGCCGCAGCCTCCCACCGGTCACCGAAGAGTCACTGGTAGTGGCCACGCCCCGCCCACGCCCCCCGGTCTGCCGACACTCACCGGTCACGGTTCACCGGTCAGCTGTCGAGTGGGCAGCCCCTCTCCATCCCCGGCTGCCGCCAGCCTCACCTCGTTACTGTCAGTGGTCAGTGGCCAGCCCCCTCTCAACTCCCACCCCCCAGGCTGCCGCAGCCTCACCGGTCACCTGTCACGGTCAGGGCCAGCCCCTCTGCCACCCACCGGCTGCCCGCAGCGCTCACCGGTTCACGGTCGACTGTCAGTGGCCAGCCCCCTCCACCTCCCCGGCTGACCGCAGCCTACCGTCAGCGGTCAACTGCAGTCAGGGCCCGAGCCCCTCTCCACGCCCGCCGGCATGCCGCAGCCTCACCGGTCAACCGGGTGCAGTGGTCAGTGGTCAGCCCCCTCCAGCCCCCCCCCCCCCCGGCATGCCGCAGCCTCACCGAAGTTCCACCCGGTCGCGACTTCAAGTGGCCAGCCACCTCTCCACCCCCCGCTGCCGCAGCTCAACGGTGTCACGCGTCACGTCACAGAGGCCAGCCCCTCCTACCCCCGCGGATGGGCGGCGCGAGGTGCCGCGCAGCCTCAGCGCGGTCACGGTCACTGGCAGTGGGACCGCCCTCCACCACACGGCTCCGCAGCGTAGCTGTCACCGTGTTCACCGGTCACTGGTCAGTGGCCAGCCAGCCCCCCTCCACCCCCCGGCTGCCGCAGCCTCACCGGTCACCGGTCACTGGTCAGTGGCCAGCCAGCCCCCCTCCACCCCCCGGCTGCCGCAGCCTCACGGTCACCGGTCAGCTGTCGAGTGGCCAAGCCCCCCTGGCCACCCCGCCGGCTGGCCGCACCTCACCGGTCACCGGTCACCGGGTCAGTTGGTCAGTCGGCAAGCCCCTCTCCATCCCGACTGCCGCAGCCTCACCGGTCACTGGTCAGTGGCCAGCCCCCCTCCACCCCACCCCCGGCTGCCGCCGGCGCGGGCAGGCCAGCCATGACCGCTACGACACCCACGCGGGGCCGCTGATGAAGGCAGCGCGGAATGTATGGCATGTGACCGTGCGTGACCCGTACAGGGCTAAAGGGTGGGTCAACGTCGCATTGAGGAGATAGGCAAAAAGTGAGTTTTTTGGTCAACTGACGCTGCTAGAACAAGCAACAGCGCTGAAATGACTGCAATGAACATGGTATTTCATCTGGCATGATAGGCGCAGCTCATAGATTCTTCCGCAATAGCGCACTTTGAATGGTTTTCAGGTCTGCAATGACTTTGTTCATGGACTTTAACTAACCAATCAATTTCTCGGGAGTCTGCAATCTCGCCGGGACTGGTGAGCTCAGTCAGGAGCCGAGTTATTTCGCGCTCCTCTCCGCACAAAATCTTCACCAGGAAAGCACGCCCTTGAGACACCACAAAATACGACCGAAATCCATCTCGGTTGCCCCAACCAGGAGCGGGCTCTATCGGCGTCGAGGTCTGAGCTGAACAGGTCAGTCAGGTCGGTATCAGTACCGGTGTCGGTATCGGTATCGGTATCGGTTCTCGGTAATCGGTATCGGTTCGGTAATCGGTTATCGGTATCGGTATCGGTATCGTATCGGTGTCGGTGTCGGTAATCGGTGTCGGTGTCGGTTGTCGGTGTGGTGTCGTGTCGGTGTCGGTGCTTCCGCCCTCTCGGGTATCGGATCGGTCGTGGTGTCGGTGGTCGGTGTCGGTGTCGGTGTTCGGTGTCGGTGTCGGGTGTCGTGTAAGGTGTCGGTGTCGGTGTCGGTATGCGGTATCGCTATCAGTACCGGTGTCGGTGTCGGTGTCCGATCATCAGTACCTGGTGGTCGGTGTCCGGTATCGGTGTCGGTGTCGGTGTCGGTGTCGGTGTCGGTGTCGGTGTCGGTGTCGGTGTCGGTGTCGGTGTCGTGTGTCCGGTGTCGGTGTCGGTGTCGGTGTCGGTGTCGGTGTCGGTGTCGGTATCGGTATCGGTGTCGGTGCCAGTACCAGGTCAGTAGCAGGTCAGCGCCAACCCTCGTCTTCGACAAAGCTGCCGTCTAGTCTCAACCCTGGCCATTACGGTCCGAATAGCGCCATGACTGCCTATCTGAGGACCTCCCCGGGGCCAGCGGGCCATCCGGCCGATACGAGGCGGCCGCGGAGGCCCACGGGGCACATCTGGTCACGCGTCGCGCCGCTCCGGCCGGCCGGCGGCGGTCAGGGGTCAGCTGGGGCGCCGCCGCCGCCGCCGCCGCTGATGGTTTCTCTTCTGTTGGATAATGTGTCTGTTCGTCAGTGTCGGGGACATGGTGTACACTGCCACTGCTGCAGTGACAGCCGGGTGAGCGGCGGGAAAACGCAGGAGGACTAAGGAGGACTAAGGGGGGGCGGAATGGAAGCGCCACAATGCACGCTATTGGCCGCACGTTTCTGCGCCTGGAGGCTGCCACGCTATTGGCCGCACGTTTCTGCGCCTGGAGGCTGCCACGCTAGTTGGCCGCACGTTTTCTGCGCCTGGAGGCTGCCCACGCTATTGGCCGCAACGTTTCTGCGCCTGGAGGCTGCCACGCTATTGGCCGACGTTTTTCTGCGCCTGGAGGCTGCCACGCTATTGGCCGCACGTTTCTGCGCCTGGAGGCTGCCACGCTATTGGCCGCACGTTTCTGCGCCTGGAGGCTGCACATGGTGGGGATAAGGTGGAATGGTAGAGATGGTGGACTCTGGTATGAATTGAGACGCTGGACGGCAAAGAAACCGCATTGTGTCAGTGAAGTTTTGT
>VOPJ01002712.1:0-23483 GCA_014673585.1 Semibalanus balanoides | reverse complement strand
GTGGTACCGGCGCTGAGGAGGTCCTGTCGGCTGATAACGGGTTCTCAGTGGCGTCACAGTGGTACCCGGTCATCAGCCGAAATCAGGCTGACCAAGCGGAACGGCAAGAATATCTCTCTCAATATGCATATATATATATAGCGGCACCCCGACCTCTCCCCGCCCCTCTGCCTCACTGCCACACCGCGGTGGCGTATTGAACGGCGGGTCTGGGAGGATGACGGTGGGGGGGACAACCGAGCTCCATTTAGAGATCCGGGTGTGTCTTTAGTAAGAATTTGCACAGTTCGACAGTTACGTTAATCGGCTTAGCGATTCTGCAAGAAGCCAAAGATCATGACTGCCCCGTTCCCAGTGCAGTGGCTTGCTTATGCTTAAAGTTAATTCTTCGAATTCAATGCATTTCGTTTGCCATGTGAAATGAGAACACGGACTGCCTGAGAGATGCAAGTGCAGGGTATCAGCTGTGGGAACGATCCCAGGTCCAGCAGCGAATGAGACACACTCGTGCCTTCTTCCAGCGCCGCTGAGTCCCACAAACTGAGAGAGCTGAGCCTGCTCAGTGGCACCGTTCGGCAGATCCGGCTGGCCGCTAACCCTGCCCCTCATGAGCACGGTGTCAGTAGGACCTGTGACCCCGGCCGTGCTGCAGACGCGTGTCCGGTCTGAGATGGCCGGACGCAGCCCAGGTCAGCCCAGGTCAGCCTGGGTTAGCCCGGGTCAGGTTGGGTCAGCTGGGTTAGTCGGGCTCAGTTGGAGTTAGCCGGGGCTATTCGGGCTCGACAGGGTCACGCCTACTACGGATGAGGTCACCAGTGGGTGATATTGCCGACTGCGGCTGGAGGCGCCTGCAGCCGATTGGTTTGACCGCGCCGCTGACCCGGGCTAAGCTGAAGTGGCCCTGCCTCCCACCCACAGGCCCCGCTCGTTTCAAGGAGCGTTGAGCTGCCATCAGTCATCGTTCGTTCTAAGTGCGGCATTGTTTGGCCTGAAAAAATTATCAGCTTTCACGGGCTCAAATGATGTGTGTAACAGATGCTTATCTAGGATTATTTTAACGCCGCTTTTGTGTGTTTGACAGACCGTTTACGCAGCACCATTAATTAAAACGAATGCCTTATCACCGGCAGAAAATGCATGAACAATAATTACCGTGCCGTGTTATGTGGATAAAAAGCAGCGTGAAAACAATTTACACACAAGTACATGTTGACTGGTTTTAAATTAAACGGGATATCTAAAAAAATTGTATATGTATAGCTATAGCATGGCGAGTCTCTGCTGATTTCCACCTTAAAGTCTCTGCTGAAAAGCGTCTGTCAATGAAGTCGTATATCGTGCGGTGATCACAAATTGGCGTGATAAGATTGAGCGGTGGGAGGGGGTGCAATTTAATCACCGGGACTGAATTTCTATGAACACGCACACTGCCCCCGGACCGTCACGGTCCACCAATACACTGCACTTCATTACAGCTGCACTCACAAACGGCACTCATCGCGCTGCACGTCTCGGCACTCATCACGCTGTATACGTCTCGGCACTCATCGCGTCACACATAAACAACACATGTCGACGCATCAGGCGCACGGCGAGAGGCGGGCCGACGGATGGCACGGACAGCAGTTTCGTCTCTGGCGCGGCGCGGACAGTGGTTCGCGTGTCTCGTGCGCGCCCCATGCAGCCGGCCGGCCATGGCGGACCGGTCGGTCACGGCACCACTGCTGCAGCGACCTCCCTCGCGACCTGCCGAGCTCTTCAGGCGCCGCTACCGTCCAGAAGACGCACACACACCGCCCCCGCTGCAGCTGTCTCAGCCGGCGACAATGACCTTGTTGGTGACACTGTGGGCGTCAGGAATGTGGGGCGTGTGTAGCCGTGTGAAAACAATGGCCGCTGAGAATGAGGTACTGAGGTAGGGTTGGGAGACCTGCACGCATGGCTGGTGGTGTGAGACTAACAACGGTGGTGGCAAGACAGTACTAAAAATATCACCATATTCCCGCATATTCTTCGGGTGAAATCATATGAGGTGAAAAATGGTGTTTCAATTTTTCAAGTATCCTGTATTTTTGCAACGTTATATGAGTAAAGCCTTACTTTTGCGCCCATTTTTGGTAAGCCCATTTTTGGTAAGCTCTTGCCAAAGCCTCCCGGCGAGTCTCACGTACTTTAACCCGCGCACTGCAGGGGGGGGGTGATTTCCCCCCTCAGGTTTTCATGAGTAGCGGAAAAACGTCGGCGCGCAGCGACGCCAAATTTCGTACACCTGTTAAGGCATCAATTATTCACACTTTGGAAAAGTTTTGACTTGAGGTCATCTCAGGTCAGGTCACAATCCATGTCAGTGCACTCACTTTCAAATATGTTTGCGGTTTTTTCGCGCCCCATGCCAAAGCCACATCTTTTATCGAAACGTTTGAAATACTGCGGGTCTCTCATAAGAATATCAGTGACCTACTCAATTGCGTTTTATTCTCGAGGATTTTTTGTTATCGTTGACCAAGGTGCAGGAGCAATTTCCTGACCTCCCCATTATAAGTGAATGGGAAAATAGACAAATACTTCCCTTTCAGAAATATGCATTGCGATCAGCGGTAATTATTCAGAATCATGGCCTATTCTCAGCTCAATTCGTAGATGACTCAAGGTGCAATTGGTTGGCTCGAGTGATTTCTACAGCTTCATCTGGGAGGTCAATTCTGAGGTCATTCAGCAATTATTTTGCTAATAACTCTTGATATAAGAGATAGAGACGATTCGTTGAAACCAATGTGTTCATCTTCGTCTGGCCTCGTTGCTCCCAGTATGCAACAGAGGCCTTACATGGGTTCTCCAAATGATCTTTGACCTGAGTCAAATTTGGAAAGTTGACTTTACCAGGGGTCACCGTGTATATGTTTTCAAAGCGCCTCATTATGAGACAACCACGATGGGTCAAAATGATTATCACTATCTGTTTGTTAGGGTAGACATGCATAATTCATGGAAAAACTGTTTTGCCTAAAAACAGTTATTTGACCTTTCCATCGACCTCTTTGAGCGGCGAAATAAAGAGACTATTTGCATCTTGAGATCAAGTGTTTGAGGTTTCATGTGAATGTAAATTAGAGGATAGCCATCGATTTGCTTGTCTTCATCGTGTGTGTAGCTCCTAGCTATTCATGTTTTCGTAGATTAATGTGCGGGGTTTGTCTGGAAAAGTTGTCCTGAGGACAACCGGAAATGCTGACCTTTGGTGACCACTGGTGACCTCAATTGTGACCTGATCCAAGAAAATACTGAATTACTTTCGATAAAGCTTGCCTAGATATATCTAATGCCGTTTTTCGATTGTCACTACGTTGCGTAGTTTTTGAGATCTCACGGGGGGCGAAAATCACCCCCCCCCCCTGCAGTTCGTGTTCGGCGCGAACCCCCTGCAGTGCTCGGGTTAAGATTTGAATGTTCGTCATATATATTGTGAGCTGAGGCTATTGGTGTGCAGTGAAGTTTGCGATACATATCACTGATGAATGAGCTCGGAATGTGTGGGACCACGAAGATCAGCCGGAATCAGACACATCGCCGAATTCTCTTCCAGTTCCCACTTCCCTGCCACCAGCTGGCGGACCACCTTCTCAAGGTCTTCCTCCGATCATTCACGGCATGATCTGCGAATTCTTCCCTCCAGCTGGCATGTTAACGGTTCGGTACCCGGCGCCGCGCTGGGAGCGGAGGGACAGCGGAGTGGCGAGTCGCACTGTTTCCTTGGCGAGGCCTTCCCTGCCGAGGCTGTCGGCCGCACGTGGTAACGGACAGGCCACGCCCCTTAAAGGCTTCCGCCGGAGCCGGCGCTCCGCCAGCGACTGCCGGAAGTAAGGGTGCCGTGTCGTGCGGTGACATCTAGGTGACATCTAGGTGACAGCGGCGGCGGCGGCGGTAGGGGAGGCGCGACGTCCGGGCCGCGGCTCCTGACAGGTACGGCCCTTCCGGCCGTGGTATTGGTCCGCAGCGTCAGCGGAGCTAGACGGCAGGCTGGGTAGACGGGAGCTCAGAAACAGAGCCCGCCAGCCGGGAGTGTAGCCCCGTCGACGTGCTACAGCCTCCCTCCCCCACTCCACCATCAGTCTGATTGGGGGCGGGAGTCCCACGGCTCTCCAGGAAGCGGCAGAGCCGTCCCCTTTGATTGCCTGCCGCCGCTGACAGTCTCATCACAAGCGGCGTCACAACACGGCGCAGTGCCGGGTGTTGGCCGGTGCGGTGCGTGGGGTGTTTGTTGTGATGACGGTGTAACGGTGGTGGGACGAGGGTCGACTCAGGTAGGACATGGACGTGAGGCAGGCGTCGGGCAGATCGAACGGGGTGGAAGGTGCAGATCGAACGGGGTGGAAGGCCCAGACTGGTACCGACCGGCGCGCGTGGCCACGCACTGCTGAATTATGGATCGTGCGTGCCGCGCTATTGATGGATCGCATAAATAGCGGTGTCTGGTTGGACTGACTGAACCACACGACCGTCTTCTGAGTGGATAGATACACCACCACTAGAAATGCCTGTAAAGCGATTGTGATGAACGCAGTACAGAATGGAACTCTAAGCAGCCTTTGAGTTTAATATGTAAGGTGAACGTAAACTTTAACAATGACAATGTGTAGCAATGGTGAGTCAATAGGACTGGCGTCTACGGACAGCAAATTGCAAATATTTCCTCAATCATTCTATTAAAGTTTTTGTAGTGGTTATCAGGTCAATGTGTCATTATCTTTCTACGGCAGTTTAATAAGGTAAAAAAAAAACAGTCGTAAAGAATGTGCAAGTCAGTCATCAGCACCACTATTTGTATCCCGTCTACTGAATTTACGGCATTTGCGCTGCAATGTGTGACGCAAACATTCCATCCAAAACAAAGAGCAGACATTCCATGAGCGGACATATTGCAGCATATTGCACCACAAAGCCACAGACGGCATCACAGTCTGAGACCACTAATCCGGCCAAGGCCGCCGCGGGCTTTACATTGCAGGTCGCGGGTAGCAGTCTGAACAGGAGCTGCCTCTGCACAACCGGAGCCACCACTGCAGCTGTGGGTTGATGTGACACCGCCTCACACCACCCTGAGCTGCTGCCGACAATACTCCAGTGTTAACTGTCAACACGTGACCCTCCCGCCCGGTGGCGGATCAAAGCCTGACGGGGCGCACGTGACCCGGCCCTGCCAGGTGGTCCCCGCACGGCTGGGCAGCTGCTGGTGCATTGGGAGGGGGGAGAGGGCCAGCTGAGTAGCATAGGTCAGCGAACCTCTCTGGTCAAAGAGGTTCGACGATTTTACGTGTTCTGACTCACTGAGCTTACCACCTTATAAGCCGACCAAGGCCATCTCTCCGAGATGATTGTCTGCGGTTTGCAGACGCACTTCTCAGGATGAGCCGCGCTCTACAACATGAGCTGTGGCATGCAGTGGCTGTGGCCACTGTGTATGGCGCAGAGCGTGTGCGCCGTCACGGTATCCCACTGATGGTGATCCAAGGCCAAATTGAGGATCGGCAGTCCTGTCTGTGTCCGCTCATCCTCGCGTCACTGATAGTGTCCGAGGCCTGGAGATGAACCGCTGAACTGAGACAGACTCCACCAATCCAGCCTGCGACCGCTGAGGCTGACTGACTCGCTCAGAGGAGAGGGCAGCCACTGTCCACCAGGGGCGGTGGCGAGTCGCGTCCAAAGGGAGCCGAGATAACACCGGCAGTCGGCTAACTGGAGGGGTAAGCCAGTTCGCGGTGGTTATAACGATACAAATGACTTGAGTCTCAAAATTCAAACATATTCGAGAAAAGGTCACTATATTTCGGCACAAACCGTCATCATAGGTTACTATGAAGGTTATAGTCACGCTGGATGAAGCGCTTTGTGCCGAGGAATTGTATTAGTGACACTTTTATTCGAACTATGTGTTATAATTTTGAGACTCAAGTCATTTGTATCGTTATATCGATTAATTATGCCAAGTCTCAAACAAGGGTTAAACTTAATTTATGAAAGTACGTGGTGGTATTAACTATTAGCATCAGATGAGCTGAGGTTCACCTTCTCAGTTCTCGCCTCCATTTCTTATCGACGCGTCATCAGTTCAGTTCTCTTGCGAGAAATCAGGAGTCCTACAGCGATCATCGCCGCTCACCCTTCATCCGTAGCGTCGTCTGGTCACAGCTCCCTCCCTGGCTCACAGCTCACCACCCGTGTGTGAGGTAAGGCGTGTCATAAGACGATACCGTGACCGGCACAGTCTGCCATCGTAAGTCAGCGGCTGTCAGTCAGCGGGTCAGATGAGCGCGATAGGGCGCCGTCACGTCTCATACCGAGCAGCGGTGACAACAGACTGAATTGGCCCACCTACAACACCATAAAGTCATTGTCACACCGCCGACACATAGCCACTTCAGGCGCCTTTCTTTTCCGGCGGAGGAAATGTAAGCCACTTGGTGGGCGCAGGTGAGGCTCCCGCCCAACTGAGACATTTTCTCTTCAAAGCTTTATGGTCGTAAGGCAGCTCGAGGTCGGGCACGGGTCGTGAGCGCATACCGTTTCGTTTGCAAGGCTACAGCGCCGTCATAGTGGCGCGGACTAGCCACTGACACAGCTCCCTTCAACCCTCTCCGACTCTTCTCGTCATGAGTACCTTCGACTCAGAGGGCCACCCAGAGGAGCAGAGGTCATGCGGAGACCACTCGGTGGCTGATCGGAGGTCACTCCTCTCTCGGTACGTCCCGCTGTCTCGGCCGGCGGTCCGTGGTCCGCGCCGGTCCGGCCGTCTTCTCAGGTGACGGCCGGAGCCGACAGGCCGGACCGCCGCGCCGCGTTCTGCGCCATGCACGCCGCCACCACGCCAGTTTTTGCCGCCGGTGGCTGACACACGATACAAGCTGCTAACTGGATTCGTTACGGTTCCAACTGCGGTAAGGGATGGTCCGACTTGACCATGGAAGCGTCGTCACTCCTAGACGGAAACTCCCCAGAAAAGGTTATTTAAATATAAATGTTAGGAATCTCGTTCAATGATTACAGACTCATCAATAAACTTGAATTCAGGACAATGCGGGAATTTTGAGCTATCCACATGTAGCTTACTGGTGCTGACAAACTTACTCCATGTGCCAAGTTTCTCACGATTTGAGCAAGCTTTCTTTTAATAGAATAATAATAGAGCAGGCAATCGGTTTAATAGAAAAGTACCGATTGTAATGAAAGAACATAGAGCTGGTAATTGGTATTTACTTTACCAGAAGGTACTCAATTATCGAGCATATCTCGATCATGAGTCAGCATTGACCGTTTTCATGCAAAATAAAGTATTTTTATTTGTATTTACATTTATTTGCCATGAACATAAAATAAGAAAGTAAAACAAGTTAACAGAGGGAGTGCAGCACAATCAAAATTCAGTGGTCCCGTGACATGTGGCCTAGTGAACGCGGTACGCCAGAGGAAGTTTTTTATATATAATGTCATCATTTTGCCAGCTCAACAGCTGCTGGGGAACAACTAGAGGAGAACCCGATCTGAAAATACACATTTGGGAGTGGGTCGGAGTGGCACCATTAACAGTGAGCGAGTGACGCTCGTACGCCAAGGCTGTCCGACAGTCCATGACTTGTGTCATCCGACTTTTTGCCTCTTTGCTGGAGTTTGTATGGTTAGTCTGAATGACGATCGCGGCAGGCACGCCTGGAATCCGGCAGCTCGGCCGGGGCTGCAGCTAAGGACGTGACCGATCGGAACGATGGAGCACCGTCCCTGCCAGGCGGCAAAAACCGCGCTCTAAAGCTGGCAGCCTGGTCCCATCGTCCGGGCAGGTCCCATCGGCTGATCCATAGTCATGTGGATGGTCTGGGCCCTGGGGAGCCGTGGGACACGCGGTGGGAAGCCCCGTGGTACGTACGCCCTACGCTGGAGGTTCTGTGGATTTTCAGTAAAAAGCTTTGCTTCTACTCAATGTGATTGATTTTGTTTTGCGAACGAAACACAATTATGACATGGATTGTTGCGATTACGACCCATATATATGTATAATATTTTATTGACCGGTCCATCCATGCGAACATAGTTTTTCGTGATACCGGTTCGACAGCTTCTACATAGGTGAGGCAGCCGGCAGCACACATATGGACACATAGCACAAGACCCGAGAATATACAGCAAGATACATCCATTTCAATAGTGATACACAGAGCAGACAGTTTACTAATGAGGCTGGCGTTTTCGTAGTTCCACTTTGAAACTCTCTAGAGTTTGTCGTTTGAGTATGCATGGTCTCAGTTGGAAGAGTGCTTCATGTGGCCGCTGCTCTGTATGCAAATGAGCGCTGAGTGCCGGTCAGCCGTACCCTCGGCAGGTGGAGTTGCGCCGTGTCCGTCAGCCTCGTGTCCCGCAGGGCGACATCTGAACGGAGGGTGAACATTCCCTTACTGCGGATGGGGTATTCTGGTCTGTGAGGGCTCAATGAACCTTGTTTAGCGTTGGAGTTATGTCTTGCACGGTGACCACTCCAGCCGCGAAGTTAACCACCATCTGAATCCGATTTAAGTAGTTGATAGTCAGCTGCTCCACCCCAAACAGAAAGGCTATACATGATATGAGAGAAGACATGGGCTTACCTAAATGATTGTGATGAGAGCTTTTGGTGTGAAATCACGCCGAAATGTGTTCCGGGAGATGAGGATGCAATAGCATCGAGGCATTACGGTGAGATTTGCTGGTCCCAGGACAAGGACTGGTCAATGGTGACTCCTAATATTATAATGGCATGTGATGACAACTGTGGTGCCCGACAAATCAAATGAGAAGTTCGACGACTTTTCACTCTTTGTTTAGTTCCAAGAATGATGAAATTGGTTTGTGTTGCGCTCATTTTCAGAGAGTTAACTTGAACCATTGTTGCAGCGATGTTGTTGATTCTTTCAGACAGATTTTGAGCTGACAGACTGTCACTGTCAGATGGTGACAAATGGAGCAGCTGCGTATCGTCAGCATAACATAGTTGTCGACCAAGACAACAGCATTGCGAGAGAGGAGAGCCCGCAATGTCGTTTACTAATATGCTTAAAAGAGTAGGACCAATGATAGACCCCTGTGGGACACCACAATTCACTGGACGGACTACGGAGCCACCACGAACCATCTGACTGCGTCCTCTAAGGTAGCTCGCGGACCAGTGAGGGGAAATACCATACCATTCTAAATGTTGCAGGTGGAGGCTAGGTCGAAGACTCAAGTCGATTGTCATAGTTGAAGCTAGCATTCTGTTGTCAATTTTGTAATTTACCCATGAGACAGCGTCAAGGACAGCGTCCTCCGTGAAGTGGTCACGTCGATTAGTGTACTAGCGGTCACTAAGAATGTGGTCGACTGCAGATAATTACTAAGTTGCGTACAGACAACGCGTTCGGCTATTTTTGACAGGATCGGCAGAAGAGAGATAGGCTGGTAATTACTAGCTTCACTGCGATTTCCAGCCTTGTGCAATGGAACCAAGCTTCTCATCGATGAACTATCACCTAGAACGAGGGAATATTGAAGCACATCGTTGTTTACGCTATCTATATAGGAACAATGAACACTATGATGCCTATTGAAAAATAAATAACTCACTTATCGTTCGGTTTTTATATTTATAATGGTAGTAAATTGATAATGCTCACTTCGTCGGCATTATTTTCGATACACCTTGGCTATAAGCAGATATCCGAATAACACCGGTTCCTGTTTTAAAATCTGCCGGTAAATTTTTAACCAGTAGTAAGGTACGGATTCCACTGAATATACAAGTATTTATCTCCATTTACTATACTTTACACTCTGGTGCACGTATAATGCACGTGCGAAAAATATAGCGTTTTTGTGCTTTTCTTTGATTATTTATCAGAAGTCTTTTTACCAAAAAATGCGCAGAAAAGGTGTCTTTCTCCGAAAACGTTTTTTTATTGAAAAAAATAGAATAACAAAATAAGAGTGAACAGCCCCATAGAAATCAGCCAAGAAAATAAGGGAACATATACCTATGTTTAATCCACAAAAAGTCGCCTCCCGCTAAACCTGAGCTGCTGATAACCAGCCCGCTGACCGTAAATCGTCTAGAAAAATGCCACGTCGTAGA
Source organism: Semibalanus balanoides (assembly GCA_014673585.1). NCBI lineage: Eukaryota > Metazoa > Arthropoda > Thecostraca > Balanomorpha > Balanidae > Semibalanus > Semibalanus balanoides. Next base: position 13,354 of record VOPJ01002712.1, on the reverse strand, counting down.
AAGAAAGTCACCCTTCACACTTCTACCACTAAATATTAGAAATGTGAAAGTTTTTTCTACGTTTTTGACACTATCTAAACTATGTAAACGCTATGGCTGAAAGTCTCAATGTCAAATTACAGTAGCATGCAAATAATTATACAACAGAGCTAAGCTAAATGAATAATATAGTAAGAAGTTTTCCTCCTTCTAGTCTTTATGTCTCAGAAAAATATATTATATAGCGATATTCACTTTTAATGAACAGTCGATAAATGTACATAAATCAGTCTTATAATCACAGACACGGGCGAGGAAAATACAACGATAATTCACTAGTCACACAAGCCATATAATGATTCAGATCATGATTATCAAGCTCCACGAATGTGCGTGTGCCACAAGACGAACCTCCGTGGGACCTAAAGCGGTCAAAATGGGCTTGAACTGAACTGGGATTACAAAACCGTAACTATATCGACGGTTTGGGTTGGACAAAAATGGCTAAGTATTCCAAGGGTCACCACTTCAATGCCGCTGTGCATCATTCTTGTGACAAGCTTAGAGATCTACTTCCTGCGCGTTTCATGCGCACGATCACACTGGTTCTGCGTTCCTATACTCGGCTGTGACATCTGAGTCGGGGGTTATCAATCACAGGCGCGGCTTCTATTCGATGTGATGTGAAACACTACCGCCGGTCGCTTTTGGGTGTTCAACTCCGTATTGAGCAGTGTGCGAAGAAATTAGTGCTAGCTGAAAGCTTAGTGATTAAGCCATGCTATATTGCTATACCTACATCCCGTTTCTAACCAATTTTAACACTATCTTTCGATATGTAGGGAATGGCACTGCTTATTTTGTCCTCACGACAATGGAACAGACAGACGACGCCGCTGTCCCACTCCCCGGAGTGTGTCAGTGCCGCCAGAGCAGCCATGTGACGGCTGTGAGTGTGACGTCACACTGTGTGTGGGGTCCTATTATGAAGTCACACTGTGTCAGGGGGTCGTCCTGTTGTGTCTCTCAGCAGGCTCAGGGTCGCTCCCAGCTCCGGTAACAAGGTCAGCGCTGGTCACGCGAGGTCAGGTTTCGCTGTAAGCAGCGGTGCGGCAGTGACCCGTTTCAGTGACGCGACCTGTGGGTCCAGAAGGCCAAATGTGAGCCGAGAAGTGGGCCGAGAAGGCAGAATCGACGAAAGCTTAGAGCACTTTTACAAAAACTTGTGTCATATAGAAGATGCCTCCGTAATCGTATATACAGCACGTTGTTGTCGTTTTCATGTATACTAGGTGGTGTAGAGCCAGCCTGCCGCAATGCCGACGGGACGACAGCCTTGCAATATATACATAGTCATCTAACTTACTATTAAAAGGAAACAAAGTCCCAGTTAAAACTTGTCAGTCTGCCCTCAGACGTCATACATGTTCGATAGCTCAATGGGTGGGGCACTGGTCTTCAAATCTGAAGGCGCCCGGTTCTATTCCGGGATGACGCACAGCTTTTTAATTAACTTGGTAGTGCGTTACATAGGATGTTACATAGGACTCACGGTTGGGTGAGGAGGAGGGGGGAGGGGTTTATTTTCTGTATAGTATCTCCATCCAGGAGATACGAGACACCATCCAGGAGACTCGGGTGTATGACGGGTACAAAAACGTATTATAAGTACGAAGGGTGGGCCACGGGTATACTAGTTATCAATCCCTTATTGCTTATCACTGGCTCGCACCACCACTGAACCTGTAACCGCCCAGCTAAGCGGACGGGTTAGCACTGGTTAGTTACTATGTATACTCGGGTAGTAACTGTACGACTCGTGTCAATAGGCAGATAGGCGTGCATGTAGCATACAGCGGACACGAGTCAGCGTAATGAGTGCTAAGCAGCAAGGTCCGTGTACCTGAGCCCAGATTACTCCTCAGTCCTCGGCAGGTTCCTGCATCTACCTGCACCCCGGACAAGCTTAGGGCCGTGACCAGAAACGCTCAATACGAGCTGATTCGTGCGACTCGTGGACAAAATGTTCCGAGCGGGTATTACAAACGTCTTACAATAGACTGGGACGGAAGCTAATCCCAGCTGCGGGAGCGATCGCTGGTCTTTGTCAAATCCTGTGTCGCGTGAACCACGGAAGGCCAGAAGCCTATTAGACGCGTTCAAGGTGAAGACTCCCTGGAAGGATAGAAATAAGCCGGTGAAGCCGCCGGCCCCGGCCTTGTGATCTCCAATAGATCGCATTGGAATCTTCTGAGTAATACCATCGATCTCCCCATTAGCGACCCACTGCATGTCAATGCATCGATTTCAATCCGTTGCGCCTTTGTCCTGCAGTAGCTGAGTTGGCCAAGCCAGCTCCAATTTCTTGATCGGGCCTCCATGTTGCAGTGTCTCCACATGACGTCACGAGGCTCTGCCACGAGCAGTGAGCACATCAGGTTCACATCACGTGACGTCACGTCAGGTTCACACCGCTCATCAATGAGCGTGGACATGCCGCACGGGATTCGCATGTCGAGCCGCCGCGTCTACGGCATGTTCGCGGTCTCAGTATATGTCTTCTACAGTGCTACGTGCATCGAATTAACATATCCTGCAGACTTCAGTCCAGAAGCTTCCGACATATTCGTGTAGTGTGCCCATTTTCTTGCGATATTGTTACAGAGTGAGTTTTCTATGCACACTCCCCGCCGCCGTAGGACCCTCCAAGCTCGACGTGTCGGAAGTCCAGCAGCTCCCACAGCTGCCATGGGACGGGGCTCGGCACTCTCTTGACACGCCGCCCATGTGTCGGCCCGGCCCGGCACGGTAGAGGCAGGAAGCAATCATGTCTGACCACCGTCCGCCGCCGCCGCCGCCGCCGCCGCCGCAGCCGCAGCCGCCGCCCGGGAACGGCCACAGGAAGCGAGCCGTTTCCGCGCGCCACGTTCGCCGCGCGCGCGCCATTGTCGGAATCAGTGGGTCCGCGGCGCTGACGGAGAGCCGTTGGCGGCGACAGGGGGAGAGTGGCCTTGTCATTTCCCAAGAGTCACCAGCAGGAACCTTGCCGAAGGTTTCACCTCAGGGGAGGAAATACGAGTACAACAGCCATCTGCCGCATTCTAGAGATGTTTACGCTAATTATGATACATTCCATCTTAACCCTATTAGTGGCAGGGGGCCGATTCTGCACACCCCTCATGTTTTCTCGGATATCTCTGGAAAAGCTGAGAGCAAGCTCATGCAATTTTGGGACTTTTCCTAAAACTGATTTTCACATCTGGAGTCAAAATGGTGAGTTCCTGATCTGAACAGAAGCGGTTCCAAGTACCAGTTTTGGGAGGGTTTTTCGGCGACATTTGGCGATAATACGGAGTTGCGATCTTCACAGCTTCTTCCTAACCGCCTCAGGTATGAAGGAGTTACATAGGATTACGGTGATTGAAATAAGTTTTAATTAGTTGATGTTAATGATATACAATAGTTTTTCACGGCAGAGCCGGTTTCAGGCACTTGCAAAGAGGGAAGGCTTCCAATAAGTATGAAACGCTTAGCTGGCAGCCAACAAAGCTATGTTAAGTGCATGTATAGCTATAAAGATGCTAAAGATGGTTTCTCCTTCTATGATTTGCATAATGTATTACATCTACAGTTTCTGGGGCGTGTTCAGGAACAGCAAAAGAGTGTTAACAAACATAGTGATAACGATATGCCAACGATTACGGTGCAATAGACAGATGAAAATGCTGTATGCACATATGAGGCCAAGAAAGGGAATGGAGTCTTTTTTTGCAGAGGTGCACTCAGGAATAAAAAAGGGCGTAATATTATTGCAAGGAAACTAAGATGCATGAACCTACAAACACATAACATACTGCAGTCTTCTTATGAAAAACGCACCAGAGGGTACTCTTGGAAAGATTGTAGGATAATAGGCAGTCCAGGTAGGGTAAAAAGTGGGTAACCAATGTGAATTAAAATTGCAAGTGAAAGAGTCACTATTGACTAGTTTGTATTATAATAGCGATAAATATTCCTATCAAAAGGTCTTGTGCCTCCCCAATTTGGATCCTGGATACGCCTATGATGATGATGATGGTTGGGGTTTTAGGGCGGACCAACAACGAAGGTCACATGGCGCCCAAGGATACGCCTATGATGAATTAAAACATGCAAAACGGAACTATCTATATGACCAGTAACTCATTTGTATTGCTTGGTAGCAACATGACTGCGGTTAATAGTTTTATTATATCTGGTCTCCTTTTTTCGTAACCTAGCACCACCTATGACAAAAATATGCTTAATACAGATTTTTTGCTGATGTCAAAATAACGAACCATTGGATTTATCTTGAAAAATACATAAAAAACTATTGAACTACGCATTTACTTCAACCCCGAGTTTAGTGACCTGCAAACGCCTGTGATTTGTGAATTTTCCCAAATGTTCACGATACATCAATCTCCTATTCAATATCTATCGTTCCCTATTAATTGCATTAAAATTGGTTGATAAACATGGTAGCTGCGTTGGATCACAATTTATATATTTTTGTAGTTTTTGTCCCCTTGTTGCCCCTTTTTTAAGAAATGTAGACCTTGTTGAGGGAAATCGAAGGCCGTTTATTTGTTTTAAATCGGACGAGTAAATCTCAAAATATCCGAGGGGCCGAAACTGCCACCCTTGCCACTTACAGGGGTAGCTACTAGCTAGGAGTCTGACACTAATGGGGTTAAAGTATGCATCATTTTTACATAATATACAAATTTGAATTTATATCGCTTCATTACTTAGAGAATAAACGCTGCCAGCCTCCTTCTGATTTGTTAAAGTATCAATTCTGGTATATGGCGATGAATCCGAATCGACCCGTTTCTTTTCACGCGTTACAAGAACCACAATCATAATATGCTTAGTCACCATATTTGTGTGTGCAATGTGCACTTCTTTCCCTGCGGGGCCAGATTCTTTTCCCCCAGTAGTTTTTTTGCTTGCCGCTTCTGAACCACTAGGCCTAGAATCTGTAAATTTTGTGGCTTTTGTAATCGACTTACGCGTGTTGTGTCAACATTTTGAGAAAAAACATCGGCTCAGCATAGGTGGCTCCAGGCCCTGGAGTCTGGAGTGATGACCCTGGAGTCCAGGGTCATGTTTTTGAAAGGGTGCTACGAATGCGGTTGTGCGGCCCATATCTTCCTTCTTAGTTTGCGGTGCAATAAGTGCGTCAGAAGCGATGTCACTGCAAAATTAATCACACATACGTATAATATACATATTTGAGCCAGATGCGCACTCAGGTACATAAAATTGAAGGAGATACCCTCCGTCAAATTAGGTCCAAATTCAAACTAGTTAGATGATAAAAAGCGTTCCGCACATGGTACCCCGCGATGTTTACCTCTATCCACTTATGCGCAATCTATAACATTTGACAAATTGCAGGACAAAAACATGTGACGTTCACATTGTCCCAAACAATCATAAACAGCACATATTTGTATCAGAAAGTCTCCCATATTTCATCCCTGAATACGCATCTTACTTTTTTCATTTTGGTACTAGTCCTTTAAATATCTAAACAAAACAAAACAATACATTGGAAGCTCAAACAAGTTTTGAGCATGAAAATCGGGTGAACCAAATGGCGGCAATAACATACAAAATCTGTTTTGCCCCCTGGTACCCCATTTTTGAACAAAATATGCATTTCAGGGTAAAAAAAGAAAGAGATCATGTCATGTCGAATCGAATAGTGTTTGTCCCATTAAAATCGTCCGAGCGGTTCTTGAGATCTCTCGGGGGTCAGGGCAGAATCTGCCCCCCCCCAGCCAGCAATCCCGCTCAGGCCCCAAGCGTGATATCCCGGCCGGTCCCCAGCCAGGCGAATTGGGATGAGGTCGGGGTCTTCTCTCGAAACGAAACACTTTGCTTGGGGAAACGCCGATTCATTTCCCCGGTCGCTCCCCGACCCCAGCCCAAGACGCTGCTCAGAAACCCTAAGCGTTCCCGACGTTTTCTATGGCCAATTTGCAATATAGAAAGTCTGACACCGACCGGGGTTCCCAAACCTTTCCCCATGCACCTCCTTGGGGACTCCTGAGTACTACCATACATCTCCAATGGCAAATGAGTATGATAAAATCTGATCCCTTGCGGGGTTCCCTGACCTTTCCCCAAGGAATGGCTTGGGTACTCCAAAGAACTTTCAGACATTGCAATGGTAAATGAGCATTGAAAAAATCTGATACCGTTTTGGGCTCCCCGACTTTTCCCCAGGCAGTGGATTGGGGATTCCAGAGCATTCACAGAAATTCTAAAGACAAGTGAGCATTGCAAAAAATCTGATCCCGATCGGGATTCCCCAGCTTTCCCCTAGGCTGTTGCTAGGGGATCCCAGAGCGTTACAGACTTTCTTACGGCGCACGGGCAACGGGAAAGTACGATCCCGATCAGGGTACCCCGTCATGTCCCCCAGACACCGCTTGGGAATCCCCGAACACTCCCAGACTTTCCTATAAAAAGTTAGCATTGAATACAAAAAATCGAAAAGATCAAAGCTCACGAAACCCTTGACACAAAATATGTTTCCTCAAAGCTTAATTATGGTAACACATTGTCCTCAAACAAGTAAGTCACAAAGTACAATGTATTTATTTGTCATAGTCGCCACCAACGAGTCGCCATTTAAAAGGATGCCACCATCCGGAACGCACTCGCTAAATCAGCCTCTTCAGCCTCAGCTGCTGCTACGGCTGGGGCTACGGCCTGTGGCTCCAGGTGCGCCTGGAGCTCCGGCTGCGCACCCTCCGCATTCTCAACAGCGCACAGTGGGCGTTCCGGCCGGTCTAGCCTCGCGAAACTCCAAATTGTAAATTACAGAGTTTGGGAACAAAATGTATATCAAATCGACTGGCAATATGTCCATGGATCACGAATATGACATTTATTTGAATCGTTCTGATCGTTCTAGGCTTTTTCGTGGAGGAATGGGACGTCAAACACAAGAGTTCACGTCACTACCTAAAAACGGATTATTTCACAGGGCGATTTGGAAAACGTTCCTGGAAAATGTGATGATGAGGTCCAATATATGTATATATATGCATTTTCCGCACCAAATGTCACGTTTTAGTGCAGCTATCAACGCCAAACTTCGTGCATATGGTACCTTAGATTCAACGAAGATTGATTCAAATTAAATGCACAGCCTTAACATATGCATTTTTATTTTTAATTTTGTCAGATTTTTGCTAGATAAAGCTAAGTTAGTGACGTCACTACACACGATTTTGACACCGAAATCAGCTAAACTTAAGGAGACCGTACAAATGCCATGTAATAGACAAAACTTAATCCGAAAACTTGAGAAGATAGCAAGTGTCAAGGGCTACAATATTGCAGTCTCCGATTTGTGAAAACAAATGATTTTTGACCCAATTTTTTTCAAAATGTTCCTTTTTTTAGAAAAAAAATACAAAAAATCAAAACTTTTAAGATATTTAAAAACCGGAATATATGTAAAATAACTATAGATATTCAACCACCATACCAAATTTCAAAATGATAACTGCATTTTTATCTGAGTGATGACATCCAAGGTATGAATAACTCGTGACGTCAAATTGCGAAATTTGATTTTTTGTCCTTTTTTGACCAGATACGGACAAATAAAGCGCATCACTGTATTTTTTAGACAAAACCGGCCTATAAAAATGTATCGATTTATTATATTAATCAATTTCAAATTTTGACCTTTTGTGACATGAATTTGACCTTTACTTGACCTTTACTTTACGTACATTAAATCAGGTGGTAAAATGAGTACCAATTTCGAGATATACATGTAAAATAGTATGTACAACATGTGTTGCATTACTTTCGTATAATTTTGGGGCATGGTGACCTTATGTGACCTGACCTTGACCTTGACATTTTGCCCAGAATCCCCCATTAGCTCATTCTGGATGTGTGTCATACTTTTGAGAGCACTCTGGGTGATCAATGATCATGGTTGCAACCAAATGCTGTGAACGGAAAATATGATCTTTAGACTAGATATAAACTAGAACGGCTAGATTTTGACCTTTGACCTGACCCGTGACGTCACCACTGACCTATAAGGCAACACAAAGTATTTTACGTCGATGAACGTTCCTGGGCTATCGATTGCCGTTTGATTCAGCGCGATCGTCTAATTGGTTCCGAAGATACAAGGGGGGGGCTAAAAAAGCCCACATCCAGTCACCCGTGTTACAGAAAATACCCCAGTGACTGCCGAGTTAAGTGACCAGACATGACCTTTTTGGAATTTGTCATTTTATAGAACATTTTGTGACGCTGATTTCAAATTTGGCACCCATAAAGCAAATTTAGATGTTTATTCACTATTTTAGCTCGATTAGTATTCAATTTCTACACATTTACGATTTGATGCTATTTGGGCCATTAAAATTATAGCAGGTCACTTTACACACCAAGACCTTAAATTTGGATGTCAATGGCTTTCTTTTGTCACAAGAAACACGTTTGGTTTTAACCCTATTCTTCGAGGCATGACAAGTATACGAGTCTGTCGGGTGGGGGGGCTTATTCGGCCTCCCTTCAGATCTCGACTGCAATTACAGCTATAATCATGAAACTTGGTATGTGGTTAGGGTTGACAATGAACTCTATTTTATGAAACTTTGGTGACCTTTGGTAACTATCTTCAAGGTCAAATGACGTCATCAAAAGTAATATTTGCCAAAATATGATTTTTTTTCAGGAAACCTTGTCATTATCTCGGAAACTATAGCAGCCAGAAGGAATCCGAAAATTTAATTTAAAGCAGTTTTATTTGGTTTTGGCCATCATGGCATCAGAAATGACCTCAGGACAATAGCTTAGGCTGAAGAGGTCAACAAATTTTAGAAAACCTGTTTTTCAGCAAAAGTTTTTCGTTGATTAGTTTTTATCTATAAAATATAGAGTGATTATTTTGATATCATCGTCTTTCCCTCATCATTGCAGTTCGAATCATACCACTTATGTCAAATCAAAAATTTGACCCCGGGTGAAGGTCAAGGTCAAGGTGACATGAATTGGTCAAGCTGCATATCAAAAGATGCGTATTGACGAGACAAACGTTTTGAGACCAGTTGCGAGCCTCTGTAGTATTCCTGTCACGAGTTATTGCTACAAAAATGTTCGTGACCTTGAATGACCTTTAAAAGGTCACTGTCTACAAATTGCCTCCTGGTCATTGAAAAGGGCCTAAGATCACATGATACTGAAATAATTGGATTGATAACGTGTGTTAAACCCGTATTTTGATTTTTCACCATATATTGGAAGGTTAGCATTCAAATATTTAGATATCGTCCTGAAACTTTCAAAACATATTTATTGACATGTTTTCTCTTACATATATTCCAGTTTTATGAAACCTCATGAAAATAAAAAAAACTTGTATCATTTTGAGGAAAACAAAAGTAAACAAAAATGATTTCAAAATTCAAAATTTTGCGAGATTGCCATCTGAAAGAACAATCGATTCTCTACCGATTTATGTTTTTGGTAACACTTTCCTTCAAAACACAACTCTCCACTCCATGCAAAGATTTTGTGTCAAAACGGCCCAACACGCCCCCCCCCCCTTATAGCTTGTCTTGGGCCCCCTCCTAATCATTTAATTTGGGAAAGAAGTGCACTATTCGATGCGCAATGAAATTTTAGAAATCGTCAGCAGGTTTAAAGATTCTGGGTTGAATTATGAATGAACTGTACGCAAAAAAACTCAAGGGGGCGATTCGCCCCCCACCCACACCCACACCCGACATTAATAGGGTGAAATCGAAGCTCTAGCTCATTGAGGGGGCTAAACGCCAGGGGATTGAACCCTCCCCCGCACGGTCACGCAGTGATCAGACACGGCACGGGCAAGGGTTAACTAATCGGTTTATCTCCGACTGCAAGTATCTCTTATCGCTCACGCCATCAAATTGTTGCATCGACCATCACTGTAAAATCAGGTAAATAACAGTTTATGGAAACATATTTTGTAAAAACACTTCACTTTTCTGGAGTGAATTCCTAGAAGGTGGTTGCTCACGGGAACACGCGATCCAGCAATTCATCCGGAGAAGGGCGTTTCTCGCTCACTCACCCACCAAGCACCGTAAATACCATTCATCACAATAATACTCCCTAAATTGATCCGACATCACCGAACAATGGTTCAGTTTTCATACCAGTCCTAATTGGCCGGCCTGAGCGGCAGCTCGGTCGGACGTGTCCACTTCCGAGGACCGGCCGGGCGCGGTGGTAGCGCCGTTTTAATTCACCTAGCTGCTGCGGGCGATAGGAGCGCGTGTGAATCTGTCCTCCTGCAGGTGGTGTTCGCCGGCCTGGCAGTATACCCTGGACTGCGCCATAGCGCCGGCCGCGGCCAGGCCGGCCCGTCGACACTTAATTACGACAAACGACTTCCTGCCGCTCAGCCGGCCAGCTCCGTCGGCGCTCACCTTTGCTCCGGCCAACTGCATATTTATGCTTTCCACGACCTTTCAATGACGGAGACTGGGGGCGAAACAATTACCCTGTGTGCCCCCATTATTCATGGTAATGCATTGGCCAGAGAGGGCAGCTGGACTGGACGGCAGTTGTTCAAACAGCAGCCGATATAGAACAGCAGCCTCTGGTCTGATCTCAGACTCGGTATACAAACTCTCTCGTTCGGCGCCCATGCTGCCGTCACGGTCCAGCGATAGACCGGAGCGGCCGCCGCTTCCGCCTCATATCAGCCGTCACAGCGTCTCTGCAGTGGCTCGTTATAAACACGGCAGAGTCACGGTGTCTCCAGTGGCTCGTTATAAGCACGGCAGAGTCACGGCGCCTCCAGTGGCTCGTTATAAACACGGCAGAGTCACGGCGTCTCAGTGGCTCGTTATAAACACGGCAGAGTCACGGTGTCTCCAGTGGCTCGTTATAAACACGGCAGAGTCACAGGTTGTTGTCTCCAGTAGCTCGTTTATGAAGCACGACAGTGCACGGTGTCCCCAGTGCGCTCGTTATAAACACGGCGGCAGTCACGAGGTGTCCAGGGCTCGTTATTAAACACGTCGGGCAGAGTCACGGGTGTCCCCAGTGTCGTTATAAACACGGCCGCGAGTCCACGCAGAGTCAGCGGCGTCTCCAGTGGCTCGCTTATAACACACCCGGCCAGACGTCACAAGCTGTCGACAGTGGCGTCGTTATAACACCGGCAGAGTCACGGGTGGTTCTCCAGCTGGCTGTTATAAACACGGCAGAGTCACGCGCGAGTCACGTGTCTCTCAGTGGCTCGTTATAAACACAGCAGAGTCACGGCGCCCTCCAAAGGGCCTCGTTATAAAAGCACGGCAAGCACAGTTCAAACAGGCCATCTCAGTGGCTCCGCTTTAATAAACACGCAGGAGTCACCGGATTCTCCAGTGGCTCGTTATAAACACGGCAGAGTCACGGTGTCTCCAGTAGCTCGTTATAAGCACGACAGAGTCACGGTGTCCCCAGTGGCTCGTTATAAACACGGCGGAGTCACGGTGTCTTCAGTGGCTCGTTATAAACACGGCAGAGTCACGGTGTCCCCAGTGGCATCGTCTATAACACGGCAGCAGTCACGGGTGTCATTCAGTGGCTCGTAATAATATCACGGTGCAGCAGTCGACGGTCGCTCCAAGAGCACACGTGGCTCGGTTATAAACACGGCAGGACAGGTCCACCGACGTTATTCTCAGTGGCTCATTATAAACACGCAGAAGTCACAGGTTTGTCTCCCAGTGGCTCGTTTAGTAAACCAAAAGCAAGAGTCACGGTGTCACCCAGTGGCCTCGTTATACAACACGCACGAGAGCACGGCTGCGTCTCGGAAGCTCGTTACAAATCGCAGAGTCACACTGTTCACCAGGTGGCTCGTTATTAAACACCGCAGAGTCCACGGTGCTCCAGTGGCCTCGTTATAAACACGGCAGAGTCACGGTGTCTCCAGTGGCTCGTTATAAACACGGCAGAGTCACAGTGTCTCCAGTGGCTCGTTATAATCACGGCGGAGTCACAACGTCTCGGAAGCTGGTTAGTGGCTACGTTTCCATGACACTATAAGTAGTCTGGATTTCCCCTAATAGTCACGGGGCTAAAATACCCCCTTCATATCTGACAGTCAATTTGCACTTCCCGTGTGTGGTGACAATGTTACAGCATTGACCACGAGGGGAAATCCGCATCAGCTGTCATGAAAACGTAGCGATATACACGGCGGAGTCACGGCGGAGTCACGGCGGAGTCACGGCGGAGTCACGGCGGAGTCACGGATGAGTCACGGCAGAGTCACGGTGGAGTCACAGCGGAGTCACGGCAGAGTCACGGAAGAATCACGGCGGAGTCACGGTAGACTCACGGCAGGGTCACGGCAGAGTCACGGCGGAGTCCCAGCGGCTCGGAATAGCACAGCAGATAAACCCGGAGCCTGGTCGGCAGCCATATCGCCGACTCAGCGGAGCGGCTTCCGGAGCACGCGCCCCCGGCTAACGGGGTCGAAAAACATACACGGGCATCTGAAGACATGTGACAGTGAACCAATCGTCCACGGACAGCGCAGACAAGTGAACCAATCGTCCGCGGACAGCGCAGACAAGTGAACCAAACGTCAGCGGACAGCGCAGACAAGTGAACCAAACGTCCGCGGACAGCGCAGACAAGTGAACCAATCGTCCGCGGACAGCACAGACAAGTGAACCAATCGTCCGCGGACAGCACAGACAAGTGAACCAATCGTCCGCGGACAGCGCAGACAAGTGAACCAAACGTCAGCGGACAACGCAGACAAGCATGGCCATGCCTTCGAACAATGAACATGATTCAGGTGAACGTTTCTTGACATGAACCTGCGTGCTAGAGCAGTAACTGTTAAGCTGCACGCGTGTCCAGATATTCGAGCCTTATTCGGAGCCAAAACCCATGAGGCAACCTGCGTGAGGCCATGCGCTCTGGCATCTTCCCCGATCCCCTCCCAGCCCAGGTTGCAGCCGCCTTACCCGTAAGGCGTCGCCGCGACTCTGACCGACTGATTCGGGGTAGCCGGGCGTGCAGCTTCTCTATCGGCCCCGCCATCTGTGTGCCGCTGCATGAGCCAGGATTTGGCGCGAAAAAATGCCGCCCACACGAGCTGCTGAAGTTGGCGGCGCCCGCTGGCGCAGACACGGCGCTGGTGGTAGCGTGAGGCCGTGGAGGGCGTTAACTGCGTGCTGAGCATCTCTGCAGTACCTATATGTATGTGTTTATGTTGTGAAAATGCCGCCATTCTGACAGTGTCAAGACCACGACGCCTCTGCTGCTCATGATATGCAGGCTAGCAATGTGTGCCCACATCGGGGGGGGG
>VOPJ01002711.1:0-23478 GCA_014673585.1 Semibalanus balanoides | reverse complement strand
CCACGTCCCTGGCAACCAGGATAAGGATAACCTGAGGATTGGCTCCACTCACGATCTGGTTCAAATTGTAAAAGCTTCGTTTTTCTTGATCCATTTTTAGGGCGCTTTGTGGCGTCACATCAAGGTCAATAGCCTATATTTCTGGGTTTTATCAGGCAAACCCGTTAGAGTTTCGCGCCGCTTGGCGGCCCTATATAACAAGCATACCTACTACTGTATCATTAAAATCCACATTACAAATGCTGCAAATGCTTAAATACACGCAACAAATGTGGTTACATTTTTCGTTATTTCAGCCGACCTCCTACTAAAAATTATTTGTGACGTCCTTGCATAGGGCCCTTTCAGGCCTGTCAAGATACTTCTAAGACCGGAACGTGACTCTTCGGCCGACAATGGTCTAAGGCTGTCAAGGCAGGGCTTTCTAATAACCTCAAATTGCACTTCAGAGCCGACTGGTGGCCCCTTTCAGACATGTACAAAACGTTCGGGCCCTTTTTAGCTCAAGGCCCTTTTAGTTCAATGTGCCCCCTCCGAAACTTGTTTGTCACTTGGATCCGCCCTGATTTCATGTCCATACTCAGCTTCCATGATGCCATAAACATTTACTTTTCCCTCACTTTTTATTACTTATTTCTCTACTTTTGCCGTCGAAAGTATGTGGAAGTATTGTGCTTCTAATACAGAGAAGATGATCGTGAAAAAGTTTGGGGGGGGGCGTTGCCGGCGGGGGGGATTAGGGCGCCTGTCGCCCCCCAGCTCCAAGTTGGAGGGGCGAAGCTTGCCCCCTCTGCCCCCCCCGTTCCCACGTCCCTGATTCTGCTACCCGCTAACTACCCTCTTGATACAAATGATCGCTTGTGCTACCCGCTAGTACCCACGTGGGTAGCAACTACCCACATCTGGTGGGCAAGTGGGTAGAAAAATGGCACCTCTACTGGCCACACTACTGGTCTGTGTTTGTGTTAACTGACGTCTGCAACAGATGCAGGAAGGATTCGTTACATAACTCTTACGATTATTTCATTTAAGTTTGTGCGTGAAGAATGCAAAATCGCATTAGGAAAAATCTTCGAGCTGCGGTAGTACTCTTGCTGATTTGTTTTTGCTTTCACGTTGCTCTCCTTTTCCGTCAAACTCGGGTTTCCTCTATGATTTGTTATTAGCTATTCCTCTGCTAAAATATTTTAAAATGAAGCGGTAGACTGGATATATCAATCAAAGTTGAATGATTATCGTATAAAATAAAGTATAAATAACATATTTTATTATCGATATCAAATGTCCTCAACAAATGTGTTGAGTACATGCCAAATAGAGATGCATTGAAAATCAACACAGCCTTTTTTCAATGCAAATAATGTTAAGTGAATACTGGAAACAGCTCCGAAATATACTGTAGGTTAATGTCCCTCACATGAGGCATATCAGTACTTGGATTCTGAAAAGCGTTCGGCATTATTGATAACGACGTCTTGTCAATAAGGCTTTGCTCATACGGTCTCCTGATACATTTTTGTCGATGGCTGCATCCTACCGATCAAATATAAATCAGTTAGTCGAATGCTTGACTAAAAGTGGAGTTTATGAGAAATATAATTCGTGTTCCGCAGGGATCTATTTTGGGGCCTCTCCTCTCAATTGTTTATTGTTTATTGTTTGTTATCAAAATATCACCATTAGGCAATGCCCAGTGACAGGCGAAGTCGAAAGTTAAAACAGCATACATACACTACAAAATACACATAATGAATAATACAGATGATAAACATTCAAAATGCACAGTAAAGGTATACACTAACAATGAAAAGACCTTTCCTGTGGCGCCTCATTGACGTGCATTTTCACGCAGTTTGTAAAAGAACGTATGCCCATACTAAACATATCTACCCCAGGAACTTTACGTAAAAAGCAGTTAATCTCCTCGGGAAGGCGGTTAAAAACCCCTGGGGCATTCCATGACAGATCGACCAAGCCATAACACCCTACATCTCATATTTCGATAAAACTGCGCCTATGAGGTTATCTGGAACGTAGATTCACGCTGTGAAATTTTTAGCACTGTCCGTCAAATGATTTTTGAGTTATAGCCTTAGGCATTATTCGATTTTGCTCAAACCTTCAATTTTCAGCGGGCGATATTTCCCATATAAATGTAAAGTCATTCAACTTATATTATGATAAAGAATCATCATCAGCCATATATTTAAGTGATCGAGTTTTTTTTTTAAATAAAAAAAAAAATGTTTTTTTACAAAATGTTTAAGTAAAAACACGTTTTGTAATGTGGGGCACTAAAAATCACGATGTTTTTTGTTCAGCCATTGACTTCGATATATAAGCCTTACGATGCTTAAAATATTGGAGATAGACTTTTTTCTTAAATATTTTATTTTATATTTTTTACGATTGGAAAAATAATGTCACCAGCACGTTATTTGATGTTAATAACTTTACACGTTAAAGTGCTAAGAGCGTAAACTGAACAGCAGCTATATTCTGCTTCCCTGAGCCTGTATCAAATGATGCATAACATGACCCCTGGCAGGCTGCTCCTTGACCCTTCAAGGTCACACAAAATAATTTTATTTAAGAATTGCGTTAAAAATTTCAAAATTTGAATTTGAACGAAATGTTGTCTTAACTAAGTCTTTAATTTTATGAATGATTGTTAAATATATAAGTTCATAAATACTTCATATGATTTAGACGGGAGATGCGCACACTGAAAAAATCGAGGGTTACGCAACACCGAAAAATGCCTAGGGCTTATTAACTTTAAAAACCATTCAACAGACGGCGCAGAAAATTTACAGGGCGTGAATCTTCGGGACCAGATAACCCCAAAACAAATTCCTCAAACTTTAAAAAAGAGTGTTATGTTGGTATATCTGACATTGCTTGCACACGGGTGACCTCAAGCCACGTGACCTTGAATCAAGGAGGCATCCCTGCGCATGGGTTCATGTATGTATCATCCAAATGCAGCTCGATTGAGCAAATATAATGCTGTTTGGTTAAGCTCTTTTAACAACCACTTTACGGGTGCCCAAAGTTATTATCAACTACGTGCTGGCGTGACCATTATTTTCTGAATTCAAAAAAATATAAATACAATATTTAGAGAAAAAGTTCTAACTCCCAATATTTTTACTATTATGGCATATATATTTTAGTTAATGCTGGCAAGGAAAAACAGTCAAATTTTAGGTGGCCACATTATAAAAAAACGTAGTTACTTAAAAACCCGCGTTGGAAATTTCAAAAATTTGTGAATTTTTGAAAAATTTAATACATCACATTATCTGATGATTTGTGATGAGTTCTATGATATAGAGGATTTAAAGAACCCATATTTTTACGATTGCGGAGATATTCGCCCGCTCTGAAAACTAGAGGTTTGAGCAAAATTCGAATAATGCCTGAGGCTATAACTCAAAAACCGTTTGACGGATGAGGCTGAAAATGTCACAGCTTAAATCTACGGCTCAGATAACCCTTAAGATACAGTTTTATTGAAATCTGAGACATAGGGTGTTATTTCGAGATTTTTTTGGGTCGATCTGTCATGGAATGCTTTACAGTGTTCACATTTTCTTGTTATTATAAGAGCTCTAACATGTATGCAAACAGTCATCAACATTGTTTTGTTCAGACGATACAGAGCTTTTCTTTCAATCTGACACTGACATTGCATTAAACACATGATATAAAACTGACGCTCGTAACGATACATCGAGCTCTCCACGTAAATCAGTGACCAAGTGTCACCTTTGTCAAGTTTCGCCAGGCAGTTGTGACCTTTGTCAAGTTTCGCCAGCCAGCTGAGCACATGGCTTTCAGTTTGTATCGTTCGCATAGCACAGGTCATACACTGTTCTCTGCAGTTTTGTTGTTTGCACAAGTCAAACATTACATTTTCCTCGCAAATAACGCTTAGCGCTTTCTAAGCTCAAAGGGCGTTTTTTTCTTCTTTTAGCATTTGGAACAGTTTCTGTCATTGCCCCTGGGGTTCTTCGCATGTGATGGCGGAGTAGTGGGACTCCGCTCTCATAAGAAACACGCATGTGCGTGTGCGTGTGACTCTTCGCAGTTTACGCATGTATGTGCCAGCAGCTGTCAGTCGTGGTGGTGCGTACTACGCACCTACGTACTACGCACGTGCCTACTACGCACGTTATTATTTCGGTGTGTGACCGTTCAAATTCTTGTTATCGTGACACCGCACAATTTCGTCAGTCCGCTTTTGCTCTCCCCACGTATGTTTATCTAATAGATATATCTACAAGGCAAGCACGGAACTAGGTAGGTGGTTTGACATTTCACAGTCCTCAAAGACTGTCTAGACGGCCGATGAAGAAGATAAGTCAGGTCGAAACTGTGATTGCCATTAATTGGCAACGTTCGTTGTGTTTGCTTTACTAAAAAACAGAAACACCAACATAATTTTCCATGGTAAACCTCACTGACTTCCGATAGCTGTGGATGAATTTTAGTCTGTGTCCAGCTACTTGCCGGGAACCTGCTGCTGGTTTTCCTTTGGAGATCATCAGGGGCGTAGGAACGTCAGGACAAGTGGGGACCAGTGAAACTTTGATCCTGTTTTGTGTGAAACCCGTTGCCCCTTTGCACATTTTATTTTTATTTTTATTGTAGCTCTTCTCGTATCGGACCAGGGGCGTAGGAACTCATTTGAAGTTGGGGGGCAAACGGTATTTTGAAGTCGATTATTTCCATGCACCGTCCATAGGCGTAATGTTAAAATCCGAAAATGTTGGGGGGGGGGGGGCAGTTGCCCCCTGCCCCCCGGCTCCTACGCCCATGTATCGGACTACCTTTTGCTGTCTCAAAATTTGCTCAGTTACCAATACACGAGATTTTAGCAAAACACAAAATTACACCAAAAAATGGGGGGCGGCGGTTGCAATGGACCCCCTGTGTCCCTCTGTTCCTACTTGTTATGGTGATCAGGTTCCAGGGGGCGCCATCGACGGTCCGGTGCGACACAACAGACGCCAGATACCGCACACCTCGGTTCGCCGCCGCTGAACGCGCCGCGGGCTGGCCCAGTTCCGCGAACAGGGCGTAAACGCACGCCGCACTCCTTGCAGATACTCTGGTGCCGTGACAACGTGAACGGCGTGACGTCACGGAGGCCAGATTCACACACATTGTTTTTGTAGCCGGAGGGCGGATGGTCTATATCTCCATATGTGACGGCTGGATGGATGGCACAAGGATGTGTCGGAAGTCGGAGTTCTACTAAATGGTTATTAATTTAAATTTCTTGCACCATGTTATTCGTCCTCATAAATATTGTAATACAAGATTGGAAATACGCATCAAGTTAAGTTAAACAAACGTGTGAAATCATATTGTCTAACTAAAAGCCATCCGGTCGGCTGACACCAATTTGCCATACTCCCATCCCTCCCGGTGGCAGGTGTAACTTTGATTGGTTATTTGATCTATCTATATTTTCTATTAGCTATATGTGCTTCTATTTATAAGCTATTATGCGTTTCCTTAAAATCGCTCTAGTGTTCCCATTTATGTCTCGAACCGACCTCTGCTTCATGCAGAAAGGAGGCATAGGAAAGGCAGAATGTACCCTCACCCCCAGTGCTACCCAGCAACGCGCGTTTGGTCGAATACCTTGACGCCGTACAGTCTGTCTAATAAATATGTATTCCTTTTTTAGTTTTTTTAAACTCATCTAATTTCACTATGTGTACATGAAGGACATATTTAAGGAAACATGTACCTTCCTAGGAAGGTACCACATGTTCCCTTACATCAGGTCTTTGCGCACACAGAAGTGAAATTAGATGAGTTTAATAAAATATAAATGGTAAGATATATAATATATTAGACAGCCTGTACTATTGGTTCCAAAATAAGCGTCCCGCTGGTTTGGCCGGCACAGCAGTTTAAGGGAGTATAACGCCTTGGTAAAATTATAAGAAATGATGGAGATGAGAGCCACTCATCTGGGCACTCATCTACATCAATTCACATATTTTTCCCAAGCCGGCATATTTCCGTTAAATGCTGTGCCGGCCCAGCGGGAACGCTCTATTTTGGAGACCAATAGCCTACATGCATGTACTCGCTTTCTTGCGCAACCCTTGCGTGCGTCTTGTGTCATGTTTCGACAAGGGCCATGCTCACCGGATGTGACAACTTTCCTCCACCCAGACTCTCGACGCGTCGCCGTCCCTTCCTTGTTTGTGTCTGTGGGAGAGATGGTCGGCTGCGCGCCGCTAGTGCTGTATTCATCAGTGGAGCTTGGGCAACACCGGGCAACCTCGGTCCCCCCCGGCAGCAGCGCCGGTCCGAAGCTCTGTTTCGGCTCTCATCTCGTCTCGTGCAAGCCCACTGGCCTAGCTCTGGCCGGGATTCGGAGGGGAGCTCTGTTTCGGCTCTCTCTCTAATATCGTGTGTTATTGTTGTTATTTGCAGCTCTGGCCGGTGTGTTGTATTGTTGTTGTTTCCGGCTCTCTCTCTCGTCTCCGGGTGCAGCCACCACTCAGCCACAGCTCTCGCGCCACGGTGAATACGGTTGAGGGGAGTCTCTCGCTTCTCGCTCTCCTGGAGAGAGATACCATCAACTCGCCCTGCGTGGCTCTGTGCACACTCTGGCCTAGGGAATATCGGAGCGGAGCTCTGTTTCCGGCTCTCTTCTCTCTTCCTCGTCTCGTGCAGCCCCATGCCAGCTCTGGCCGGGATGGAGGGAGCTTCTGTTCGGCTCTTCGATCGTGATAGATAGCTTCGGGTGAGCTATTCTTCTTCAATCAGTTTACTGTTCCGCAGCCATTCTGGCTCATGTGTATCGGAGGCGAGCTTCTGTTTATTCGCCAGCTTCTCCATACTCATTCCGTTGTCTCGTTGCTAGGCTTCATTCTTGTCAGCTTCTGCCAGACCGGCGAACCCTGCGACGGGGCTGTCTCCGCGAATTAACTCATCTCTTTCCTGTTCATTGTTTTGTTGCTAGATCCCACATGTTCAGCCCTGTCGGCGGGAGACCATAAGGAAGGGAGCTCCTGATTCTCTCCGCGTCTCCTCTCTCGTCTCGTGCAGCCACTCAGCTCTGGCCGTGAGGGACTCGTGTGTTTCGCTGCTATTCATCGTCTCGTGAAGCCCCCACTGCAGCTCTGGCCGGATCGGAGGGAGCTTCTGTTCCGGCTGTCTCTCTCTCTCTCGTCTCCGTGCAAGCCCCAACTGCCAGCTTCTGGCGGGATCGGATGGGAGCTCTGTTTCGAGATCTCTCTCTCTCTTCGTCTCGTGCAGCTCACTGCCAGCTCCGGTTGGCCGGGATCGGAGGGAGCTCTGTTCCGGTCTCTTCTCCTCGTCTCGTGCAGCCTCACTGCCAGCTCTGGCCGGGATCGGAGGGAGCTCTGTTCACGTTTTTCTCTCGTTCGTGCAGCCTCACTGCAGCTCTGGCCGGGCTATCGGGAGAGCTTGTCCGGATCTCTCTCTCTCTCGTCTCGTGCAGCCCCACTGCAGCTCTGGCCGGAGATAAGTATGTGTGAGCTCCTGGTTCGGCTCTCTCTTCGTCTCGTGCAGCCTCATCTGCCGCTTCTGGCCGGGATCGGAGGGAGCTTCTGGTTCCGGCTCTCTCGGTGTCCGTCTCAGTGCAGCCTACACTGCCAGCTTCTGGCCGGGATCGGAGGGGCTCTTTTTCGGCCTCTCCTCTCTCTCTCGTCTCGTGCAGCCTCACTGCCAGCTCTTGGCCGGGATCGGGGGTACTCTGTTTTTCCGGCTCTCTCTCTCTCTCCGTCTAGTGCAGCCGTCAACTGCCAGCTCTGGCCGGGATCTGGAGGGAGCTCTGTTCCGGTTTCTCTCTCTCACGTCTTTCGTGCCTGTTCACTTGCCGCTCTGGCCGGGATCGGAGGGGCCTCTGTTTCGGCGTCTCCCTCTCTCTCTCTCCGTTGTCGTGCAGCCTCACTTGGACACCTGCCAGCTCTGGCCTGTGTGATCGGAGGGAGCTCTGTTCCGGCTCTCTCTCTTTCTCTTTTAGTTGGTGAACAGACTCTAACTGCCAGCTCTGGCCTGGATCGAGGGAGCTCTGTTCGGCTCTCTCATCACTTCTTCGCGTCCCCGTGCGTGCCCACTGCTCCAGCTCTGGCCACTTCTGGGATCGGAGGTAGCTCTGTTTTGGCTGCTCTCTCATGTCTCGTACCTATCGTCGTCGTTGCAGCCCCACTGTCCAGCTCTGGCCGGGGATGGTGAGGAAGCATCTGCATACCACAGGCTCCTCTCTCTTTCGTTCTCACGTGCTAGCCCCTACTGCAGCTCTGGCCTAGGTTGATCGGAGGGAGCTCTGTTTCCGGCTCTCTCTCCTTACTATTCGTCCCGTGTCAGCCCCCACTGCAGCTCTGCCACTGGATCTGAGGAGCTCTGTTCCGGCTCTCTCTCCTCTTTCGTCTCGTTGCCAGCTCCTTACTGTGCCAGCTCACTGGCCGGTGAGATCGGATCAGAGGAGCTTCCTCTTTCCGGGAGCTCCTCTCCTCTCTCGTCTCGGTGCAAGCCTCCCTCCCACAAGCGCTGCGTGGGCGGGATCGAGGGATGCTCTGTTTCGTGCTCTCTCTCTCTCTGTCTGTGCAGGTCCTCTCACTGCCAAGCTCTGCCGGGTATGCGGAGGGAAGCTCTTTCCGGCTCTCTCTCTCTCTCGTCTCGTTGCGAAGCGCTCACATGGCCTAGGCTTCTGTGCTTCGGTGGTTTGCATCGTGAGGGACCTTGTTCCGGACTTCTCTCTCTCTTCTCGCTCGTGCAAGCTCTCACTGCCAGCTCTGCGCCGGGATCGGAGGGTAGCTCTGTTCTCCGGCTACTCTCTCTCTCTCTCTCTCTCCGTCTCTGTGCGAACTCTCACTCCAGCTCTGGCCGGGTCGGAGGGAGCTCTGTTCCGTAGCTCTTTCTCTTGTCTCGTGGCAATGCCCTTTCACTGCCAGCTCTGGCCGGATCGGAGGGAGCTCTTTGTTCAGAGCTCTCTCTCTTTCGGTCGTGCATCTCGAGCTGCCAGCTCTGGCGGGATTCTGAGTAGGAGCTCGTTTCCGGCTCTCTCTCTCTCTCGTTCTTCGTGCAGTCCCCATGCCAGCTCTGGCCGGGTACGAGGAGCTCTGTCCGCTCTCTCTCTCTCTCGTCTCGTAGAGCAGGTGCCTCACTGCAGCTACTGGCCGTGATCTGAGGAGCTCTGTTTTATATCCTCTTCTCGTATCTCTCTGTACTCGTGCAGCCTCATCTGTCCAGGCTTTGGCCGGGTTGGAGGGAGCTTGTCCGGCTTCTCTCTTCTCTCGTCTCGTGCAGCTTTCACTGCCAGCTCTAGGCCGGGATCGGAGGGCTTGTGAAGCTCTGTTCCGGCTCTCTCTCTCTTCGTCCGTGGCAGCCCCACTGCAGTCGGCCGGTAGTCGACTTTCGCAGGGAGCTTCCTGTTCCGCCGTTCTCCTTACTCTGTACATCGTGCAGCCTCACTGCCAGCTTAGCTGGCACGAGGGAAATCAGTGCAGTTGAGCTTCTTGTTCCGGCTTCGTTCTCTCGGTCTCGATGCCTATCCTCACTGCCCTAGCTCTGAGACCGGGATCGGAGGACGCTCGCTTCCTCGCGTGCTCTCTCTCTCTCTCGATTCTGCAGCCTTCCACAGCCAAGTCTCCTGCCGGGATCGGAGGGAGCTCTGTTTTCACTATCTCTCCTCTTCTCTCTCTTCTCGTGCTCCCTCACTTGCCAGCTCTGGCCGGGATCGGTAGGAGCTCCTCCATGTTCTCGCTATCTCTCTCTCTCTCGTCTCGTGAGCGTGCCGTCACACTGCCAGCTCTGCCAAGGTGATCGAGGGAGCGGTGCTCTGTTCCGGCTCTCTTCTACAGATCTCTGTGCAGCCTCTACTGCCAGCTCTTGGGCCGGATTCCTGTGGAGGTACGCGCTGTTTATACCGGCATCTCTCTCTCTCTCTCTCTCTCTTCTGCAGCCTCACTGACTCCAGCTTCTGGCCGGGATCGGAGGGAGTCTGTTCCGGTTTCCTCGTCTCCTGGTCTTTCGTGCCGAAGCCTCACTGCCAAGCTCTGGCCGGAGATCGAAGGGAGTCTACTTGTTTTCCGGCTCTTCTCTCTCGTCTTCGTGCAGCGACACTCACACTGTCCAGTTACTGGCCGGATCGGAGAGCGAGAAGCTCTTCTCGGCCTCTCTCTATCTGCTAGCGGTCTACGTGCAGCACGCACTACTATGCTCCAGCTCTGGCCGCGAGATCAGGTAGGAGCTTCTTGTTCGCTTCTCTCTCTCTTTCGTCTCGTGCAGGCCTCTACCATGCCAGCATCTGGTCAAGTGTATCGGAGGAGCTCTTCTCTTCGCTCTCTCTCTCTCTCGTCTCGTCTGCTAGTCGTCTCACTGCCAGCTCTGGCCGGGTCGGAGGGAGCTCTTGTTCCGGGCTTCACTCTCTCTACTCATCTGTTCGTGCCAAGAGCTTCACTGCCTGGCTCTGGGCAGGAGCTACGAGAGAGGAGCTCGTGTTATGTCTCTTCTTTTCTCTCTCGTCTCGTAGCATGCCCACTGCCCACCTCTGGCCGTGATCGGAGGAGCTCTGATTCCGCCTTCTCTCTCGTCTCGTGCAGCCCCACTGCCAGCTCTGGCCGGGATCGGAGGGAGCTCTGTTCCGGCTCTCTCTCTCGTCTCGTGCAGCCCCACTGCCAGCTCTGGCCGGGATCGGAGGGAGCTCTGTTTCGGCTCTCTCTCGTCTCGTGCAGCCCCACTGCCAGCTCTGGCCGGGATCGGAGGTAATGTCTCTTCGGCTCTCTCTCTCTCTCGTCTTCGTGTCAACAGTACACCCAGAGCATTGCCAGCTCTGGCCGGAGTCGGAGGAGGGGAGGCCCAGGTTGTCTGTCAGCTCAGGCAGACGCCATCTGCCGCTCAGCTGATGACTCGCGGCTGAACTCCGGCTGATACATGGTGTCGGGACACTGCTGTCCCGATTTCTGCGGAAGTTCTCAAATGAAAAACACAAATCACTTGCCCTCGTTTTGATATCATGTGGCTTATAATAACGCCGCATTTTAATAATAACGCCGCCTTAGTATCATTGAGTACCTACTGCGTGTTTTTGGATAAAGCTAAGCTTTGTAAAACGTGGTTTTAAAAGTGTCGCACGATGCCTGCACCAAAGTTGGAGTGAATTGTTATCAACGCCTGACGTATTCGGTGCTTGATAAGTAATTCATTTTTTTGTGTGAAAAAATTTGCTTGGGCGCTGAAAGAGTGATTTTTCCTTTGGTGGTGCTGAGAGTTAATTGTCTTTTGACATTCTGCTTACATATGGAAGCATGATTTGCGTTTGTACTCTCCGAGTCTGAATATTTTTAGGAAAGGTGCCTTTGCACTATGAGCAAAGCAATAGCTTACAATCAGCAATCATCTTTCCACCAAAACATTGGTGAAGGATCCTTCACCAATCTGAAACATTGGTGAAGGGTACCCTTCACCAATGTTTCGTACGTTGCTAAGAGATACGTTGCTACACCCATGGATATCAACATACTAAGTTTACTTAATACATGCTTCTTTGGTTGCCGTCATCTAGTGATATTGGTCTATGCAACGTTGCAGTCATTTGCATTGCACAAGCGCTGTTGCAAAATCGTGTGGTTTGCATAATCATTACACAAATACTGACTATACCCACATAAACTGGTTGCGACAACCCTGTTTGACGCTGGATGAGTTTTGTTTGGAGTAGCCGAGATGCGTTGGTGACCAGATGAATTGACATTCAGTTTCAGTGTACACCATGCAGCAGGGCCTCCTCTAAGTCTAACATGTTAACTGGGAGGGAGGGGCGCAGCCCCACCCCCACCAGCGAAGCCGCCGTCGAGCTGAAATTGGGTCGCTGGGGGGGGGGGGTAGGTATTTGTCATCATGTCTTTATACGACATTCGAATCGCCGAAAGAAAAACCTTAAATTGACTCAGATCTAAAGGAAAGGAACGGTTAACCCTCGCCGGTGTATGGTAACCCATGGTCACTGCGTGACCGTGTAGGGGTGGGGGTGGGGTACCACCATCCTCCCTTGTCGTTTCGCCCCTAATTGAGCTAGTGTTTCGATTAAAACATGAGTGTGTTGCTTGTGATGAGAGGAAGCCATTGACATTTGATTTTAAGGTCCTGGTTCATTAGGTCCTCTGAGGTCATGTCAATGACCCAAATGTCATCAAATCGTAAATGTATAAAAATGAATGCTAATCGAGCTAAAATCGTAAAGTGCCATCTTAGTATGCTAAATGGACGCCATATTTGAAATCAGCATCACGAAATGATTTAAAAACTGCCGAATTTAAAAAAGGTCATGTCATTCATCTGAGGTTATTAACTTTGATTTTGGCCCAATCATCTTTGTGCTCTGCCCCACTAACTTTTGTCAGATTTGAAGATTTTTTCGGACAAATGTTTTGAAAATTCAATCATAGAGGAAATGCAGCGAATAATTTGCCACGTGTCTGAACTGCCAGTATATGACCTTGCTTCAGGTCAGGTGACGCTGTCGCACATGTTGCAATTACATTTGATAATTTCCGTCTCTGGGCAGGGCGCCTGCGGAGCGCGCTGTGCCACCGGAATATACAGCCTCTTCACGGAATCATTAAGCCATGTGCCACATCGGAGGCAAATTCGGGGAATGACTGAAAAGTTGGGAACGTTGTGTTTATAAGTGTCAACAAAACTCAAATTGCATTGCTTTTATGAGAACTGGAGCTAATTAGCGCGACGTTCGTTGGCGCGGCTGGTCGGCGACGGTGATGGCGGCGCGACGGCCCGCGAATCGACGGCCAGGGAGGAACCCGCGACACCGACCTCCCGGGAAACGGCTCAACGGCATGGGTGGATTTCCCCCTACACAAAGGTTGTTGGGGTTAAATGGCGGTTTCCCTGTTTGTTTTTATTGGTAGGTTCACACATGGAAAATACAATTTGTTAAACTCGAGTGTCAATTGAATATACCAAAAGTTGATGTGTCCAAACACAACAATTGTGGGTCAAGCTCAAAGGGACCATTGCCCCACCCTGGTTACTGGTCACGGGAGGTCTAACCTTGTTACGGGACATGAAGGCAGCTCCCACGGACTCGCGGCACCTTCTATCCGGGTTACAAGACACGGGAAGTCACTTCACGAAATCGCACGAACCACCTACCCTTGCATCTAGACTAGCCTAGTCTAGGCGTGTCCAATCTAGGCGTGTTTAGTCTAGGCGTATTTAGTCTAGGCGTGTCTAGTCTAGACGTGTCTAGTCTAGACGTGTCTAGTCAGCACTGTCAGGCTGTCTCCGGTTGCCTGCAGATGTTGATGATCATGATGCGGTTCTCGTGCTCCCCTGGTATGCGCTGCAGCGCATACCAGCGCATTACCGATACAATAATGCCCTGGGTGTGTTTATGATGAACTTGCAAGGTTTTCAGCTTGCAAAGAACCCTGCCGAAACGATGTGCTGGGGAAAAAAATTTGAACGCACAAGACAGTTTACAGTGATACTGCCATATCATTTTTTGGAAGGGGTAGTGTACTAGTGTGCAATGACAATGCTATTGCTTATCTCTTTTTTGTTAGTGGCAAGTAATTCAGTCCTAATGTAAATCGTTCCGAAGAATCTTAATGACAATTTTTCCGAAGAAGGGATAACAAAGTATTGGTGGTGTACTTTTTAAAAGATTATTAACCCGCGCACTGCAGGGGGGTTGATTTTCCGGTCCCCCCCCTCAGGTTTTTCAGGATAGCGGAAAAACGGCGGCGCGCAGCGCCGCCAACATTTCGTAACACTCTTTGGGCATCAATTACCCACACTTTGTAAAAAGTTTGACTTGGAGGTCATCTCGGTCAGGTCCACAAGTCCATGTCAAAGTGACCTACACCTTCAAAATGTTTGCGTTCGTGCCAAAGCCACAGTCTTTTTTTCGAAAGTTTTGAAACTTGCAGGATTTCATAAGAATATCAGTACTACAATTCGTTTATCTCGGATTTTCGTATCGGTGACCAAGG
The DNA here is from genome assembly GCA_014673585.1 of Semibalanus balanoides. NCBI lineage: Eukaryota > Metazoa > Arthropoda > Thecostraca > Balanomorpha > Balanidae > Semibalanus > Semibalanus balanoides. The sequence goes on along the minus strand of VOPJ01002711.1, from coordinate 9,466 downwards.
TCAGGTCATTTCCTGACCTCCCCATGATATAGTGAATGGGAAAATAAATCAAAATGTTTCCCCTTTCATAAAACTATGCATTGGATCAGGCTAATTCTTTCAGAATAATGCTATTTTAGCTTCATTATAAATGATCAAAGGTGCAATTGTTGGTCAGTATCTCTTACAAGGTCATCTGAACAGGTCATCTGAGTCATCAGCAATGATTTGCTAATAACTCTTGATAGAAAAGAGATAGAGACGATTAGTTGACAACCAATGTGTTCCGTCCTAGTTGGCCCCGCGTCGCCCATAATGCAACATGACCTACTGGGTCACCAAAATGACCTTGACCTTAGGTCAAATTTTGAAGTTGACTTTCCAGTCACCGTATATATTTTCAAAGCGCATTCAATGGAGAACAAACACGATGGCGTCAAAATGTTTACCCTATCTTTCTTAGGTGATCATGCTATTTCACCGAAAACTGTTTTGCCTAAAAACAGGTATGTTTGACCTTTGTCATGACCTCTGGAGCCTAACTATTGATCTTGAGAATAATTTTGAGGACATACATGCGTTTGCCAAATTTTTCATGGCTATCGTTGTCTCTCTAACGTTTTGCTCCTAGCTATCATAGTTCCGAGATAAAAATTGGGGGTTTCCTGAAAGAGTCTCTAAAAGAGTCCTTAAACCGGAAAATCTGACCTTTGGTGACCACTGTGACCTCAATTGTGACCTGAATCCAAGAAAAGACTGAATACTTTCGGATAGAGCTTTGCCTAGAAGCTTATCTTATGGGCCGTTTTCCGCTTGTCGCTACGTTGCGTAGTTTTGGAGATTCTCACGGGGGGCGGAAATCAACCCCCCCTGCAGTTCGTGTTCGGCGCGAACCTCCTGCAGTGCGCGGGTTAACTCGTAAAAAAGATATCGATGCGTAAATAATTAATTGCTGTTTATTGTTTAACCATAATTAAAACACAACTTTAGTAGTATGAGGAAGTCACTGCTGCGTTTGCAAGTGTGGTGCGTCTCACCTGAGTATCTGAGTGCCACTGAAGCAGTTCTGCAGTGTCAGGGAGTAGCGCTCCGGCGTTAACGACTCCTCTCTGGAAGGCCACTTCTCTGTTATTTTTCGGCGCCCGGCGCACCACATAAGCTGGTAAATGTGAAATAGTGGTGACTGGTGAGCTTTCCAGGCGACTTGGAGTTCTTTGCACTAATTACTCGCTGCATGTTCTCGTCTCGCATTGTGATATCTAGTGAAGAGAAGTCGAGGATGGTTTTAAGCATTTGTACTTCATGTTTAACCCGCTGAATTAAGTGTGAAAGTAGATGGGTTCACTTACCCCTCCACTTCATACATGCCCGACCAACTTTGCCAGATTTGAAAGGATTTTGACGTTAGAGGGTCATATTTTCACATGTAAGCTCATCATTTTGACACTTGCCCCACCAAACATTTTTTTTTGAAAAATATGCAGCTTTGCCAGTTACAGTTTACAGTATTATATTAAAACCTGACGAGAGTATAGGGACACGTTCCATTACCACTATCGGCAAATTGACAATATATGCTGAAAGATGAGGCAGTTTTGTTTAAATCTAGTTAATACGTCTTGCTTTATGTTTGCCTTGCTTAAAGGAAAATAACCACTTTTTTAATAACAATTTCTGAGGCTTCCGTTATTAATTTGGTTTCCTTGTTTATTCAATGTTTGTCAAATGTATAGGATCGACCGTCATATTATCGAAAACAAGCAGGATTTCAAAACTTATTTTCCATCCATGCGGTAAGAAAACAATACGGGAAAAGCACGCAGTTTGATGAGATCCAAAAAGTACTTGCAAGCAGCTGGCAAATGTACCCGGTCATTGAAAGTGTGTACGCTTTTATCAACTTGAAACTTGTAAACATATATATCGGTAGGAACTATTTTTTTACGCAAAATGTGATGAATTTCCTATGTATTTTTTTGTCTCGTCTAATCGATTTTCAAGTCACAACCCCTTCTTTGTGGGGAAAAAAGGTGATTATTTCCCTTAGAGGGAGTTTTAACCTACTCAAATCGCTCATGTGGGTTTATTGTCACTGGTGTATAGAACATAATTTTCTGAATTAAACCATGACTTTACTTCTCCAGATTCGCTCTAGTTGCTGAGATATTGCAATCGCTCCGGGAATGGGTTGACTCCAGAATGCTTACCTTTTACTAGAATCATGGCTAATATCGAAATATCGATACCAATTTGCTAGCATATCATTCAATTTGCTAGCATATCGTTATTCAATTTTGCTATTAATTTGCTAGCATATCGTTAGTGCCGGCCAATAGCATTCCGGCAAAACAGCTCGTGCATGTTGACAGCAGCAGCCGACAGTACCGTCTGTCCTACTCGCAACGCTTGATGTCCATTTTTTTCGATGAAAATATAAATTTAGAGCTATGCAACTTACACATAACAAAGTTTATAGCGACAAGAGCATGCTGTGCAAAATTTGTCTCTCTATCTTGCATGATGTGGCCACAATTGTAGTGTCTTAGGCGCGCCGCTTTACATAAAATCTTCTTCCCTCTAATTATAGTGGCGATCTTTTGATCGATATCGATACAAAATATACGTGAACATTCAACTTGAAGGGCTCCACTTGCTAATTTTATCGTATCCAACAATGAAACCAATAGCTTCATACCGCAATAAAAATAGTTTTGACATTGCAGAACAGTAGACACATTCCCTTTAAAGGAAATGTTTCACCTTTCTGAAAGTTGCCAATTATACGCCAGTTGTAGTACAAAATATGATTTAAGTGCTGCTGAAAACGATGATGATATTTGTTTCCCGAATAGTTACTTAACTTTTTTTTAAATTAAGAACGCATTATTAAGTCATAAGAGAGATATAGAGAAAACATTAATGCTGTACAGATATATGACACAATCTTTTCAGAAATTCTGGCGACTTGAATCTAAGCAAGTCTTTTGTTGTCTTACTCGCAGCAGGCGTAATCCAGCCAAGGCTCGAGAAACACAAGTCGTTTTCCCCCCAGGACCAACAATCTGTAAGTGGCTGTTAGCCAGTCAGCGATGGTGCTTGCATAGACACCCTTTTGCAAATGCGAAATTAAATTACCTAAAACGGATAAGTTTTTGGGAAAATGGTAAATGGTCTTGTAATTTATATATTTCAATAACGGCCAAAGATAATGGCTATCTCAATTCAAAACTAATACAAAGGTTAAATATTCCCTTTAACCTTCTTTCGTTTCTGCACAACACATGCTCATGACAACTTTTTTATTTCTTTAACACACCGACACATTCTTTCTGTTACATGCCTACAAATAATCGACTAGGAATTAAGTTCTGAAATTTTGCGATTTGTTTTCAGTTAACAACTTGCTTGTGGTTATTTCATATGATCACTGATGCGTACAGATTCAGCATTTATCTCCCTCTATTTATGTAACACCAAATGAACTTCCAGAACAATGCCGTTTGTATAATATATATTTCATTAAAAGTCCTGGTTTTCGATATGCCTTTGTTATCGCAATGGTTCCTGACCACAGGAATGCACATAATTAAAATAATCTAGCTGCCGCCTAGCTCTGGGAAGATTCAGGGAACGAATGGTTGACGGCTGTTGGAGGGCATGTTGAGTTCGGCGAAATAATTTCCATATTTTAGAATATTGTTTATCTCACTAAAGTTTGCTTGGCAATCCAGCCATCTGCTATGCATTATACGCTATCTCTGGTCGTCTTATGTTTCGGATAACACTCCGCGGAGGTTGTTTCGGGGGTCTATCTAAATACTACCCACTGTTCCCCGAATCCTTAGTGCCATGCTTATTTTATTATTCAATGAAAACTTACCGCGCTGCGTATTCGTTATTGCCAGAAGCCCGAGATATAAGCCTCAAATATTAGCATATAAAATTCAAAAATAGAGATAAGATAGATTTAAATGTCTGGATCACTCTGCATTTTACCGGCATCATTAGTTTTTCCAGAGACGTGCGGAAATCGAATAAGTATTCATGGGTCATATCACATGGATATTGTTTAACGCTTCTTAGAGTCAAGGAAACAAAGACAGGCCGTTGTTTTGCCACGGCCTACATGGCTCATATCATCTTCACGTATTTCAACACTGGTCATGCATGCGGTGAACTCATTTGCTTCCTTGTCGCCTGTCTCGCCGGCTTGGTCTTCTCACGCATACACGTGCCGCGGATTCCAGCAAGGCGCGTCGACTCTGGCGACACCAGGGCTCAATCTTACCATAGTTAAAGAAAGCATGGATAGGTAACTCCGCCCACTTTCTTTTGTTATCCGCGACCACGCGCAACCGCTGCCGTTTCCCGCACTGCAAAACGACAGCAAGTATACCGTCCGCCCCGTGGTAGGTCGCAACGCTGGGACGGCCGCTCCGTCGCATGGTTTCTCGCCTTCTGGTGATTGTGGCATGAACCAAATTAAGTTGAATTGCATTCGGGAAGATCTCACAAGCACTTATGACGTGTTGGTTCCACCGATGGACATAATGCCTTGTAATTTGTGCCCATATATGTAGGAACGTCTCCGTGGTAGTGCGTTTCCCGTACTACAAAACGACAACTAGTACCGCTATGTGGTCGCTTAATTGCGTATGATGCCTCATTGCCTATCCATACTTATTTTATCCATGATCTTACCAGTGTCGTTAATACGCAAGTAACTACTTCCAAATACGGCATCCCAGGTGCGACATGCCTTAGAATGCGTACTTACGGCGTTTGCGGCCCCCCAGTCGCCGTGCGTGGTGTGACGTCAGCATGGCGTGAATGGACAGAACAGAGCAAATCTAACATACTATTCAAGGGCGGATCCAGCCGGCCGTCTTGGGGGGCCAAACCGTTTTGAGCGAATCTTACCTACCCCCAATTTCATATTTCTTTCCGGATTTGTGCCACTTTATTTTTCAACCTCAGTTTTTAAAAAAAAATATTTTTTAGCTTTTCGACGTTTTGGGACATCGCAAAATGTCAGCATGCAGTTTTTGTTGTTCCGACATTGCCTTACACTGGGCAAAGCCATGTGAATTGTCAGCAGTGCCCAGGGGCGTCGCCGATATTGTTTTAGTGGAAAATCGGTTAAAATGACAACAAAAATAAACATTTTTTGGCTTTTATTCAATCCTTTGCAGCATTTGTAATGTGGGTTTTCATGTTACAGTAGGTACTTATTTAGCGCAGCGAAGCGGCGCGATTTTTTACGGCTTTGCGTGATAAAACCCATAAAAATAAGCGTAGGACCTTATACGTAAGACCTTACGGTGGGCTTTATAAAGAACAAGAAGCTTAACATGCTATTAATTCAATTCACCGTTACAACGAACCGAAGATGATAGCGATGGCTTCGTTATGACGATGGCCACTGATGTGACGCCGCGAAGTGGCGTGAAAATGTTAATTTTGGGTCGTGGAATTGTTTTTTAATACTGGAAACAGACCGTGAGCGGAGCCAAGCCTCGGGTAGCCCCTATTCCTGGTTGCACTTTTCATATGCATATTCTTCGGATAGTAAATCACGATGACCGGTGGCAGTCAGCGCTCAATAGGCCTGTTTACACCGCACTAAATATGTTCCGCGGAAAATTTTCCACGTAATTTTCGTTCTAATTTTCGGAACCGTATTCCCCTAGATTGGGGATACCGTTTCTTCCCGATCTACTTCTTACGCGTATCTGCTCGCGTGTCGTGTGCTGCGCCAATGCGACGAGATGAAATTACGGCCGTAAATGTAGAAAAAAATACGTGGAAAATTTTCCGCGGAATATATTAAGTGCGGTGTAAACAGGTCTATTGGTACATATGATGAGAATAATAACTGTTAACATATATATCGAACTGTAACAAACAACTGGTAACAGTGCAAATTGTTTGAAAACAGCAAGAGGCAGAACGACTTTTCCGCACATAAATGGTCCCTGCGGATCTGGAGGAGCCTGGAGAGAAATGGCTCCGGGAGATGGTCCTGGCCTGGTCCCACTCTAGTCCAGCAAGCTGGGTACCATTGGAGCAGCTTCCGGGTGCCGATATCCGCGTCTTTGCGTTCCCCTTCGCCTTTTTTCGCAACTCAGCAGACTAGCTAAACATGTAGCCCGCTTGAAAGTTAATATTTTTATGAAGGGATTAGGCCCTGGTCCCAGCGATTACCGCCAAGAAGAGCCTCTGCAAGAAATTTAATGTAATTCATTTTCCCATTCTCCAAATTTATATGAGCAATTGGGAAACTTGTGTCATGCCGCGAAGCATAACGCAATATTCCACTTTTGGCTATGGATAGCTGGATTTTGACTGCTGCAGAGTCATTTTTGCGATAATTTGTGCCAATTGCGATATTTATGTCATGCCGCGAAGTGGCGCGAAATTTTGTCTTTTTTGCTGTGGATAGCTGAATTTTGACTGCTGCAAAGGCAATTTTTACGATAAATTGTTAATTTTTTTCTCCCCCGTTTGGGGGTCTAAACATAGTTTGGCTCCCTTGAACAGTCTTGGGGGGGGGGGGCATGGCCCCCTGGATCCGCCTTTGTTACTATTTCAAGAAAGTCTGTCTCTCTGTCTGTCTGTGCGCACTGCGCATAGTCCCAGGTAAAGTTTGTCAGTTTGCCCCCAGGTGTCATGTGTCCGATAGCCCAATGGCTAAAGCGCTGAACCTCAAATCTGAAGGCGACTATTCCGGGTTGACGCATTACTTTTTCATCAACCCGCGAGTTTCTGGGGGGGGGGGGTGCTATATATAGCCCTCCTCCCGTTATTTTGCAATATCTCTTAAACCAACTGCGGTATCGTCACCAAACTTTCAGTACCTTGTCTCACATCAATTTGACACTTGTTGCCTGAAAAAAACTATGATAGTTCGACCGGAAATGACGTCAGAGTGACGTCATGTTCTGCGTTTTTTGCTGAAAAACAAGAGTTTGCCGGAAACGCTGTCAAAAGTACAGTTTTTAAGATAAACTCTATTGTCAAATACGAAATGACAGAATGGTATAAGGTAGTTTTTCATAGCTATTAAACTCAGCTATCAAACTGCAATGTCGGATTTTCAAATTTTACTGAAATTCAAAAATGTGAAAATCCAAAGACATTTTTTTCAATAAAAAATGAAAAGTATGTGATCGAAAAAAGCCCAATGAATATGTATAGCAAGTTTGAAGTCGATATCTTTAAAAATGACTGACTTATAACCTTTCAAAGACAAAATTCGACCATGTCTACTGTATAACCATTAACCAACCATGCATAAAAGTTGCATGTCCTTTTTTGCTTTTTACTTCTATTTATATGGAACAAACAATGTTCTATTGCCATTTTTCGCGTTTTAGTCGAAAAACCAACTCACAAACATGTGTTACAACTCCTAATGACCGTAATCTGCAGTTTGACCTCGTGACCTCGGATGACCTTGGCTTGACCCAAGGTCTAAAACAGCTTAAAATCGTAGTTGGAAGTGTTAGATACACGGATCATACCGATTTATCAACTGATTATGCTTTTAATATTGCATTTTTGTGCGACAATTCCATCTACCGGACTTTGATGACACTGTCAAATATTTTGTCTTTTATGTGACCTGTGACATTGACGTTACCAATGACCCTGAGGTCAACAATATTAGGTCTCCTTTGACAGATTTGACAGGGCTATCGAATGCTGTGTGCATTTATTCGACAGATTTGACAGGGATATCGAATGCTGTTTGCATCTTTAAGATCGGTCCAGTAGTTTCGCGGAGATCAGGGGGGGGGCGGGGGGCTTCGACTGATTTCTTCGTCAGCCCCTCTCCCCAGGTAAGTTGCGTTACAGAATATACCCCAGTAAGTCGCGGGTTAACTTAGTAGTGCGTTACATAGGACACGGACTGGTTGGGCGGAGAGGAGTGGGGGAGGGGCTTCTTTTCGGTAGGGTACTTACTAGTGGTGTCAATCGGTAACTAAAAATTTGGTAACCGAAACAATTGTGTGACCGATTTGGTAATCGGTCGGTCAGACTTAAACATTTTTGGACACTTTTTGGTCAGCCTTATCCTGAACAATTCACTTTTTCGTCACATTTTTACGCAGTCTTATTTCTATTCAGAAAATTGATGCTTAATTTGCTCAAAATTCAATCAATTAATATAAAAACTTAATATAATACATCATTATTGTATCAAGATTGAAGATATTGCTCCCAAGAGTAAATGAGGTCATTAAAATAAGTATTGTATGCATTATACAGCATACATATTACATACACCACCACCACAGATAATGTCAAAATCGGTCAGATTTTGAACATTTTTGGCTTCAACCAAAATCGGTCAATAATTGGTAAACCAAAATGCCTTCTGTTCGGTATTGGATTGGTATTGGTCAGGAAATTTTGGGAAAATGACATCACTAGTACCTACCCCCATTCAGGAGATAGTACGGATAGTACGGGCCACGGGTAGTACGGGTTATCAATCCCTAATTGCCACCGGTGTCGATTTGTATTCTTTTGGGAGGGCCCGGGCCCCCAATAATTTCACATTTTAACATTAGGCCTATGGCATTGCATGGTAAGAATGGAATTATAATCTATAAAGTTAGCATTGGGGCCCCCCCAATCATTTTCAGAAATTGACACTCCTGCAGTAATTGCTCGTCACTGGCTTGCACCACCACTCCACCTGTAATCGCCCAGCAGCGGAGCGGACGGGTTAGCAGTTAGCACTAGTAGTAGTCAGCGGTTTGCCGATCTCTCGGCCGCTGATAGGGGCGTGAGGCAGCTCGCACGGCACCGTCGCCGTCGCCGTAATAGCCAAGCTGGGACTGGGAGAGCTTGGGGATGGACAGATCTTTAGGGAGCTGTGGCCGTTCCTGTAAAAAATCGAGCCATCGGCTGGATTTTTTTTTAAAGAATGGCCTCAGGACTGGAAATTTGCTTTGTTTGGGCATCATGTAGGATACCTACATAGTATTTGACTTTGCTGCTGCAAATCTGAGGCACTATTTCGACACTAAACATCTCCTGCGCCGAGTTCTGAGCACATTCTTTAAAAAATCGAGCCAGCGGCTCGATTTTTTATATATAAAATAATAACGGCCACTGGTTCGATTCCGGGACGACAGCGATTTCACTGGCCGGCCCCGTAATTTGCTGCACTACGGGGTTGGCTAACTTGCATACAATCACCACCATACTAAAGACAAATTTGTTAATGGTTAGTCAGTTGTCTGGTAGCAGATTCTTGCTATTATCTGCACAGCACCAGCAGCACCAGCACTGGAGGATTCACTCATCTTAACTCGCTCAAAATATAATAAACAGCTTCAAGTTTATCACCGATTTTGCTTTGAAAGAATTTTGAATAATCAATTTAATATTATCATGACTATATTTTTTGTTGGTAAAATGTTATTATTTTTTTCCGAATCGGAAGCGATTATTGCAAAAAAACAAACAAACAGAG
>VOPJ01002710.1:0-14405 GCA_014673585.1 Semibalanus balanoides | reverse complement strand
GAGAGAGAGAGAGAGAGAGAGAGAGAGAGAGAGAGAGAGAGAGATGGACAGGGTTATAAGGCTGGAAACGCTGAGCACTTGAACAGCTGGCAAAGGCCTGTGTAGACGGAAGAGTAGTAGCAATGTGCATGCAGAGAAAGTCATGGTGGACAGTACTAGTATCATTATGTTGCTTAGCAGCCACAATTCCATTACACAGGTATCTGCTGACTAGAATGAGATCTCAAGGCGGCTATCCATGAGTACATTTTTTGTAGGACAAAGCTTGGTTGACTGACGTAGAGGAGGAAAGTCTGAAGGCACCATTCAGTAACCATTAGTAACACAGTTTTGCCTTTGCATACCAGAAATGTATGATGCTGATAAAACATTGTGGAACTGCTTGTTATACAATTTGTTTATCTCAAATTCATGTTTTTGACATTATGAGGGCAAGTATTGAAAAAACAAAGCAGCTTTGAACAAACATTGAGTTTAGGCAAAGAAATATCATACAAAATATTTGAGGAAACAAGTACCTCAATTCATTACTACATCAAAGCAGAGCAACATTGGTATTGAGATACATTTGTATGTTGTGACTTGGCCACCGACTTACCTGGTCTTACAAGATATAAGGGTTCCTTGGTGAATTTATCCCACACCTCATCTTTCCACATCCTAACTTCATTTTTCAGCTCCTCAAAGCCATCAATAATCTGTTTCTTGTCTGGCAGTACCTGCCTATCCTTTTTGTATTCTGCCCGTATGTCTCTCTCCCAGAACTTGCAAAGTGGTGCTGTGGTGCTCAGGGGCCTGGCAGCTGACCCTTGCCATACTGGTATTAGCTGACTGCATAGTCTGAGACGTCCCACAGACATTGATCCCAGACCAGCGGCCATAGCTGCATTTAAACTGCTGCCATGCAAATTTAGACGGATTGTGGCAATCTGAAACAGAAAATAGTCCAGTGAGTAGATTACTTATTGTGTACATAGCATACTTGGTTCACAAAATAAATCACCCCTTGTTGGCAGCATACAATTTTATTTAATGATCATGAATATGCAATGCAAGGATATTCAGAGAATCACTTTTATAAAAGATGCTATTTCATATATTATTTCTGGTGAATGCAGAGAAAGTACACAAGTTTTGTTTTTATCATGACAGAACACAACTAACTAAGAGTAAAAGGTGATTCTGTGCACACTATTACAAATTATAAAATCAATATATCACTTACAAATAAATAATTTGAGACTGATATTCACAAACCTGACTAATCCTAATGTAAGGGGAGCACATTTTGTTAGTGGAGTTTTGTCAAAGGTACAGAACAATTGGAGGTTTCATGATAATCAGTCATTTAATTGATAGCATATATATTATATAGTTTTACCATTTTGATCAGCTTTACAGGTGCAATACAACTTTGTTATAAATGTTTCTTTCTGGAGATAAAGATGCAACAAAAAGGAGTGGCAGCTGTTCATTCAAGCAAAGGCCAGGGTGATAATCAGGAAACAGGGCATATTTACCCTGATTCCTCACTTACTTTAATAATAGGCTTCTCAGTTTAAGTAATAATTTAGGCTCATACTTTGTTTACTTTTAGGTAAGCAGTTTTAACTAAACCATCTTATAATTCAAAAGTTTTAAGAGTAAATTAAAGTGAACCATAGACATGCTTGCGCACATACTTTAGCTTATCCACTTTACAAGATCTTCTTGATGTCGCTTATTGAATGTCACCTCCCAGAGGATTGGAAAGTGTCGGCGGTGATACCGATCTTTAAGAAGGGTTCTTGATACTCCCCGCTTAACTACAGGCCCATTAGCCTCACCTCGGTGGCCTGTAAGTGTCTGGAAAAAAAAAATCATTGTTAAGCAGCTGTATTCCTTCCTGGAGGAAAACAATCTCACATCTAATCAGTTTGGGTTTCGTGCGGGCAGATCCACAATGGACCAAATACTCATTGTGTACAATGGCATATCGCTGTGGATGGACGAGGGTAATGCAGTGGATCTAGTTCTTTTCTATTTTTCCAAGGCTTTCGATGTCGTGTCACATGTGCTGCTGCTGGACAAACTGAGGTGTCTTGGAGTCGATGCAAACTTGGTGTCATAGATTGAGGACTTTCTTATTGGTCGCACCATGGCAGTTTCCATCCAGGGTATCCTGAGTAGGCACCGACCTGTGCTGAGTGGTGCACCACAAGGTCAGTGTTGGGCCCGGTCCTCTTTTCTGGTATTCGTGAACAACATGCTGCTGAACTCAGTTCCATTACACATATTTTTCAGATGCCTTGAAGATTTACATGAACGATACGCCCGACCACTCCACCTCCGATACGCAAATGATGCTTGCAACCTGCCCTCTGAATATAGACGACTACACGAAGGCATCGTACATCTTGGGGTCTCAATGTAAACCACAGCAATGCGCTTGCCATCCCGTTTTTCAAGAGATTCCGATGACATACCACTCCGCCTATTTTCGACCAACACGTGAGATCCAGTAGTGTCAGTCTCACCCGACCTGGGTGTCCCAATCACTGCTGAGATGAAGTTTCATCAGCAAAATTTGCAACAACGTACCGGAAGGCTGGTGGTCTTGGGCGCAGAACTTTCTTACAAGAAAATACGTTCTCACCTTGGATTTTTTTCCAAACACAATTCATTATATTTCAATACATCGATACTTCTTTTCATCAAAAATAGCCATACATCGCGCCGATTCAGAACAGAAGAAGTCAAATTATTAATGTTCATCAAATAATATCTGGCGTACTATCCGCAACGTCAAACGTGGCTCAGCCATTCAGAATCATCGAATGTATATGTCGCGTAACAGATTAACTGTATAGCCCTCTGCCCAGGCTCTGAGGCCCACAATTAGCCTCTGCCCAGGTGTGGTGGAGGCCCACAATCCTTTGACAAAAAGTCAAATATATTCGGCTGGAGAGCCCTTTCAGCCCAGAAAACTTGCAGTTGGAGCTTTTCAACACGGGCTACAAAACTGCTATCTCAGTTCAAAACCCATGTTGAAGGTGAACTATTTCCTTTAAAGCAACTGTGTGTCGAACCCCGAATTTCTTATGAGTATATTCTGCTCGCACATCCGACCCATTGTGGAATACTGCTCTTGTGTTTGGCACACTGGATACACAGAGGACATACGCATGCTGGAGAGGGAGAGGGTTGTCGATACAAAGAAGATGGACAAAGCGGGTTCTCGATCTTGAAAAACTTGACTACGCATCGCGACTGAGGGCTCTCAACCAGTACTCTGTGCAAGGAAGGCTTCTCCGTGCCGATCTCAATACAAATAGCTGGAGAAAAAAATTCAATCGGCAGAAGCCAATCCGATGCTAAAGTAACCGATCTCGTTCATGACTCGGCTCATCAGACTGGGCACACAGCGGCGCCCCAACATGTCAAAATCTAAAATTCAAGCCACCACGCACCCAAACCAGAATACCATGCAAAAATGCTTCTCTGTGCGCTTGTGAGGGCTTGAAAACCTCTTCTCTGATCAGGTGGTACGCGGAGGCTGATTTACAAATCCAATTCAGGGGCACAATACTTCGCAGGAATCTCTTTGGAGGCACAAAACTGTTTGAATATCGCCCACACGTGCAAGGAACGTGTACCACCTAGACGCCCCTGAGGTGAGGCGCCTTACCTGGTAAGTGGTTGAAGCGCCTAGGTACCTTTCCCATGTCATCTTTTCTACTCTTTACTTTTTCGCCTAACGCAATAAAAACATGTCTGACTCTCAAGTCTTGCTGTTTAAGCACTTTCTGTGCTGATTTTCCCTACAACTGTGCTAGTTTTGACATGCAGATAAAAATTTGCAGAACGCATCTACCAAGGACGACTCCAGACTATTGTTCATTGTTGTATGCTGTATGTATAAACTGTCTTGCCATGTCTCGAACTTGCTGGGGCGACTTTTCCTCTATGGGTTCCTTGTCTCCTCTATCACTTCCAACAGTCTTTCTTCCTACTTTTTCCATGAGACCAGGAACCCTAACAGGTGAGTTAAACAGCTGAGTTGTCCAAAGAAGGTTGACTGCGGGGTTGACATAGACCAAACGCCATTCACAGGGGGAAGGGATATCAGTTGGGTGAACTATGGTAATTTGGACCCATTTTTGGAACTTTCATTTTTGGAACACAATTTACCAAAATGGGTACGCTTGTTTAAAAAAAATACATATGCTTGTTAAAAAATGGTACTGAAAACGACCTCCACGACTAAAAGTGATCCATGCATTGATTGGTGTGCAGACACATTGCGCCAATAACGTTATCAAATTCAACACTCTTGACTTATTTTATAGATTGTGTCACAAGGAAACGCAAGGTGTCATTAAATTTGTATTTACATTCTACGATCACTAACTGTTCAAAAGGTAGGCCCTTTTAAATGGTTAGCGATCATAGAAAGTAAATAAAAATATAATGACACTTTTTGTTTACCATGGGACAGTCAAAATAAGTCAAGGGTGCTGAATTTGATGAACAGCGAACAGAGATATTGGAAAGACAGTATATGTAGCATATCTGGATGTACGTAAATGTTTCAACTCCATATCGCACGATGGGACTAATCTACAGCTCATAACTACCAACATTTCAACCAAGGCTATATTAACTACTATATAACCTATACCAAGAATTTAGGGGTAAGAGTACAGATGAAGAACAAGTTTTCTGGAAATGGGAGAACATGAAGCAGGGACTGAGCAAGGAGGCGTACTATCAAACAAGCCTACTCAGCCTGTTCATGCATGAAAGATTCAAAAATGCTTCGACGCGCCACATATCGGAGCGCAGATTGGAGACACGTATTCCGATAATCGCATATGCAGATGATGAAGTGCTTGTTACCACTGATCCAAACGAACTGCAGCAAATGCAGTTATTGCCTATAAGCATAGTACACAATGGAGATATAAATATAACGTACAGAAGACTAAGAGTAAGATTATGATATATGGTAGAAGAGAAGTAGACATGGACTGGAAATTGAGTCAAGATAACGTTGAAGTAATACAGGAATACATGCATCTAGGTGATAGATGATATGATTTGGGTTTAAAGGGCCCCTCAACTGTAAGTTATGTGGCGCCCATTCATCTAGGTATTGCTATGACTACAAGACGAGGGGAAGAGAAGGGTTGAAGAGGGTATCGAAAATGCAAGAGAGGGCAAACGTATCTAAATGCAGCCCATGGGATGAATATAGCCTCCCACCGCCGGCTCACAGCTAACACGACCTGGAAGAGTATGCAGAAGCCAATCTCTATTACTCTTTGCCGGTAACGATACTACTCGCAGAGTGACATCAACTGGCTAGAATCATGATGCTTAGAGTACTGCGAGCAATGCAAGCGTTTACCGTAGTAAACGCAAAAACGGTGTATATGGCGATGATAGGAGCATCTTGCCTGTCGGCTACTAAATCATAAGAGCACGCCATGCGAGTTTATACTGTTTATGAGAAGGGCAGCAAGAAAGCATCCATTAACTGAATATGTAATCCTACATGGAGCCTTAAGCGCGGCGTAGGGGTCTCTAGCCGAACGCGCGGCGTAGGGGGGCAGTGTCCCACAATTTGTCGATTTGGGTGGGAGATGACACCTAGTTGTGAATTATTTTCCACTGTCATTCTCCATTTTGGGAATGGATTTTCGACTCCCAAATTACAAATCGTGATATTGATTCTGATATAAATAAACATTGACTNTCTGATATAAAAAAAAGATTGACTAAAATACATAGAATTTTCCGATGAAAACCATTGCTTTTTCATATTCAAAACAGTAATCAATTATCGTACCATTTCTAACATAATTTTCCACTCTCGTGGTCTTTTTGGGCTCAAATTTTCCGCTCTGGCACCCAATCAAAATGGAATCTTGGGACACTGAGGACTTTTGGGCGGTGACCCGAGCCCCTGTACGGGACGGGTCCACCGCCGGAGTCACTAGTCAGTTTTCGTCCAGGGCAACAATGAGAAAAGAATACAGCCTCTCCTTTCGCAGAAGATCAGAGATCAGCAGAAGAACATCTGTCGGAAGCTGTCATCAGCAAGAAGGAAGCCAGCTACACGTCTGGCTGAAACGTGACAAGCTGGGGCTTGGCCTGCAGACCCAGCTCGATCGCGGCAACAATACCTCTCTACACCCAGTGGCCAAGAGAGTCATCATTATGATGGCGGAGAAACGTCACAATCGACTCGGAAACTGGCCCGACAGCTCACCCAGGCAGGCTACATGACTTCCTACATGATGAACTACCGCCACCTGCGCAACAACCTGGGCATGCGGCCATTAAAACTGAAGCGGACGCCTTTAGATACGAGCGGAAAACATTATGTCCGGATAATTTCGTTACACCCTGTACAATTCGTATATCTTGGATTTTACGTATCGGTGACCAAAGGTCAGGTCAATTTTCTGACTTACCCATTATAAGTGAATGGGAAAATAAACAAATGCTTCCTTTTCAGAAAATAAGCATCGGATCAGGCTAATTCTTCCAGAATCATGTTATTTTAGCTCATTCTGGATTATCAAGGTGTAATTGTTGCTCAGTGATTTATACAAGGTCATCTGAGGTTATCTGAGGTCATCAGCAATGATATGCTAATAACTCTTGCTTGGAAAGGTATAGAGACGATCCGTTGACACCACTGTGTTCGTCTCGTCAGGCCGCGTTGCCCCATATGCAACATGATCTACCTTGGTCACCAAATGACCTTGAACTGAGGTCAAATTTTAAAGTTGACCTTACAGGTCACCACGTATATATTTTAAAGCGCCTCGATGAGACAAACACGATGGCGTCAAAATTATTTCCCTATCTTTGTTAGGTGAAATGTTAATTACGAAAAACTGCTTTGCTAAAAATAGCCTTTTTGACCTTTCATGACCTCTGGAGCCTAAACTATTGACTGAGCTCAATTTTGAGGACATGGATGCGATTGCAAATTTCAATAGCCATCCTTAATTTCCTTAATCGTTTGCCTCCTAGCTATCCATAGTTCCGAGATATCGTGGTTTCTGGAAAGAGTGCCTAAAACCGGAAATTCTGACCTTTGGTGACTCACTGGGTGATCTCATTGTGACCTGATCCAAGAAAAGATAGAAATACTTTCGAATAGAGCTTGTCTACGAGATATCTAATGCCGTTTTTCGCTTGTCGCTACGTTGCGGTAGTTTCCGAGATCTCACGGGGGGAAGCGGAAATCCCCCCGCCCCCTGCAAAGTTCGTGTTCGCGCGAACCCCCTGCAGTGCGCGGGTTAAACACACAATCTTGGAGTGGGAGGCCCAGCCAGGTATGTGTGTGTTTTTTAGGAGTCAGCAAATCTCCAGGTGTTAAACCCCACTCCCATACTAATGGTTAAATGGGAATCCTGCAACTGTGGGGGAGGGGGGCAGTGGCGACATTGCTGGAAGATAGTATTTTTTGCAATCATGGCACCACAATAATTCTAATTGGTTAAATACTATCGAATCAGTAACAATATTTGCTGAAGAATAAGACAAATAAGTGAGTTTTAGCTGATCAGGTAAAACAATGCTTGGTCCACAAAATCCACCCTTTGCTTTGGGTGGATTTTGTATTGTCACCTTTTCCCTTTTATTGCAAACTGTTGATGTGGTTTATTCTATTGTCACGCCTTGGTGAAAACCTGTATGGAGTGTATCATTTTATTTCTTAGTTACCTACACATCATGAATTTTCTCCAAAGGTCACTATGTCCTTAAACTTTTCAAGTTTAGTATTAAACTTCATCTATTGAAGGTGTATTATTTGTAAGTCTTTTGTAATTTACATAAATACATCCAGAACACATGGACATCTTTATTACACTGATGAATACAAGTAAATATATACATAGTTAAGTATCGCCTAGAATCATGCAAGATTGCAAAAATATGTTGTTCCAAATTCAAAAAATAAATTAGCTGCAACTCTGAACAAATTAGCTCACACAATCAATCTAACCTATTTTACAACATATTAAAAAAAATACACAATAGTAAACATTGCAAGAACAAATAAAATGCAAATTATGACATGGAAAATGGCATAAAAGTACTACTAACAGTACAACACACTTGAAAATGAGCAACTTTTAACTTTTTCCAGACATGACCAGCTTTATACCATTAACTAGGCACTAGCTGCAGATAAAAACACTGGCTGCAGATAAAAACTAACACCGTGTCAATGCACAGGTAAGGCTAAGCACCTTGAACAACCTCCTAAAAGTCATGAGTGCAACGCTGTCACTATTATGTCCCAAACAGCAATTATAATGGATATTTTTGAATGAAGTAAATTTGTATACACTATATCTATTGACACAATTAATAATATTTAGTAGGTTCAACAACCAATCACAGTTGAGAGTTCCAATTAAAACATAATTACAGTGATGCAAATGATACCAATGCACTAATAAATGCCAATAGCATGAAAAGTCTGGTGATATGATATACTCAATACCCAATAATAGGTATGGGATAGAAGGCCACTGTAGCCATAAGCAGAACTTTATGAAATCACTGGGGAGGGCCCTAATGTTAATTTGATAGATTTTAACTCAGTTCTTACCATGCAACGTTATAGGCCTAATGTTAAAATTTGACATAGTTGGGGGGCTCGAGCCCTCCCCAAGAGATATTAAGTTCCACCCCTGACTGTAGCTGTGGTCTTTAGACTCCCGCTCTCTACGCCTCAAGTCTCACAGAAGTTACTGGTGTCTTGTACAGTACTTACAAAATCTTCAAAGCTCATCGAGCCTATTCTATGCTAAAACTAATAATATGTCCAGCATCAAAGTTGATGACCCTAAAGGCTAAATGCCATGACTTGTGCTGCAAACAGGCTCAAATCTGGTGGCAATTCGAAACAGGGGTACAATACACCAACTTGCTTCCTGTACCTACCAGGAACTGAGGCTTGATTATCCACAGTGACAGGCCCAGTTTTACCCTAATTGTAATCTATGCCTAATTGTATGCCTAATTGTAATCCACAACCAACCAACTAAGGTTGAGGTATAACACTTACAGGTTCAGATCATCTTTTTAGTGCAACTATGCATGCCTACCTGGTGTACATAGGCACAAATTAATATATATATATAAATATATATATATAAAGCATTTAAACATAGAAACAACATGAGGCCGTACAAAGAGCCGATAACCGGTGGCAGAGCGTAGGCATGTTTTAACGACATTGTAAACAGACAACAAAAACTGTTCATATAACGACTAACTACTGTTCAGAGAAGTATGAAATAAAAACTTAAATTGTGATAATAATGTGGCTTGTTTCAACTCTTACCTTTGACTTCAGACAATTCGTTCGTCGTTCCCCAGCATCAACCCCAAAACGGATAACAAACAAATGCGGCATTAAATGTCGACACTGCGGCAGGAATGACTTAGCACAGATAAAACTCACAACCACTAAATTAAGTGTGTATTATGACAGGAGCCCTTGGACCTTTCCCGGGCCCATCTGGGCCNGGCGGCGGCGGGTACAGAGGCCGGTGCAGGTCACCGGGAGGAGGACCGGGTGGGGGCGGGGCGCCCAGCGCCAGATGGGGCGGGTAGAAGCAGGGATGTGGCGGCGGCGGCCCGACTGGTGGGTATGACGGCGGGTAGTAGCCTGGTGGGGGACCACCGTATGACGACATTGGAGGGCCTGGCGGCGGAGGGCCAGGGTATGGGCCAGGTCTTGGTGGACCTGGCATTCTCCAACTGTCTTGATGGTCTTGGCTGGGGTACATGATGATTTTCTGCTGAATCTACACCCACCTGAAAATACAAGTTGTGTTAAAAACTAAAAAGGTACAATGGCACCTGGGAATATGCATCATGGAGTGATAATAGAAACAACATGCACCTTGTATCTGGTTGAAAAAACATGAATTATGAGATAGGTACATATAGCTACAATCAGAACCAACCACTGAGCAAAAAAATCATCATTTGAAAGAGCTGTTACATATGCATTAATTGAAGATAAACTCATTGGTTTTTATAGAATGAAAAATCCCTGGCAATGCTTTCAAGTGAATTTTATTATACCTATAAAATCATACCTATCATTTAAACATTTCACAAACATTGTACCATCTCTTTGAATCAATAATGCAACCACTAATATGACACTAGTAGACAGAGCTGCATATGCAATATACATGATTATTAGAAGTGTTATGCCAAATATATGACTAACTCCATATTTATGAGTGTTGGGAATGTAAAAACAGTATGTTACCAATATGATGTAGCATGGTTATATAATATTTGTTCAGTTTCACACCCTTTATCCAAAATGTTTGTCAGTGTTTCTCAATTATCACCCACCTATCAGTATTGGGCCTGATAAAGAAAATATGCAAATGCATGACAATGATCAGGAATAGTCCCACAGAATGTCTGCTGGAAATCCCTGACTAAACAATAACTACATGTGTATTAATGTGTGAATGCATGACTCAATGGGATCCAATTAAAAAGCTGTCATATGCTGTCTTCAGCAATTACTACTTCTGCCTGCTCATATAATTGCAATTTGCATCATACCTAAGATTGGACATTCTTCTTTCCTGTAGGCTTAATTACATTTGTTTCCATATCATAGCTAAGAGTGTCAATTATTGATATGTTCTCTTACTTATACTTATATAGTACAGAATTAAGAAGGCCAATTGGCCTCACGGATCCGGACAATTCTGAGCTTCTTAGCAAAGATTCTCTTCTTCAGTCGTTTATGTGGATAGTGTACATGTCATGTACCCAATGTCTGTCAAGTCTAGCCTTAAAAGCGTTGATGCTGGGGGCGTCGATCGCCGAGGGCAACAGCGTGTTCCACTCGTTGATTACACGCATGCTGAAGGCGTTCCGTCAGACCCTGGAAACTGCCCTGGGCTTCAGCAGCTTCAACTGGTGGCCCGGGGTAGTACAAGAAGTTGCAGTGGTGAAGAACTTCGTTGCATCATGATCAACGTTCTCCAGTATTAAATTATTAAATATGGTGTTTTGAGTCGTTGGGATACAGGGAAGGGGCACCCCTGGTCACTTGTTTATGGATGGTGATCTAAAAATATAAAATGCATTCCTGCCAATAAGTTATGGCACTTTAAAACAAACAAAAAATTGCTACTTGCTTTGGCAATAGCCTCTGGCAAGAGCAGGTACAGATCAGTGCAGATAATATAGAAACATAAAATGCACAGGGAGGGAGGGACATAATTACCTATGTAGCCAAACTATTGTACATCCCGTACTTGTACAACAGTTAAAAAAATATCACGCACGTGTATCTAGTTTGAAGATAAGCATCAAAATCAAACAAAATAGTGCAAATTAAGTAAACAGACCTATTTGGACTTTATACGGGAAATAAACTTATCCCTGCACCGAATCGAGTAACTGAATCACCGGAAATGACTTATCACCGAAAAGCTACACCATTTTGAGGATTTCGGACGATGAACCTAATAAATATGTTAACTGGCTCCAAGGGTAAGTTTAGGTTAGGTTAGGTGTGGTAAGTGAGGTGAAGTTAGGTTAGGTAATGTTAGGTTAAGATAAAAGCTTGATAACAAAATGGTGACGCTTTAACATGGAAGTCAAAGAGAAAGTAGCCATTTTGGTGATAATATACACATTTCGGTGATGGGTTAATGCCATGCCCTTTATACAGACCTTGATTTCGACAAGCGAGGCAGAAGAATGTAAAAGAAGACTTTTCATTGGTCGAAATTTATGGATAACGAAAAAGCTCTTCACTATTCGTCAACGGTCGCTTTTGAGCGCAGGCTGCTGCTGTATTTGTGGCGCGGTATTCGGCCAAGTTTTCGGCCAATAACAAACAAATCCAATGTGCTGGATGTGCTGTTTACTTTGCCAATACTTCGAAAGCATTATTTAATTACACCGTATTTTATTTGGTCTTTTTTGTATATTTCATTACAGAAGAACCGTGAAGAAACGGAGGAAGAGGTGAGTCATAAATGCCACGTCCAGCCTAACCATTTATTGCTTGATTGTTGAATAATTGTTACTTGTTACAATCAATTGGTTAATTGTTGCAATCAATTGGTTAATTGTTACAATCAATTATAGCTCTAGCAGTGCGTCTAATGAACAGCTGACTCGTAGGTTTGACTTGGCCCTGCGCACTGTGAAAAGCGCAAGCGCAAGCTTCCATAGAGCCTATGCTTAAGAAAACTGAATATTCTGCCAACACTGGGCTGTGCTACCATTAGGGCTTGCGCTTGCGCTTTTGACACAGCGATCAGGGCCCACCTGTAATCCTGGTCCCCAGACACCGGACACATTCTATGTTTCATGCTATCAGAATGTTAACAATAAAGACCCATTAAAACACCATGTGTTGGTATTGTCCGCACTCTGATACCATGAAAATTCAGAGTTAAGGATCAAGGATGTGTCTGAAGTTTGGATCTTTACCCTATTCAGCAGGACTGGCATTATTAACCCGCGCACTGCAGGGGGTTCACGCTGAACACGAACTGCAGGGGGTGATTTCCGCCCCGTGATATCTCCAAAACTATGCAACGTAGCGACAAGCGAAAAACGGCATTGGATAGCTCTAGGCAAGCTCTATCGGAAGTACTTCAGTCTTTTCTTGGATCAGGTCACAATTGAGGTCACCAGTGGTCACCAAAGGTCAGATTTTCCGGTTTTAGGACTCTTTTAGGACTCTTTCCAGAAAACTCTGATTATCTCGGAAACTATGATAGCTAGGAGCAAACAATTAGAAAGGCCATCGATAGCTATTGAAATTTGCAATTGACCCAGGTCCTCAAAATCGAGCTCAGATCAATAGTTTAGGCTCCAGAGGTCATGAAAGGTCAAAAATACTGTTTTTAGCAAAACAGTTTTTCGTGAATAGCATGTCTTCTAAGAAAGATAGGGAAAACATTTTGACGCCATCGTGCTTGTCTCATTGATGCGCTTTGAAATATATACACGGTGACCTGGTAAGGTCAACTTCAAAATTTGATCTCAGGTCAAGGTCATTTGGTGATTTATATTGATTAATAATCCAAAATAAAAATTGGCAGTAACTAGTTCAAATTTTCAAAATTGTTCACTTAACCCGCGCGGCGTAGGGGGTGGGGGGTAAATATTACCCCCCCCCTCTTATCTTCCGAACCAATAACCGCAGCGAGACGCGCAAGCGGCATCGAAAGCTCTCAATGAAACGAATCGGAATGCATACCCGAAATTTTCAAGTTAGGTCAAATGTAAGGTCACGGTCAGGTCATATGGAAAGTTCGAGTTAATTGAGTTCATACTTGAGTTCATACTTTCAATTAAATCCTTTGATTAAGACTGTCAATGCACATAAAGCTCTCAAAGGTGAATACATCTATTGCATTAAGTAAAAGTGAAAATTGCCATGGCAAAGGTCAAGGTCAGTCACAAAAGGTCCTGCACGAAGAGGTCAAAGAAATCTTGTGACACATGTTTTAGCGGCGTTATTTTGCATGTAAGAAATCATAGAAACAGTCATTTTTACAACTTGACCCCGTCATAAGGTCAAGATAGGTCAATTCTAAGGTCAAAACTGAAAAACTGACTTAATATTGAAGAAAAAAAATTGCATGTTCTAGGTTCAGTTTTGTCTCATAAACACAAAAAATGGCATTTATATTCTGTATTCAGGTTAAACAAAATCCAAAAAAACGTTATTTTTATTAAATGACGTCATTGCTTATGCTTGGAGAGGCAATCAGTCACTGAAAAATGAAGCATTACTTTGAAATTTGGTCTGGCGTATGCATTATCACTTGGTTCTCAATAATATTCCGTTTTTAGATACCTTTGAAATTTTCAATTTTTTGGGAAAATCAGTTTTTTGGATTTTTGGGGGTCAAAACCCCAAAAATTTTGGAATTTCCGAAATTGCCATTTGTAGAGAATTAAATTCCTTTCTTGTACAGTTTTGCGTTTCGATTTGCTTTAAGCTATTGTGTTTCTACGATCATCCAAACATGATATCGTTATTCAACCAAAAATGGCATGACATGACGTCATCAAAACGTCATTATCTTCCAAAGTTCTCGACGAATTTTTTTAGGAAGACGTCAAAGTCATTGGCAATTTTAGGTATAAAAAACATGAGAGCAAGGATCTACAAGACATGAGAGTGGCAACTGGCAACCGCAATTATGTAGAAAATGGCACATTATTTATTTTTGTTTTGAACATGAAAACAGTAGTTTTTGTTGAAATAATGTATACACTTACCCACATAACACACCATCAAGTTTGGTCATGTGGGTACCACATGGTAATATCGCGGGTTAGCCCACCTTGCCCACACGGTATTGATATGGGCTTCCCACATC
>VOPJ01002708.1:0-11609 GCA_014673585.1 Semibalanus balanoides | reverse complement strand
TTTCTCGCAAATTAGCCCATCGTGAAGACGGCTACCAATGAAACATTTTAAAATGTTTTAAAACATTTCGCGCAAAATAAGCCATCGTGAAAACGGCTATTGTAACAAGTCATAGGGCCATAAATGAAGTAAGTACGCCAAGAAACGTGACAACGTCCCTGATTGGTGAACGAAACAAAACGCCGACACTAAATAGGTCGCCGTCCATGTGCATCGATGAGCTTCGGATTCAATGGTCAATTGTTTGTTTTTTGTTAGCGTATTTGTAAACAAAAAACCAACAATTTATTAAATTAATTTAAAAAACAACAAATGGTAAATAATTATTTTTCATAATTATTAAAAGCATAGTGTCATATACAACCAACAACAAAACTAAACAAAATTCATGTTGAAAATAAATGAAGCAATTATAAAAATGAGGTTCGCAGCCACTAACTATGCCGCCGTAAATATGCATCGGTTTTGTAACTGCTAGTTTGGTTACCTTTGTATTCAATGGCTGTTAACTGTAGAGGGTCGGCGGGCATATAATCACAATTCACAACCAGCAGAACGCAAAATATATTTTCCACTCCATTGCGAACAAAAGCAATAAGTTTGATGTAATAACCCGCAGTAAGATGAGGGCCAAAAATACTTCGCAAGCCTCACTCACTCCGTCTGAATAAAGTGGGGTTATACGGGTTATCCGTCCTGAAACTTGAAATGCATCTCTTTCGGCAAAAAAGTTGTATACAAAATGTGATGATTTTACAATGTAGTTTCGTGTCTTCTGTCGATTTCAAGTAATAACTTCATTTTTATATATGAGATGGTGCCTGGTGGGTAGATGTCATGATTATGAAATTAATGATGATGTAAATGATCACTAACATGGCAATGTGTATTTATTTATTTTTATAAATAATGGCCTTAACTATGGAAACGAGCTTTCGCTTTTACAACATTTTCAAGATTCGTTTTCAAGATTCAAGATCTTGAAAACGTTGTAAAAACGAAAGCTCGATTCTATAGTTAAGGTCATTATTTATCAAAAAATAAATAAACATTGCCATGCTAGTGATCATTTACATCATCATTAATAACTTCATTTGTGTGGGAAAAGGTGAATATTTCCGTTAAAGTAATGTTTCCCCTTTGTTCTGGTTTTGAACTGAGATAGCAGTTATCTTTGGCCGTTATTGAAAGTAAAACTACTAAAGCCATTTTCCCAAAAACTTAACCGTTGGTAAGCAAATCAAATTATAATTTGCAAAATACGTCTTAATGGCTAGTGATGCTTCTGATTAGCTGACAGTGACTTAAGGATTGTTGTTCCTGGGAGAAAAACGACTTGAATTTATCGAACCTAGGCTGGATTACCTGCTGTCATAGCCTGCTGCGAATACGATAACAAAATGCTGGTTTATATCCAAGTCGCCAGCATTGTCTACACAGATTGTGTCTATTCTTTATAGCTCTCTATAGCTCAATAATGACGCGATTGTTCCATTGTTAAATGTTATAAAGTGAAGTGACTTTTCCAGAAACAAATATCACCACCGTTTTCAGTACCAGCACTTACTTCACACTTTTTACTGCAACGGGCGTACATTTGACAACTTTCAGAAAGGTGAAATTTAATTGATTATTTTATTTTATTTTATTGATTGATTTAATTGATTATTTTAACATCATGATGATAATAATTTGTCATAGGGCTTTTAAGTGATGACGTCTCCTGGTTCCAACAGCTGACTGCGCTAACGTTGATGAGTTTCATCAGGAGCAACGATTGTGGAGTACCTGCTGTCAGTTTTCGTGTCAAATTCACTGCATCACCTAGTCCTCTATCATATTTTTTTATTTTATTCCATTCCATAATGCATTGGAATTTCTAGAGAGCTGGCATTCACTTCGAGACTACTAAACTATTTACAGCTGATACCTGTGTTGATTATTTGTATTTGATTTATTTTCTTGCAACACGGGTGACTACGTTTTAATTTACATTATTAAATTTGGTGACTAGATAATTTGCGCATACAAAACGCTCATTCTTATGTTAATGATTTTGTTTCATTTTGTGACTAGAAAATGTATGCATACGGAACACCATTTGTATTTAGTAGCCCACCGAAGTTATCCGCTTTTCCTTATAATGCCTAACATAATGCAGACAAAATGAATGGGAAATGGAAAATATGCCATGTGTGTTTTACTTCATAACATATTTTTGACGTCTTAAAACAAGTGTATCAGAATTGAGGGCCTCAAAAGTGAACCTATATATAAAGGGACATCTCCCACCTTTAAAAATGTGTTCAAATGTACGTCGTTTGTGGTGTGTTAAAATATGAAGTGATGCCTGCCGAACAGATTATGACTTTGGTTTCTCGACAACAGTGCTCAAATTCATAAAAATTTAGTTTAAATATTTTGGGCTGATGCGTCATATGAATGCATTTTTGGGGAAAAAAGGAACCTTCACGCTGCCTAAATAGGATAGTGTATGGCTAATGTATGGCCAAAGTAACAAGTCGATCTTTGTATCAACATTTAGAAAAAGAGAGACTACGACATCGGCTCAGGGCCACCATTAATTGAACATTGGGGACTGGGGATGGTTAAGATGTCAAAACCAAACTCGAATTTTTTCTCTGTGATCGACCTCAAGCGGTTGCGTTTTACTTATACTACATAATTGCAATGCAACACGCAAAATGGCTATCTCAACTCAAATCTTATGTTAAGGTGGGACAGTCCCTTTAAGCTCTAGCGCAGTCAGCTGATGGAACCTCGACGTCACACTTAAAAGCCCTATAGCTTTGACGTGTTCTGCAAAGCTGCCAAGATGTTGTCTCCACATATTGCTATTCATACACGGTTTATATTCTACCTTTCCGCTGTATGAAGTAAACATTAGAGACTCGCTTTTCCAGTTGTTGACTGTTCGGTGTTCACTGGTCGTAAGTGTGAGTGCCGACTATTTCCACTACGGCAGTTACTGCCCCCTTGTGATTAGCTTTCCGCTGTCATGAGCACGGGTTTGCTATGACGCACTGCTCGTTGTGCCCGCTGACCAGTGCGATTTGCTTGCGGACAAAAACAATGACCACAAAATCCCCCGACTCTCTGCTGCAGCCAGTCAGCCAGCCAGCCAGCATGCAGCGGCCGGTATTGTTTGAAGGTCCGACGCCATTGCAAATAGTCCGATTGAACGTTGTGGCCTTGCCATTCGAAAGGCTGCTGAGTTTGTGTACACTGCAGAAATAGTCATCGACATTATAATGGTGTTGTTGGGGGCAAGCGATACAATTTGCATTAAAATATCAAAGAGCATCATTTTAGTCGGTTAACTATTACTCAGGGACGCAGAAACATATGTTCAAGTTGTGAGATGAGGGCAGGATGTTAACCTGCCAACCTATACCTACTCAGCCTGAAATCCTGCTTCACTCCAGAATTCTCACTGATTTGAACTTATCCTTTTTTGTTATATTATTTGTGCCTGTAGCGTGTCCACTAGATATATTTTTATACTGAATTTTCCTTGCAAGGCGTTTGGCTTTCAAAATATGAAAATGTATGAAAGTAATTAATAGGATAGGTAGTAGGTACCTAACCAGTATGAAATATGCGAATATAAAAGCATATAAAAACATATTTTCACAATTTATTATCTTGATTCTAAGTAAAATAGCATTTCTCCTTTGCAACTTCTCTTTGCTCTTGTGCTGAACTATTGTTACCTGTAAGAATACACTCACATGATGAGCTGTAGTATTCCAGAAGTGTATTCCGTTAAGTCACGACTGGTTTTAATAGATATCACTCGCGTTCGCATGTCTCTGATCGACTCCTCCTTCCCCCTCATTCCCCCCTTTCACGTCATAGCCGTTCGCAGGCTCCGACGCGCAAGCCGTTCAGAGCGCCTTAGGGTGGCAGGTGCGGCGGCAGTCGGCACGGCGTCTGTCTGAGGTGTTGGACGCTGCTGCTCGCTGCAGTGATGCCGAGACGTGTCGCTCGTCGGATCGACTGGCCGCAGGAATTTCCTGTTCCTCAACACAAGCCGTCCAGATCCGTCTAATCGGATTGTGTATTGGCGGATGGTCGGAGGATCCTGGTGATCACCCCTGTCCGGTCCCATCGGCTTGGTGACCGAGTCCTGGATGCGGACGTGTTGGCCACTGTCAGCTTGGGTAGGGGCCCACGCTGACCTGGACTCCTCTTGTAATCGCTCAGCCCTTTTCTGCCATCATTCTCTCTCGACGGTAAGGTCGTCCTTCCATTGTTGCTGGATTAGTAGCTGGGTGGCAGACACTGGTACCCCACCTCTGAGCTGACGGCCGAGCAACAGTTGCGCTGGTGACTTATCACCTTCCCGCAGGGGCGTGTTATGGTACTGGAGAAGGGCTGACGTTATACATTCCATTTGCCAGGCTGCCGCCTCGCCCAGATTTGTCTAGCATTATCCTTTTGGCAGTCTGACTCAGCCTTTCTGCTCTTTCTTCTTACCCCCTTTTTCCTCTTTTTCTTTCTTTCTACTTTTTTCCCGTTGTTTTTTATACATTTGGATTGCGGGTTAGTCGCTTGATGACTGGCGAATTGCTCACAAGCCAAGCGCCGGAAGAAATCGGCATTTCCGCGCGTGACGAGACTGTTCCTCCATCTATGGAGATCTGCTCCGCGAACACTATACTGCGCGAAGTGCCGCTGGAGTATAGGAATGAGTTCTGTCAGTCGTAAAAGACTTTGAGCGTGATCGAGCTTAATCCAGCCTTGTCAACCTATCAGCGTACACCAAATATCTGTGCCCGGATACCTCAAAGAGGTCCGCCACTACTTGTTGGAATGGATATTCTGGCGGTGGTGTCATGATCAATCGCTCAGCTGGTTGCGAGGGCGCGTGGTAGTCACACTCGGCACACTGGCGCCTGATCATCTCCACATCTCCTTCCATCCCGGGCCAGTACACAGCCTGTCTGGCACGTCGTAACATGCTGTCCACGCCTTGATGCGCCGCATGCAGGTTTCGCACGATGCTTTTCCTGAGGTCTGTTGGGATTACAAGCCTCAGCGGGCCGCCCTCGTACGCATAGCACACCAGGTCGTCTACTATGCTGAGCCGATCTCGATCTTGAAGTACGATTTTAGTTGACTATTCCTGAGAAACAACTACCGGCCAGCTGTCCTCCTTGATCCGTTGCTTCAGCCACTGATATGTGTCATCTGTGTCGGCAGCCCGAAGTACTGTAGCTTGATCAATCGTCGCAGTGTCCCTGCACCTCTCAACGGCTACTAGAGCTGCCACAGTCAGCTCTTCCTCAAAGCTCAAGTCAGCCTCTGAAGGGCTTACTCTTTCCACTGGGTAGCGCGATAGAGTATCAGCTAAGATGTTCTTCTTGCCAGCTTAAACCTGATGGTGTATCTGTATGTTTAGCGTCTTCTCCTTCAATCTAAAAAGCCTCGGGTTGGCGATGTCCTTCAGCTCCCCGATCAGAGAGAAGCTTCACCATGGCCGGTGATCCGTGATGATCTCAAGTTCTGGCAGCCGAGAAGAAAACAGACGTGCCTTTTTGCAGACGCCCAGACGATCCGAGCGCCTCGCCTTCTACCGCTGCATATCGCTGTTCAGCCGGTGTGAGGTACCTGCTGCCGCACAAGGCCAGTTTCCAGCCGTCCTTGCAGCAAAACGGCCGCTCCATTCCCGAGCAGCGACAGTGCTGCTGCAAGACAACAAATCCTACTCCTGTCTTGCTCCAGTCCGTGAGAAGAGCCGTAGGTTTATCTTTATCATAGTACTGAAGCCCACGGGCTATCAGTTGGCAGACAGTCGACTTGACCTCTTCGAACCGTTTTTTGAGTTGCTCATCCCAATAGACGTGTTTGCTTTGCGAGTTCTTCAGCAGCGCCCTGAACGGTTCCATGATGGGCGCTGTCGCCATGAAGGGGGCCATCTGATTCACTAGCCCAGCGAATGATCGGATATCGGTTATGGTTGGCTTCTCTGGCATTGGGAAGTGCGAGACGGCTGCGAGTTTTCCAGTCGCAGGTGCGTAAACTGTTCCAGCCCAGGTTGAAGGCCACAACTCAACCTCTCTTCTGCAGAACCGGAAACTTCTCGTGACAGCGTTTATACCATACTCTTTTGCAGGTGTCTAAAAAGTCCCAGCAATGCCAGAATGCCTGCTCCACGCTGCTATCATAAAGCAGCACGTCGTCTACGCATTTGAATTTGCGTTCGATGTCTACGACAGCATCATCGTACCGCCTAGTGTACGCGTCAGACGCCGATACGTGGCCCATCGGGGTACGTAGGTACCGATAACGACCCCACGGAGTAATAAAGGTCGTTAGTGGTCTGCTTTCCACTGCGAGCCGCACCTGGTGAAAGCCCCAGAAAGCATCTAGAGTTGTCTTGTACGTATGTTGAGGGACCGACGATACCATGTCAAATGGCACTCTGGTGTGATGAGTCTCACGTACACAGTACTTGTTGAGCTCTTGGTAGTCAATAGTTCGCCGCGGCTTTCCGTTTGACTTTGGTACGACGACCATTTGCGCACACCATACCGAGGGTTCGCCAGTGGGCACTTTTTCGATGATGCCCATCTTCTCGTCTTCATCGAGTTGTGCCTTAACTTCTGCCTCCCAGTGCTTGCTGATTGGTATAGGGGAGTGACGGACGTGCGGTACAGCATCCGCCATCAGGTGGATTGTTTGAGGTGGACCGTTCATTTCAGGCAGAGGAGCACCCTCTTTGTTAAAGCGTCGATTTGGCAAAATTGTTGCCTCAGAAATCCCTTTCAGCTTAGGAACATTTTCTTCGTAGGTGGGAACGGCAGCCGAAACGGGCCGCATTCTGAAGACTGTCAGCTGTCTTTTTCGGTTTGGAAGCACGGACTTTGAACGCTGTTTACCCGCCCCTGTCAGATCGCGAATCTGCATGGGATGCGTGAAGAGTTCTGATGGCACAAGTCCCAGTTGCCTTACAGGTCCCGACTGACCAAGAATAGCCTTCGACAACCCTGAATGAAGAAAGATGCGTTGAACCGTACTCATGCCTCCAAACTGAAGCGCCTACACAACTTGGGAACCCGAATCCTCAGGGCACCTCCCACCTGCGTGCCGTATCTTACCGTCTGTTTTGTCCAGATCCACTTTTTTGAGTCCCATGACTTTCATCTGCAGCTGGCCTGCAACGCAGCATTCAGCTCCTGTATCTGCTACTGCAGGACACGTCCGTGCAGAGCCACACTTAACATGTTTCACGAGCAGCTCGATCTCTTCCAGTTTACTTTTGGGTTCGCGTACGTTGTGCAACTCGAACTTTTCTGTCGTGACTTGGTTGACAGTCTGACACGGTTCTGTCTCGTCTTCTGAGCTTACACGATTATTAGCGAACACTCGAGGTCGCTGGGGCATTGAAGGCCTTTCTGTGCCGTTCCCGCCGCAGTTGAAGCATCTGAAGCCCTTCGGACGATCTCTGTCATTTGCGGCATTGCTGCGAGTTCTTGTGTTCTCGGGCTGCTGTCTGGCACGAGGCGGGCCTGGTTCTCTTCTCTCAGCTTTAGCCTTTTTGTACGTAGATTTTAAAGCCGCTAGAAGAAGTGGTACCATTCCCCGCTGCTGCTTTCAGGACAGTGCCTGTAAACATCACTGGATCCATTCCGGCAGCGACCGCGGAATAGGTCCACGTCTTGAGAACATCGAGCGAGCAGCCTCAAACATCTCTAACTTGGTTACAAAAAGGCTGCTGTAGGGACGATATTTGTCTATATTTTGATATAGATCAACTTCAATACATCGCTGCTGAGACCAGCCAGCACGCGATTGCCCGGACGCACCACTCGCTGATGTCCTTTTACAGTGTGGACACGCAAGGTCAACTCGAGTGCCTGTTTGCTCGCACCTGTGTACGAGCTTGCCGGATTCTCCCGCACTTGCTGCAGGTGATGGAACTTTTCCTTTTCCCTGGCGGGGTCTGACACTTTCTTATGATGCCTTCCAGTGGCCGCCATTCGCATCATCTGGTGTTCCAAGTTTTCCCAGCACACCGCACTCGGCCTCGATTTACTCGTTTCATTTTTTCGTCGCACTGCATACGTAAGCCGATGACCGTGGTGCGATCATCCCAGCCCGCTATCTTCGCGTATTGTGCCATGTCACGTCGCCAAATCCGCCACTGCTGCATCGACATAGTGTAGGAAGCCTTTTCTGGCAAGGAAGAAGCAGGGAGCCTGGTGGGCATGGTCGGGGCTCCGTGCCTTACTGCGCTTGTCTGTGATGGCGTGACATTCGCCTGATCGTGCTGCTGCGCCAGCAACCGCATGTTCTGCGCCTGCATCATGCGCTGCTGTTCCTGCATCATGGAGAGAATTGCACCCTGTTGTTGCTGCATCATTGCCAGCAACCGATTGGTATCAATCGAGCTGCCAGACAACGCGTCATTGCCGAATGACGCATCTTCTAAAGAATCCGCTGGGTTGTCTTCGCTCGAGGATGTTGTGCTCTCGATGACCGAAAGCCTCATAGTTGAGTCACTGTTCGCCATTATGCGTGAGTTCAAAGAGCTAAACATCATTGAGGAATAAAACCTAACTATTTCCAAAATGCTTAGGTTTATAAACAATACTAATTATGCCCAGGACGCGCCCATGTAAAGATACACTCAATGATGAGCTTAGGATCCAAAGTGTATTTTTCCGTAGTCACTTGACTGGTTTATTAGATAATAATCACTCGCGGCGGCATTCTCGATCGGACTCCTTCCATTACCCATGCCAAAAAATGACTGGCGCTCCGCCCGGGGTTTTAGCTTCCTAAGCAGGTTTTAGCGATCGCAAAAATCGCGATTCCAATCGTGATCGCGATGCAAGAAGTGCTAAGCACCGAATATGGTGAAACGTCATCAAGGCTGTCATTTGCTTTCCGGACCGGCTCGGAACATTGAAAACCGTAACGTTGACGCCAAAACCACCCCACCAAATGCACTGAAATACCACCAATTTTAAGTTTTAGTCCTTAACCCGCCGCCGTGGAGGGGGGGGGGGGGCATTTAGAAGTCTCTAAGGATTTGAAGGATAGTAGAAAAACGGCGGCGCGCAGCACCACTGTTCTAGGCACAGGTGTTTTTGGCATTAGTAACCAAAAATGTGCGAAAATTATTTACTTCGGTCATTCGTATGTCAGGGTAAAGGGACAAGGCAAGGTCACGTTGCCCTTACCTCCAAAAAGTGTGCAGTCGTACCACAGCCGCAGCTTTTAGACCGATCGGTTTCAAACTTGCATGATTTCATAAGGTCATATACCTATACCTACTCTTGGATTCTTATATTGGTGACCTAAGGTCGGGCCAATTGTGTGACCTCCCAATAATTATAAGTCAATGGGAAAATATCAAAATGCCCCTTTTCCGAGGATATGCATGATATGAGAACCATTCCGTCTGGATCATTTATCATAATTTATTACTGATGATCCAAGTGCTATTTGTGTTCATTGACCCCGACTTTCCACAGGGTCAGCTGAGGCCTGAGTTCATCCGAGGTCATCAACACTTTTTTGTTAAAACTATATATAGAGTGAATGTAGAGAAGTGAAACCGGCACCAACATGCCTGCCTCGTCGTGACACGTCTCCCAATATATAACATGACTTTCTTCTTCGTGACCACTTGACCTTGACCTGAGATCAAATTTATCCATTGACCTTATCTGATCCACATTATGATTCTAAGTGCCTTGACAAGATAAACTCTATAGCTTCAAAATTATGTATTTATCTTTATTAGGTAAACAAAACTATTTGAAAAATACAGTTTTCCCAAAAATAGTCTTTTGACCTTTGATGACCTCTGAACTCTGGAGCCTTAACTATTAACCTGAACTTAAATTTGTGGAAAATCTGCCGATTTATTTGTAAAAAATCGGTTTCTGTCTTGCTGGGAAGACTTCCAGAAATAAGATGGGGCATTTCTGCGAACGAAGTTCTAAAGCGGGAAAATCTGACATTTGATGACCTTGGTGTTAAAGGTTTGGCGCCACCACTAAAAACAAGTTGTGTGGGCAGCTGCCCCCTCTGTCCAAATGGTTCCTGCGTCCCTGCTATTCATAGTCTGGTCACATCATTGTGGTGCATCGACATCCAGCGCTTCACCGCTAAATAACTCCGTCCGTAGCGAGTGTGGAAGCCCGCGCCCTGATGTATTCAATCACCAGTCATCAGCGTCGATCATAACTAACCGGATCAGAGCCGGGAATGTCCCTTGTCGGGGGTAGATCGCGTGTCAGCTGATTAGCAGATCCCTCCCCCGCCCCTGTCGTCTCGTGCCACAGTAGCATATCGCTATCGCCCTCCCCCGCCCCTGCTCCCGGCCGGTCCTATAGGGGACTATAGGGGAGCTCAGCAACCGGAGCTTTTCTCACAGCGATTAACTTTTCACGCTGGTCCATTACGGCAGCGCGCCGCGCGGCGAAAACACACAGATTACGGCGCGGCGGCGGCAGTGGCGGCGCGCCGGCGCATTGTCGACAGTGGCGCGCGCGGCCGGCCGGCGCTGCATGCCGGGACGCGAGTCGACGCTCGCACACAGACCCCCACACACACGGACATAATTGAAAGTCAATGTAAATAGGTGCGTGTACAATGGCGATGTGTTTGCGCAGGTATCGGCGGCGTGTGCGTCGGGCCGCGCCGCTGATCTGCGCCGCGCTCGCCGCCAGCCCGTCTTTATTGTCGTCCGGCACGTGGCCTAATTCGGAGTGATGGCGGCGATTGGCAGGGACGGGCTGCACGTGCGTCAGCGTCATTGGCTGTCTGTCTGCTCAGCTCACTGCCCTGCTAAGACCGCCGCCGGGCAAAAACGACGGACAGCCGCCCAAGGAATGCGTTTAGGACAACACATGCTCCAAATAAATAAATCTTCTTTGAGATGACTTTTTGGATAATGTGCATACAAGTGTCCAACGACCCATACAGCCGTTTGAATGGGTATAATGGACTGAGCATTGTGTCGCCGTCGGTCCGTTCAGAGTAGGACTGAGAGCGTTTGAACGGCGGCCAGATGTCGGCCTGGGACGGGATGCTACCGGCAGCTACGTCAATCAACAGTCATACAATGTGACTGTCCCCTCCGGCAATACCTGCTGCTACCCTTCTCCACGGGTGGAGTCTCCTATTCAAATGGTATGGCCATTGCCCCACCAGCTTTGAGCTTGGCGCCACCAAATTTTAGCTCGGCCCCACCAGCTTTGTGTTTCGCCCCACCAAGTTGTGTCCGATTTGAAGGCTTCACGGCATTAAAATGACCATTGCCCATCTCAATCATGCAACACAACCAGCCAAATGGGAATATAAATTTGTGTCGCACCAGCTTGTTCTGAAAAGCTTCACATATGCCCCTCTCCTATCTCTACCCTCATTTGGTTACCAAGTGGACCATCTCTGTACCGAGCGCTGATAAAACTATACTTCTGTTATGATATGAGCTGACTTTGAATTCGTTGATGTTATGTAATGCCATTAAAATTGACCAAAAATGTGGTTCTCATCTGTTATCATAAACATGGCCGTTTAACCCGGCATTGGCTGGGGTCTCAGCCGAACGCCATTGGCTGGGGGGG
>VOPJ01002707.1:0-15923 GCA_014673585.1 Semibalanus balanoides | reverse complement strand
CGGCGCCTCCGCGCCCTCTGCCGGCACCTCCGCGCCCTCTGCCGGCACCTCCGTACCCTCTGCTGTGGTCTCCGCCGTCTCTGGTGGCGGCGGGGCCTCCGCACTCTCTACCGGCGCCTCCCCTCCCTCTGCCGGCGCGCCCTCTGCCGGCGCCTCCACGCCCGCGCCCTCTGCCGGGGTTTCCGGTGGCGGCGGGGCCTCCGCGCCCTCTGCCGGCGCCTCCGCGCCCTCTGCCGGCGCCTCCGCCCCCTCTGCAGGCGCCTCCGCCGTCTCCGGTGGCGGCGGGGCCTCCTCGCCGCCCGCTGTCGTCTCCTCAGCCGGAGCAGCGTCTCCGGTCGTCTCCCCCTCAGTCGCCGGCGTCTCCTGCGCGGCATCACCCGGGGCTACCTCCGCTGGAGGCTCCTCCGTGGCCGCAGGCTCGGCAGAGGCGCCCTCTTCAGCTGGGGCCTCCGCCGCCGCCGTATCAGCCTGGTCGGCTGCCGGCGGCGTCTCCTCAGCGGGCGGCGGTGGCGTCTCCTCAGCGGCCGCTGGCGGCGTCTCCTCAGCGGGAGGCGGTGCCGGCGTCTCCTCCACTGGCTCTGCCTTCGCCTCCGCCGCTGCTCCCTCCGCCGGCGGCTGCGCAGTTGCGCCGTCACCCGACTCCGCCTTCGCCTCCGCCGGCGGCTCCGTAGTTGCCCCGCCAGCCGGCTCCGGCTTGGGCTGCGCCGCCGTCTCCATCTCTCCCTGCGCGCCCGGGGCTTCAAACGGCACGGCGAACTCAGGCGCGGATTTGGCGCCCAGCCCGACCACAACGGAGGGTCGCTTCTGGCGCAGTCCACTGCCGGAGGAGCGCGTCTGCCGGGGCCCGGAGGGGGAGGAGGGCGGCAGGAAGCCAGTGCGTGAGCCGGGACGCCTCCCACCGCCACCCACTGCACGCTGACTGCCACCCGAGGGCACCCTGCAGGAGGGACGGAGCGCAGTGTGAGGAGAGCGAGACACGGCGCGGCGCGAGACAAGAGCGAGTAACCGACAGACATATAGTCAACACGTTCCACCCGGTGGGGTGTAAACACGGGCAAACTCGGGCAAACTCGGGCAAATTCGGGCAAACTCGGGCAAACTCGGGCAAACTCGGGCAAACTCAGGTTAACTCAGGCAAACTCGGGTAAACTCGGCTTAACTCGGATTAGCTCGGATAAACTCAGATAAACTCAGGTCAACTATCCAGGTGAAACACCGAATCGCCATGAATGAGCACTGAGCAGTCAACTCAGCTGAGAACCAGTCTCATCCTCATGACAACTCAACCCACGACCCGCAACGCAAACGGAGGCACTGGTGCCACTGCAAGTCGACCCAGCATACCACAAACAATGCACTCTATGACCACCACGGCACGTCCAGCCTAGCCGTGCTCCGCCACTCACCTTGCCACGCGCTCCTGGCTGTTTCGCCCGGAGAGAATCGGTGGCGTGGCGGCCCCAAACGGCATCAGAGGCGCACCCAGGCCGATGCGGCGCTGTCGCGTGTCCACGCAGTTGATCTTGGTGTGAGAGCCGCCGCAGAATCGAGTGGCGACGCAGGTGCAGCGGCCGTGGGGCGCCCTGAGGGTGGGGGAGGAGAGAGCCAGGGTGTGATGGGTGAATCAGACACAAGAAGCGGTGAAATGGGGAGACTAGTGCGACAGGTTAGCGACTAGTTTTGGACTCATGCCAGGGAACGAGATGACGATGTTTACAGAAGGTTTCAAGACATAATGTCGCAGAGTTTTCCGTGTTTTCCGATCTGATCACGAGAAGTGTGCCATCTGATTTTGGACAGAGCATAGGGACAGGCAGCAGGATACAAAATGAAAAAACATAAAGGTTCCCAAAGATAAACTATTAATCTGCTTTCAATGTCCGACTATCCGTCTGTTGGCAAACTGTTGATGTCCGTTTTGTTTTCTCTCTTCATGTGACTCAGTCACATTCACTCAGTCACAACCAGGAGGTTGAACCTCCTGGTGACTGAGAGCATATCGGAAGGCCAAATGAGGCACGATCGGCTGCTTTAATAACTGACGACTGGTAATGAGTGTGTGGGTGCCTTCTGAGTGTCTCAAGTGACCTTTGAGTGCCTGTGTGACCTGTGAGTGTACCTGTAATACCGCAGCTCACCGGTTCATGTAGAGGGGACAGTTGGGATGGTGCGGGATGCCCCGGTGCGTCATGACGTCGATCTCTTGTTTGATGTGGTTTTTGAACACCCCCTGGTGTCCGGTGAGGTCCTTATACGGCTCACACCGCCTGTGGGGTCAGACAGACAGGTCAGGTCACGTTCTCTAGTGGGAGGTCAGGTCACGACCCCTGGAGGAAGGTCAGGTCAGGGAGCCATCAGACACACGAGGCATGACCTCTGTTGGGTCAGGTCACGATCTTCTAGTGGGAGGTCGGGTCACACCTGGTGGGAGTTAGGTCTAGTTTCTGAATACAGTAATTCCATCACACGGAAAAAACATCAATATATGAACGTCGTCAAGCTCATCAAATCCTAACAGTTCATATTTCAACCAATTAATTTCATGTATCTATCTAAGGAATATAATTCGGCATATGGTTAGCTAAAAAATGACGGCTGTTTTAAACAGCGGCAGGTCTCTTGTGAGGGTATGACGTATTGCCAGCACCTTTTGTTTTTGCGGCCTTGCTTCTTAGTCACGTGATAGGACAGGTGACCTGAGCCAGCTGATTACCCTGGCCAAGGGCATTAGTAGATTGTTTACGTGTCATATCCACTCTGTAATCTCACCGTGAAACAAATTATCTCGCCTTGCTGCTCCCGACCATTATATCTCGCCGCGAAACGCAAGACTTTTCTGTTCCCGACCGTTAATTCCCTCGGCCAAAATGGTAACATTTATCACATCCCTCTCATCTCATCTCACATCTCTCAGATCTGGTACCGCCCTATGTTCCCCCAGCTGATAGCTTACATCTGTTGTTGCTGTCGTATGCTGCCTAGTCTGTAGCTGATCCGGTGTCGGTCGCCGACGCTGGGTGGGAACGGGTCGAGCATGGGCACGTTCGGAGCCGAGGTCATGCCGGTGATCTTCTTCGGGTCGTCACAGGCCAGGCAGCTCAGGTTCCTGGCGGGGGAGAGGGGTGTTTTGGATGTAAGAGAGGTCACAGTTCCTGGTGGGAGAATGCAGAGTTCGTGGGTGTAAAGGAGCGGAGTCTCACATTGCCGTCGCAGTGGTCATCCGATCATGGAGGCACCTTAATACCCACGACCTCAACGCTCCGGACACAACACGAATCACGCTCTCCGTCGGCAAACCTCTCTAAAAACCACACGACACCTAACTAAACATCACCCCAAACCGGCCCTCATCTGTCTCACCCGCAAGCCCACAGCATGACCCATCCCCCCTCTTCCTTCGTGGCCGGTGAGCCCCCTCCCCCTCCCAGCTTCTCACTTGATCAGCTTCCTCCGTGTCGTGCAGGCGTCTGGGCTCTCGTCCTCGGCGATCAGCCGGTTCAGCTTGGTCATGATGTTCTTCAGCCGACTGTTGATGTATCGCCGGAGCGGCGCGATCTCCATCCGGTCCAGCTTGCGGTGCAGGTCGGCGTTGATCTCGTCCACCGAGCGGGCCCAGTCCACCTCCTGATTGGTCGGCACAGGGTCGGTGGAGGTCAGATGGGTCGGTTCGGGGTCAGTTCGGGGTCAGCTGGGGTCAGCTGGGGTCAGCTGGGGTCAGCTGGGGTCAGCTACAGGGGGTCAGTAAGGGTCAGTAGGTGGGAGAAGGGTCATCAGGAGCCGGTACTCTTGAACTTGAACTTAATGGTGATCCGGAAAGAAAAGGCCACTTGGCCTGGGAACCCCGTTCTCATCGAGCTCATTTTCAGGAAACAGGCAGGGCTCTTATGGATATGGGGTGTCGCACATGATGTTCGCCCAGTGTCACTCAGAAAGGGTCAGGACAATTCGGCTGATATCAGCAGGGGTAAGACAGATGGCAGCAGTATGGGTCTGATTCTGCAGGGAGCAGCACAAGTCAGCAGAGGTCATTAGAAATCAGCTGAGACCAAGTCGAGAGGCAAACAACATATACGAAGGTTAGTTTGAGCCAGCTCATGGTTAGTTTAAGTCAGTTCACGTTAGCACAGCTCAGTAAAGGACAACTGGAAACCGCAGATGGCAGATAGGTCAGCTCACTGATTGATCATCCTCTTACAAATTACCCACCTTCAGTGACTATCCAGAGTCCACATTTCTCCCAAACACCCACATCAGCCAATCGTCGACCCTCTCCCCCCACACCACACGTCCTCCCTCCTACCCCAGACCACATATCAAGTCGACATCCCCGCCAGCACCGACCTGTGAGCCCATTTTCTCCAGCATCGTGCCGAGGCCCTCGCTCAGCTCCTGGCACGCTTGCTCGAACTGCCAGGTGGACACCTTCTTCTCGACGCTGGAGCGGTCGGCCTTTGTTTCGATCAGCTCGTCCAGCGTGGCCCGGTCCACCTTGCACTCCTTCAGCTCCTCCAGCGCGCGGATCAACATCTGAAGCGGAAACGGCGAGATGTGAGATGCTGCAGGACATCTGAAGGGGGCTCCAGGCCAGCCGATGGAGACGGAGACACAGCTCCAGGGACATCTTGAAGGGGCGCCAGGCCAGCCGATGCAGACGAGACACAGCGGCAGGACATCGGAAGGGGGTCAGGCCAGGCCGATGGAGACGGGAGACCACAGCATGCAGGACATACTGGGAAGGGGGCTCCGCTTCCAGGATCAAGCCGATGGAGACGGAGACACAGCTGCCAGGACATCTGAAGGGGCTTCCGCTCCAAGGCCAGGCCGAAAATGGATGACCGAGACACAGCGCGGACATCTGGAAGGGGCTCCAGGCCAGCCGATGAGAGACGGGACACAGCTGCCAGGACTATCTGAAGGGGCTCCAGGCCAGCCGATGGAGACGGAGACACAGCTGCAGACATCTGAAGGGGCTCCAGGCCAGCCGATTGCAGACGGAAGACACAGCTGCAGGACATGCGAAGGGCTTCCAAGGCTCAGCATGGAGACGGAGACCACAGCTGCAGGAACATCTGAAGGGCGCTCCGCTCAGCCAGCCGATGAGACGGAGACACAGCTGCAGGAATCTGAAGCGGGGCTCGCCTCCAGGCAGCCGATGGACACTGAACCGAGACCACAGCTGGCAGGACATCTGAAGGGCTCCAGGCCAGCCGTATAGAGGCGGAACACAGCGCAGGACATCTGAAGGGGGCTCCAGGGCCAGCCTGATGCGAGATGGAGGACACAGCTGCAGGACATCTGAAGGGGGCCTCCAGGCCAGCCAGATGGAGACGGAGACCACCAGCTTGCAGGAATCTGAAAGGGGGCTCCAGGCCAGGCCGATGGAGACCGGAGACACAGCTGCAGGCATCTGAAGGGGCTCCAGGCCAGCCGTTGGAGACGGGAAGACACCAGCTGCCAGGACATCTGAATTGGGGGCTCCAGGCCAGCGATGGAACGGAGACCACAGCTGCAGGGACATCTGAAAGGGGGCTAACCAGCCAGCCGATAGAGGAACGGAGACCACAGCATGCAGGAACATCTAAATGGGCTCCAGGCCAGCCGATGGAGACGGAGACACAGCTGCAGGATCATCTTGAAGGGGGGCTCCAGGGCCAATGCCGATAGAGACGGAGACACAGCTGCAGGACATCT
Source organism: Semibalanus balanoides (assembly GCA_014673585.1). Classification (NCBI taxonomy): domain Eukaryota; kingdom Metazoa; phylum Arthropoda; class Thecostraca; order Balanomorpha; family Balanidae; genus Semibalanus; species Semibalanus balanoides. Next base: position 10,232 of record VOPJ01002707.1, on the reverse strand, counting down.
AGAAAGGGGGACTGCCAGGCCAGCCGATGGAGACGGAGACAACAGCTGCAGACATCTGAAGGGGGCTCCCAGGCCAGCCGATAGAGACGGAAGAACACAGCTGCAAGGACTCTAAGGAGGGCTCCAGGCCAGCCGAAGAAGACGGAGACACAGGCTTGCAGGACATCTGAAGGGGCTCCAGGCCCAGCCGATAGGACGGAGACACAGCTGCAGCATCTGATAGGGGCTCCGCTCCAGGCAGCCGATAGAGACGGAGACACAGCTGCAGGACATCTGAAGGGGGCTCCAGGCAGCCGATAGAGACGGGACACAGCTGCAGGACATCTGAAGGGGGCTCCAGGCCAGCCGATAGAGAGCGGAGACCACGCCTGCGAGGACATCTGAAGGGGGCTCCAGGTCAGCCGATGGAGACGGAGACACATGACAGAAGTCATTAGAACGTGTGATCGTATAGACATTCGGATTAAGAACATAGGTAGACCACAGGCAGACTACAACCAATCTGAAAACGGCAAATATAGTAAACAGCTCATGACTGGCTTAATATAACGAACACGACAACACACGAACGGAACCACACATGAAGTAATGCTAACACACAACTGCTTAAGCACAATAAGCAGTCATGCCGTGCAACACATCTATCAACCAAATTAACAAACAGAACTTCAAACCCACGACCTTCGAAGCCCCGTCCGAACCCATCATAAAACACCAAGACCCCACTATAAATCCCCACTATCTGATCATGATTGTAATTTAACAGCGCGCCAATCACAGGTGTATTTATGGCGCACGAGCCACCCGGTCTCACCGAGAGCTCGTCGTCGATCTGGCCGCGGTCGGACACGATCTTCTTTGAGACGTTACTGAGGGCCTCCACGTCCATCTGCAGCGTCTGGATCTTGGCGTAGGCGTCGTGCAGCGCCGTAGAGTCCTCACGGGACATGCCTGCGGGTCACGGCACGGGGGGAGCGTTAAACGCCGTGATACAAACGTAGGTGACGTATTTTTACACACACCAAAACCAAATCCGCCTTAGTTGAAGGCACGCCTCGACACACACTGGACACGTCATATCTTAAACGTGCAACTGAAGAAGATGCCCGACAATGGACTTCGAATGGACTGGGTCCTTCAGGCCATGTGGTCTTCAATGTCACGCATACATTATATAACAGTATATAATTCCATCATTGACATACCGAAAAGGGCCGTCCACACCTGTATGGAGGATCAAGACGGGATGGGATGGGAACGTTTTGAAACAATGAACGTTACAGGCCGGATGATACAGCTGATCTTAAGCTGCCAAAAGCGGCGTACCTGAATCCGAATCCGTACCAGTACCATACCGGTACCAGTATCAGTACCAGTACCAGCACGTAACAGTATATACCAGTACCAGTACCAGTACCAGTACCATACCAGTACCAGTACCAGTATCAGTACCAGTACCAGTACCAGTAATAGTACCAGTATCAGTACCAGTACAGTATCAGTATCATCAATACCAGTATCAGTACCAGTATCAGTACCAGTATCAGTACCAGTATCAGTACCAGTATCAGTACCAGTATCAGTATCAGTACCAGTACCAGTATTCAGTATCTGTGTGCTACTCACCGGACTTTTGCGCGGCCGAGGAGATGCGCCCCAGCATGCCAGCCAGTTCCCGCTCAACCCGCTCCAGTTTGTCCCGGAACGAGACCACCTGGTCACCGAGACGGTCACCGAAGTCCCTGCGACCTTGCCCTACTACGATGTTGTAGTACGTCAGGACAGGGTGCAGTCAGGTGAACGAAGCGCCACTGCTGTCATCCGAGACAGTCACAATAGTCACGCAACCTTGCACGATATAATATGCGGATGATAAGAGGCCACCAGAGAACACCACTCTGGTCACAGACCAACCAAGACGGCCTCACCGAAGATCCAAAAGCGAACGTGATGGTGGACGGTCACCGATTCCACCGGAGGGAACATCACATCACCAGGTCCGGGTCTCGTCAGCCGGAGTCTAATGGCATGTCATTAAAAGTCACGTTCCTAGACAGGCTAAGCAGGCAGAGAAGCCACGCAGCAACCAAAACACGCGCGCGCACACAACACACACACTACGGCGCACACACCACACGCCGCCACAAATATAAATTATGGAGGACAACTGATGCGGACTTGCACTGACTGAAGCTGGCTGGGCCTCACCTGGTTCTGACTGTGAGACGAGCGCCCTGCCCCTCAGTTGGTCTCATGCGAACCTTGTTGTATTGACCAGTCTGAGAGATGGTTCAGGTCCATCTGGGGAAAATGGTTCTCTTCAGGGTCGTCAATTTCAGGGATAGTCGGGGAGAGATGCATTGACCACATGAGCCGGCATGCAAAACGGCCACGGGCTGCCGTACAGGTCAGGTCAAGGTCAGGTCAGGGTCAGGTCAGAGTTCAGGGCAGGTAGTGCGAGTTCGCATTCAGCTGTTTCCTCATTAATTTAGTATTGGTGGCGCGTGTGTGTGTGTGTGTGCGGGCGTGTGTCTGTACGCGTTGCTTCTTGCTTGCTTGCCTGTCTAACGTGACTTTTATGACAGCCATGTAGACTCCGGTGACAAGACAGGCGACCTGGTGATGTGATGTTTCCCTCCGGTGAATCGGTGACACGTCACCACCGTTCGCTGGACTTCGGTGACCGTCTTGGTGTCTGGTGACCAGGTGGTGTTCTCTGGTGGCCCTTATCACCGCAATTTATCGGTGAAGGTGCGTGATTTTGGTGACTGTCTCGGTGACTAGGTGGTCTCGTTCACTAATGACCCTGTCTGACCGTTCACTGCAGTTCACCGAGTAGGTGCGGGACTTCGGTGACCGTCTCGGTGACTAGGTGGTCTCGTTCACTGATGACCCTGTCTGACCGTTCACCGCTGTTCACCGGACAGGTGCGGGACTTCGGTGACCGTCTCGGTGACCAGGTGGTCTCGTTCCGGGACAAACTGGAGCGGGTTNGAGGCATTTAGAACGTGTGGACAGTTTATGACATCGGATAAGGAACATAGGTAGACCACAGGCAGACTACAACCAATCTGAAAACGGCAAATATAGTAAACAGCTCATGACTGGCTTAATATAACGAACACGACAACACACGAACGGAACCACACATGAAGTAATGCTAACACACAACTGCTTAAGCACAATAAGCAGTCATGCCGTGCAACACATCTATCAACCAAATTAACAAACAGAACTTCAAACCCACGACCTTCGAAGCCCCGTCCGAACCCATCATAAAACACCAAGACCCCACTATAAATCCCCACTATCTGATCATGATTGTAATTTAACAGCGCGCCAATCACAGGTGTATTTATGGCGCACGAGCCACCCGGTCTCACCGAGAGCTCGTCGTCGATCTGGCCGCGGTCGGACACGATCTTCTTTCGAGACGTTACTGAGCGCCTCCACGTCCATCTGCAGCGTCTGGATCTTGGCGTAGGCGTCGTGCAGCGCCGTAGAGTCCTCACGGGACATGCCTGCGGGTCACGGCACGGGGGGAGCGTTAAACGCCGGGATACAAACGTAGGTGACGTATTTTTACACACACCAAAACCAAATCCGCCTTCAGTTGAAGGCACGCCTTCGACACACACTGGACACGTCATCTTAAACGTGCAACTGAAGAAGACACCCGACAATGGACTTCGAATGGACTGGGTCCTTCAGGCCATGTGGTCTTCAATGTCACGCATACATTATATAACAGTATATAATTCCATCATTGACATACCGAAAAGGGCCGTCCACACCTGTATGGAGGATCAAGACGGGATGGGATGGGAACGTTTTGAAACAATGAACGTTACAGGCCGGATGATACAGCTGATCTTAAGCTGCCAAATAGCGGCGTACCTGAATCCTGAATCCGTACCAGTACCATGAGTATCAGTAACAGTACCGGTACCAGTATCAGTAACAGCATCAGTATCTGTACCAGTACCATCTGTACCAGTATCTGTACCAGTACCAGTAAGTACCAGTACCAGTAGTACCAGTACCAGTATACCAGTACCAGTACCAGTACCTGTCATACCAGTATCAGTACCAGTATCAGTACCAGTATCAGTACCAGTATCAGTACCAGTATCAGTACCAGTACCAGTACCAGTACCAGTATCAGTATCAGTATCAGTAGTGCCAGTATCAGTATCAGTATCAGTATCAGTATACCAGTACCAGTACCAGTATTCAGTATCTGTGTGTTACTCACCGGACTTTCTGCGCGGCCGAGGAGATGCGCCCCAGCATGCCAGCCAGTTCCCGCTCAACCCGCTCCAGTTTGTCCCGGAACGAGACCACCTGGTCACCGAGACGGTCACCGAAGTCCCGCACCTGCCCGGTGAAACAGCGTCAGGTGAACGGTCAGACAAGGGCATCAGTGAACGAGACCCACCTAGTCCACAGACAGTCACCCAAAGTCACGCACCTTCACGCATAAAATTGCACGGTATAGGGCCACCAGAGAAACACCACCTCGGGTCACCAGAAACACCAGACGTCACCGAGTCCAGCGAACGGAGGTGACGTGTCACCGATTCACCGGAGGGAAACATTTCACATCACCAGGTCGCCTGTCTCGTCACACGGATCTACATGGCTGTCATAAAGTCACGTTAGACAGCAAGCAGGCAAGAAGCCACGCACACACACGCGCGCGCACACACACACACACACGCGCACACACACACGCGCACAAATATAAATTATGAGACAGCTTGATGCGACTGCACTGATGAAGCTGGCTAGGCCTCACCTGTTCTGACTGTGAGACGAGCGCCTTCTCCAGTTGCTCCATGCGAGCCTTGTTGTAAGTTGAGCCAGTCTGAGAGATGGTTTCAGGTCCCATCTGATGGTTCTCTCAGGCCTCGTCAGGATTCAGATAAGGTCGGAGAGATCATGTGACCCATGGAGCCGGCTGCAAACGACGGGGTACAGGTCAGCAGGTCAGGTCAGGTCAGGTCAGGTCAGGTTCAGGGGTAGTGGTCTGGTCGGGTCGGGTCGGGGTTCGGGTCGGGTCGGGTCGGGTCGGGTCGGTCGGGTCGGGTTCGGGTCGGGTCGGGTCGGTCGGGTCGGGTCGGGTCGGTCGGGTCAGGTCAGGTCAGGTCAGGTCAGGTCAGGTCAGCGTCAGGTCAGGTCAGGTTCAGGTCAGCGTCAGGTCAGGTCCAGGTCAGGCAGGATCAAGGTCAGGTCAGGTCAGGTCAGTCAGGTTCAGTCAGGTCGGTCAGTCAGGTCAGGTCAGTCAGGTCAGGTCAGGTCAGGTTCCAGGTCAGGTCAGGTCAGGTCAGTCAGGTCAGGTCACCTCAGGTCAGGTCAGGTTCAGGGTTCAGGTCAGGGGACGGATGGAGAGGTTGGAGACCTGTCACCCATCGAGCCCTCTGGAAGGGGTGAAGGCACACACAGTACTTAAAGTCCGGTCAGGTCACGAGGGACAAAGAAGTCGAAGCATCCATTCATCATCACATCATCATCATCATCCACCCACCCATCTTACATCACCAACATCATTTATCCTGCCTGGAGAACTTACTTACCCGAGTCTCGTTCACGTCTATATCACTCCAGTCGGGGGCCATTTCACCCCGGCCCCCGCCCGCACTGCCGCTCCTACGAACACCACCAGAGGCAGAGGCCGCCGACTGGCACCGCCGCCTGCAGCAGCCACCAAAGGTCGGCACGTCAGTCACCGCTGGGGGACGGCGGAGAGGAGGAGGGATGGCGGGAATGCGCGGAGGTGATGGCGGAGGGAATGGCGGTGGGGATGCGGGGCGAGGCGGAGGGATGGCAGCGGAGGATGGCGGGGGATAAGCGAGGATGCGGAGGTCGCGGGAGGGATGGCCGGGAGGATGCGGGGGGATGGCGGAGGGATGGCGCCGGAGGGTGGCGCGCGAGGGGATGGCGGGAGGGATGGCGGAGGGATGGCAGGGAGGGATGGCGGGAGGGATGGCGCGGGGCGATAGCGGGAGGGATGGCGGAGGATGGCGGAGGGATGGCGGGAGGCGAGTGCGGGGGCATGGCGGCGAGGGATGGCGGGAGGCTGATGGGGGAGGGAATGGCGGAGGGATGGCGGAGGGATGGCGGGAGGGATGGCGGGAGGGCATGGCGGGAGGATGCGGGAGGGATGGCGGGCAGGATGGCGCCGGAGGATGGCGGGAGGGATGGCGGGAGGGATGGCGGGGCGAGCGGCGAGGATGGCGGCGAGGGATGGCGGGAGGGATGCGGAGGATGGCGGGGGGGATAAGCGGGCATAGGGATGGCGGGAGGGATGCGGGAGGGGATTGGCGGAGGGGATTTGCGGTCGGGGCGATGGCGGGGGATTGGCGGGGGATGGCGGGAGGATGCGGGAGGGATGCGCGGGGAGGATGCGGGGGGATGGCAGGGGGGATTGGCGGGATGGCGGGGATGGCGGGAGGGATGACGGGGAGGATGGCGGAGGGATGACGGGGAAGGGATGGCGGGAAGGCATGGCAGCGGAGGGACGGACAGGCGGGGATGGCGGGGATGGCGGGAGGGATGGCGGGCGGGATGGCGGGAGGATGCGCGATGATGGCGGGAGCGATGGCGGGAGAAAGCGGGCGATGTCGGGGGATTAGCGGAAGGGATGGCGGAGGGATGCAGGTATGGATGGCGGAGGGATGGCGGGAGGATGCGGAGGGATGTCGGGGATAGCGGAAGGATGGCGGGAGGGATGGCGGGGAAGGGATTGGCGGCATGATGGCGGAAGGGGCATGGCGGGGATTGGCGGGAGATGGCGGCAGGGGATAGGCGGGGGATGCGCGGGCAGGACGCACGGCGGAGGGATGGCGGGAGGATGGCACGGGAGGTGATGCCGGGAGAGCGGATGGCGGGAGGGATGGCGGGAGTGATGGCGGCAGGCGATGGCGGAGGGATGGCGATGGGAATGGCGGGAGGATGGCGGGGGATGGCGGGCCGGAGTGGGCGGGGGATGCGGGAGGATGACGGGGAGGATGGCGGAGGGATGACGCGGAGGCATGGCGGGAAGGCATGGCGGGCAGGGACGGAGGGGGCGGGGGGGAGGTTGGCAGAGGGTGAAGCAGGGAATCAGGCGCTGAGAAGTATCGTGGATGGTGCATGACTTGGGCTGTTTAATGAGGAACAAAAATATGGGTGATTAATGAACGTGCAAAGAGAGAAATAACCATCAGCACTTTGGGTGCGATATCGTGTGTTTGAAGGATGAGTAAACAAACTGGTCGGAGTCGCCACAATGCAAGCAACACATAGTTATGCAAGCTACGCATAATCAACAACGCAAGTTATGCATAGTTATGAGACATTCAAACAAACGCATCCTAGTATAGTATCTATCTATCCCTAAGTTCATTAAAACAACCATCGAGCGGCAACGAATGCAGTATGCTCGACAGAGATGAGCTACACACAATAATGAGTATGGTCGCCACCCAGCCCCCATGATAAAATCCCACGACGTGGCTGGACCATGTTTACCACGCAAATGAGTGCTCCTCTCTCCAGTGTCCCTGAGTCAAAATGGTCTCGAACTGGCTGACAGAACAACACGAAACGACCCGCCCCTCTCCGAGACCCTGGGACACTCGGATCGTGGGGCCCAGGGACCTTGGGACCCTGGAATCCTGTGACCTTGAGACCCTGGTATCTTTAACCCAGGGACCCCAGGACCGGCTGCCGGCCGGCGGAACTTACTGAGTTTGTTGCGCAGGTCCTGAATTTGGGACGCCGAGGCCTTCAGCAACGTCAGCTGCTCCAGCACCTTGTCAGAAAAGTTATCTGCGAAACGCAAAGACGGCTCATGCATTTTTTTTCTCAAACATCGACAGCTTAGGCATGACACTACGGGAAACTGTCCTGCAAACATATCAGCTCTCAGTCATAGTCCATACATAGTGTTGTTACACGGTCTATACAAACATAAGAACGTCTTAACATATGCATTGTTACCAGAAGTTGTTTCCAGGTAAGAAAATACGTACTGAGGCAAGAAGGACAATTTTGTCTAACTTCGCCTTTGAACTACACCCACCACCCTGGACACAACATGGCTGTTGCCGTCGTCGCGTGCTCGAAGTATGTAATCAGCATTATCATCCAGCCGCCACAATCTTCCACGGACTTTCCTATCTACATCATTCTCTTTCGAGAGCGCCTGGAAGATTCACCTTCCATGCATTCTTCATCTATACCACCCAGCTCTTCTCACTCTTCTCGACTCACCTCCCATCGACTCCTCCATCTGCTGGACTCTCTTCTCGAGGACACGGTGCTTGTCAACAAGTCGACTGAGGTTGGCCAGCAACTGCTTCACCTTGGATACCTGCGAGGTATTGGCAGTGGCCGAGCTCTCCCTCAGGTCCTGACAAACAGGCGTGTCGTCAGGGTGGTGATGATGGTGACCACGAGCATGGTGATGACGACGGTGATGGATAAACATGACGAAAAACCTCCACACGATGGTCTGCCGTCACCAGAGAACCACTCAGCAGACTCAGGCCGTCTCGAGGTCCCTTCCGCTTCCAAGACTCCTTCACCATCCATCCCGCCCCAGTCGCTCCTGACCTGCAGAGTCTCACCCCGGGTCTCTTCACTGCCATGTCCCCTTCACCCCCCCCCCTCATCACCACCACCCTCACCCGTTCCAGCCCATCCAGCCCTCCGCTGAGTCCGGACCCCTCCGGAGTCCGGACCCCTCCGCTGAGTCCGGACTCCACCGCTCTCACCTCCTGCCTCGCCTCGGTCTGGTGCTCCTCCACGTTGTCCAGCACTATGTCGTTGACGTCGCTCATCTCCTTCACCTCGCCTCGGATGTTCTCCAGCGCGCTCTCCAGCACGTTCCAGGTGACGATGCCGGCTCCCACCGACCGCAGCTTCTGCTCGCTCTGCTCCTCAGTGTCGTCAGAGGCAGATTCCTGGCGACACGCAACGTTACGAGGGTTATAAGTGGCTGGTGATGGTGGACGACAACAAGGTTAAGGGGTAAACCCAGAGGGTTATGGGTGGCTGGTGGGGGTAAACGAAACGGCAACTCAGCACGACCTGCGCAATGCATCTGCCATGTAAGCCGGACAATCGCCACCCTCAAAACCCCGCGTCCTCTCACCAATCAAAATCAAATTAATGATGTTCCCACTTTCCCCGTGGACCGCCAAGGCTCGGGAAGCCATACTCGTGGGTGGCTTGGCATTCACGAGCCCCCCCCGTGGTTTTATTTATAGCTTATCGTATCCTACCTATCACCTGTCTGACATGACAGTCACACCCGGCAACCAGATAAGGAAGTAGGACTCTGAACGCTGCAAACGATAGCGTCCTGGCTGCTGGGGCTCAGTGTGAACAATCGTGCCAGAGGGTACCGCTGGCCGCGCGGGAGCCGGACGTTAACCATGGCGGCTCAAACGCCACCAGCCGCTGACGACCAAGCAGCCCACTGGAACAGGAGGATGAAGAAAGAGTCGAGTGAAGTGCTCAGAAAGTGCGGAGAGAACGCCACGCTAGCTATCAACATGGTGTTTGTGGGTGTGTTGCCTCGTTTCAGTTCCACGCACATGTATGTGGAAACCGCTCTTAGGCGCCAGTTTTTTGCCGGTCAGTCGCTGATGTTCGGGCAGTATCTGCTGGACTGGCTGCAGCCGGGGTTGTCAGAGTGCCGGTGCTCGCCGTTCGGTCGACTGCAGCTACTGAGTCATGCGGAGAGCGGCAGTCTGCCCGAGGGACTTAGCAGCCTGATGGACGGCCCGGAGCTAAGGTCTCCCTCTGACAGTGACATGATGATCGAACTCGGCCCAGTGCATTGGATCATGGCCGGCCTCGGCCAGCCGGGACCAGTGCAGGACCCTGGTGGTGGGCCGAGAACGGGCGCCAGCTCGGGTCCAGACACACCCAGGCTTCCAGACGCCACCTCGGCGCCGCGACTGGTGATCGCCGAGACCGCGAACCCGGGCTTTGTGCGCGTGCTGCAGGAGAGACGGGACGACTGCCCGCACGAAGAGCCGCTGCCGTTCAGAAGCGAGAGCGTGCGAAGCCTGATGGGAACGTACTACCGCTGGATCTATCCATGGCGGTAGCACAGCACTGCAGGACCATCCGCGGCCAGTTCCCAGCCAGAACCTTACGTAGCAGAAGTACTAGCAGAAGTAACGGAGTTTGACCACGTTCCCTGCCTGTACGTGCCTGGGTGGTGGCCCTCGGACGAG
>VOPJ01002706.1:0-12511 GCA_014673585.1 Semibalanus balanoides | reverse complement strand
CGCACGTGATGTGGATCCGCGTCGGGTGCACCTGTCGGGAGGGAGCGGGTCAGACTCACGCGGCACAGGACACAGCACACGCGGACAGTAGGACACGAATGACGAGGGCAGAATGGAGGTGAGATGGAAAGGTTATAAGCCTCACATGATCGTGATCGGTAACGGGAGGCGATGCGACTATGAATAGAAGTCGAAGACAAAGAAATAAGTTGCTCAGGGCGAAGGAAGATTGATGAGGCCCTGGTAAAGAATGCAGTCGAAACTGATATAATGAACATATATTTAAATGTATATTGAGGACGGACGCTTGGTCAAAGTCCGGACAGAAGATTATTACCATTCGCGCTGGAATGAGATGGAGTAATACTGGGCGGGAGTAGGTACCTTGGCGCTGGAGGAGATGAGTAGTTATCTGGGCTGGAGTCGGTTACCTTGGCCGCTGGAGGAGGATGTATAGTACTTCTGGGCTGGAGTCGGTTTAACCTTGGCGCTTGAGGAGATGGAGTAGTATCTGGGGCTGGAGCGTATTACCTCTGGCGCTGGGAGGAGATGGAGTAGTATCTGGGCTGGAGTCGGTTACCCTTGGCGGCTGGAGGAGATGGAGTAATACTGGGCTGGAGTCGGTTACCTTGGCGCTGGAGGAGATGGAGTAGTATCTGGGCTGGAGTCGGTTGAGCAGTTCACAGAGCAGATCCAGCGGCGGTCGGCAGGACGGCATGTCCTCCAGCAGGTGCAGCAGTGTGCGGCCTGGGTCCAGCATCCACTGGTGGTAGGCGGTCTTACCCTCCTCAGAGGAGGTAGACATCAGCAGCAGACGCTCCTTCTCCTGTGGTCAGAGGAGCAGCACGCATACAGGGTCAGACACGCCGCATAACAGCTGACACTCCTTCTCCGATGGGCAGAAAAGGAAAACAAATTGTCTTGCGTACAAATTGCGTTGTTTGCACATCAGCCACAAATTCGTTTGTCATTCTCTCCACAGCCGCCTCTCCTTCCCGTGTAGTCGCCTGCCCCGTCCTGTCCCATCTCCAGCCGTCGCATCCTGTCCCGTCCCGTCCGTCGGAATCCTACATCATACCACGGGCCGTCGCGTGACCCCCGCCAGAGACTTGCGGATCCGACGTTTAAGTCTGTCAGCTCCTCCAGCACGTAGTGTTCTGTCGCAGTTGATGTCCCCCGTCCCGTCCTCACCCCGCTCTCTCCTCTGGATTCGACGATAAGTCTGTCAGCTTCCTCCAGCACGTAGTGTTTGGTCGCCAGTGATGTCCCCCGTCCCGTCCCCCTACCCCTCTCTCCTCTGGAATCCGACGTTAATGTCTGTCAGCCTCCAGCACGTAGGTTTGTCGCCAGTGATGTCCCCCGTCCTCACCCCGTCCTCCCCTTGATCGACGTTAGTCTGTCAGCTCCTCCAGCACGTAGTGTTTGTTGCCAGTGATGTCCCCCGTCCCCTCACCCCGTCTCTCCTCTGGATCCGACGTTAAGTCTGTCAGGCTCCTCCAGCACGTAGTGTTTGTTGCACGAGTGATGTCCCCCGTCCCCTCACCCTCACCCCGTCTCTCCTCTGGATCCGACGTTCAGTCTGTCAGCTCCTCCAGCACGTAGTGTTTGTCGCCAGTGATGTCCCCCGTCCCGTCCCCCTCACCCCGTATCTCCTCTCACCTTCGGATCCGAGACGAAGTCGGCCAGCTCCTTGAGCACGTAGTGTTTGGGCACGCTGGTGATGTCCAGATAGTGCAGCAGAGCCGTGCGGTACGTGGTCGGACACGGGAACGGGTGCTTCTTAGCCGTGTCCGCTGCAGGTGAAGGTAATGGGCAGAGTCAGGGAGGGCGCACGGGAGGGCGGTACGTAGTCGGACACGGGAACGGGTGCTTCTTGGCCGTGTCCGCTGCAGGTGGACGGTAATGGGCGGAGTCAGGGAGGGTGCACGGGAGGGCGGTACGTAGTCGGACACGGGAGGCAGGGGGTATAACGAGACACGCTGTCACGGTACCACGCACATCACGATCAAGGTTCAGAAGGGAACAACTCAGACTGAGAGACAATACCAGGCGAAATGACGGCTGAAATGACATGGATTAGGTTAACTAAGCTGAACGAATATTCGAAAAGCTGGATTTTTAAACGAAACTGTTGAGATAAGTAAATTTTGTTAGCAGGTGCGGCATACTTTTGACTCGCTAAACGATCAACACCCGGAACTGCTTCTGTGACACTTACGGTCGATGGCATCAAGAGAGATAATTGTATCTAGATTAACGTTGAAGAGCTCGCCCAGCTTCTCCACCAAGGCCGGGTCGTTGTGGGATAAACAGCCACGTGATCACCTGCAAACGGAACAACAGCGTATCAGCCGCGATTACCATGTCAGTCGAGAGAGAAAAATACCGTACATATGACGTCAGACATATTATCAGTCACGAGCATTGCACAAGCATTTCATCATCACCACCACCGACAGAATGTTGGTCTTGGTACTTAGATAAGCGGGCGTTTATCGGTAAGGAGTTCATTTCTGTTGTGTCATGTCGTGTCGTGTCTCGTCGTCTTTGTGTTGGTCTTCATGAGTCATGGAGATAACATGATTAAGCTTGCTCGATGAATGCCACATTTAATGTAGCTCCAAACATACTACCTATACAAATTAAATGCAAATTTCACTTGAAACCTACATTCGATTTGCAAACTCAACTGATGCCCTGGCGTCTGCCACATACCGGCCTCGTATCGTATCCGTCTGTCACATACCGGCCTCGTATCGTATCCGTCTGCCACATACCGGCCTCGTATCGTATCCGTCTGCCACATACCGGCCTCGTATCGTATCCATCTCCCCACATACGGCTCGTATCGTATCCGTCTGCCAATACCGGCCTCGTATCGTATCCGTCTGCCCATACCGGCCTCGTTATCGTATCCGTTCTGCACATACGGCCTCGTTATCGTATCCGTCTGCCAATACCGGCCTCGTATGTATTTTCCGTACTGCCACATACCGGCTTGTATCAGCATCCGTTCTGCCACATACCGGCTCGTATCGTATTTCCGTCTGCCACATACCGGCCCGTATCGTATCCGTCTGCCACATACCGGCCTCGTATCGTATCCGTCTGCCACATACCGGCCTCGTATCGTATCCGAGATCCCTCGATATCGAGCTCGAGGTGCATCAGTTGCCGATCTCCGGCCTTCTGCAGTCGCCGGTTCACCCGCAGCGGAGCCAGGTACGGGTTCTTGGCGTCAAACGGTCTGTAATACAAACATAGAGGTCACTACCCAGCAGCGGAGCCAGGTTACGGGTTCTTGGCGGCAAAACGGTCAGGTAATACAAACATAGAGGTCACTCCCAGCAGCGGAGCCAGGTACGGGTTCTTGGCGTCAAACGTCTGTATACAAACACAGGTCACTCCCAGCAGCGGAGCCAGGCTACGGGTTCTTGGCGTCAACGGATTTGTATACAAACACAGAGGTCACTCCCACAGCGGAGCCAGGTACGGGTTCTTGGACGTCAAACGGTCGGTAATACAAACATAGAGGATCACTCCCAGCGGCAGCGGAGCCAGGTACGGTTCTTGGCGTCAAACGCGTCGTAATACAAACACAGAGGTCCACTCCCAGCAGCGGAGCCAGGTACGGGTTCTTGGCGTCAAACGGTCTGTAATACAAACATAGAGGTCACTCCCAGCGCAGCGGAGCAGGTACGGGTTCTTGCGCTTCAAACGGTCTGTTAATACAAACTAGAGTCACTCCCAGCAGCGGAGCCAGGTACGGCGTTCTTGGACGTCAAACAGTCTGCAAATTCAAAACTGGTAGCTATCAGTTTGGCTACGCGAGAATAAACCGGGCATGTGATTGAATATAAACTTATAATTTGGAGATATGACGTTTTCGGTTCGTTTCCATTGTATGAATGTGATCACTGACTCTGAAAAAGAACGGCTTGTTTAGCATTTCACCCAGAATCAGCTCGTTTGTATAGGTCTGACACAATTCGTTAACTGCTCTGAACAAACTGACTGTGTTAACCCGAGCCACCGCCAGATGGTCGGAGACAACGTCACTTAAACAGTGTCAAAAAACCAATTTGTTACAGATTGACCACCAATTTAAAACAATAGGATGTTCACGGTTACCCCCACCCATGCGAGTTGCGCGAATCCCACGCCTCCTAAACTGGGATTATGCAATATGTTTACTCGAACTGAATGAGGTATAATTCTGAGAAACTTGGCTTTACCAGTATATCAGCGAAGATATGGATAGTAATATACACGTAGTACAAGCTGCGTTGAGACTGTTGTTGACAGCATAATATGAAACGGCAAACATAATCCTTACACTGACTTCATGGCCTTGGACAAAACCACAGACATACAACTCAGCATAACTGCATTTAGTTAATGACACCCAGGCTTACTGTAGTCGATTGGCATTTCTACCGAATTTCACAACAATGACGGCGGATGCATCTTGTAGCTCTTATCCAGCTACAACTGGCACAAATAGTTGCTCAGTACTTTAGTCGATAGGGATTATACTCGCTTGCAAAACAATGATACATTGCAGTGATTGCAGTAGGCCAGCCTTCGTGCTAGTCACACTGTATCAACGTCATTCAGCGTCCCCAAACCGAAGACAATGTGTTAAACAGACGCCAAAGAGTGCTAACGAAGATGCTAAGAAGCATATGGACTTCCCATTACGTCAGCAAACCTGATTTGTCGCAACTTAAATATCGTAAGAACTGAAAGCGTCACCCGTGTTGCAAAGTGAGTATTTCGTCATCATGTGGTACCAGCGAGTATCAGGGATAATTATTATATGTCGACCTCTGAAAAACGGCAAAACACCTTAACAGATAAGATGACCAAATTGACTGGCGTGACCTCTGGTGTCAGAAAATGTGGCGAGCCCGCTCTTCTGGAGAACGAACGTAGCCCGTCCAGTGACTCACGGCCTCTGTTTGGTGTAGGAGCGCAGCCGAGCAACCTCGCCACTGAAGATGTCGTTCCCGTTGGCGTCCTCCAGCACCTTCAGCTCGTACTGCCGCTTCTCCTCCTCGCCAGAGTCCTCGATACCCAGGTACTCCTTCACGAGCGGGAACATGCGATCCTTCCAGCCCAGGAAGTCCTCCTCAATACTGTGTAACAGACGGGAGGCAGTTACAGCACAGATAAACGGGTTTTGCGCAGCGGGCAACACGTTCCTGTGTAGCTGGTTCGTTATGCAATATATTGAAACCAAGAGTATTTTATATAACATCAATATAATGGATATGTGTTTGTTTCCATAGCTTAGGAAACTTTGCCAGCTAATAAGGTTAAATTGCTTCTGAATGAGTTAACCCCGCGACAATTATGCTAACAATCAAATATGACTTAACCCGCGCACTGCAGGGGGTTTCGCGCGAACACGAACTGCCAGGGGGTGATTCCCCCCCCCCGTGAAGATCTCCAACTACGCAACGTAGCGACAAGCGGAACGGATTGGATAGCTCAAGCAAGCTCTCGAAAAGTATTCCAGTCTTTGAAGTCAGGTCACAATTGAGTCCACCAGTGGTCACCATAGGTCAGATTTCCGGTTTTTAGGACTCTTTTAAGACTCTTTTCCAGAAACCCCCGATTTATCTCGGAAACTATATAGCTAGGAGCAACGATCAGAGAGGGCAATCGGATAGCTATTAAATTTTCAATCGCACCCAGGTCCTCACAATTGAGCTCAGGATCAATAGTTTTAGGCTCCAGAGGTCATGAAAAGGTTCAAAAATACTGTTTTTAGCCAAAACCGTTTTCGTGAATAGCATTGTCACCTAAGATAGAAAACATTTTGACGCCATTTCGTGTTTGTCTCATTGATTGCGCTTTTGAAACATATATTACGGTGACCTGCTAAGGTCAACTTCAAAATTTGACCTCAGGTCAAGGTCATTTTGTTGACCAGGTAGGTTCATGTTGCATATGGTAGGCAACGCGGACAGACGAGACGAACACACTTTGCGGTGTCAACTAATCGTTTCTTCTCCTGTTCTATCAAGAGTTATAGCAAATTCATTGCGATGACCTCAGATGACCTCAGATGACCATGTATAAAATCACTAAGCAAACAATTGCACCTTGATCATTTAGAATGAGATACATAGCATGATTTCTGAAAGAATTAGCCTGATCAATGCATATTATAAAAGGGAAACATTTGTTATTTTCCCATCTCCACTTATAATGGGGAGGTCAGGAAGATTGGACCATGACCCTTTGGTCACCGATACGAAAAAATCCTGAGATATACAATGTTAGGTACTGAATATTCTTATGAAATTCTGCAGTTTCAAAACTTCGAAAAAAGACTGTGGCTTTGGCACGAACACAAACATTTTTGAAGGTTGAGGTCACTTGGAACATGGACTTGTGAACCTGACCTAGGAGCTCAAGTCAAAACTTCCAAAGTGGTGTAATTGATGCCCAAACAGGTGTACAAATTTGGGCGGCGCTGCGCGCCGCCGTCTTTTGCGCTACCTCCTGAAAAACCTGAGGGGGGGCGGAAATCAACCCCCCTGCACAGTGCGCGGGTTAATATTAGTAACAAATATGCCAGCTTAGATTCACGACATCCAATGCTGCAGCGGGCAAAGACAACATTTGAACAAAGCCAAAGGTGCGAAAATATGTGTATAGGACTAAAACAACATTAAATAACTCAAAAGCAATAGAGCTCGGCTGAAAAGGGGCACAACGTGCGGAAATACAGGGCCAACTACTAACTACTTCGCATACATCGTGACACTCCAATGCTCCAACTATCAGAAAAAAAGCTACATGCCGCCATATGTAGAACAGATCTTGCAGCGTTTTGCACCCCTCACAGATAGATATGTACGGATCACAGACGCCCGTGAAGCCCACCTCCCGCACATAGGACAAGTAACAGCCCGTTCATACTGCAGATACAGTACAGCCACTGATACGGTGAGCCACTCCACGCCACGGACGCGATTCACTAGAGGAGGGGAAGGCACGGCACGGCACGGCACGGCACGGCACGGCACGGGTCACGGGATGACACGGCGACTGACCGGAGCGTCAGATGCGGGGCGGGGCAGACCGACAGGCCGGCGGGCGCGTCACTCACTTGGCGTCGTCGTCGCCGAGCCCCAGCTCGAACACTCGGGTCGCGCCCAGCTCCTCTAGTCGGCTGTCGACGAACTTGCCCATGGCGTTGTAATGCTCGTATGTTTTGTTTCCTAGACCAAATACCTGCGGAACAGGAAGGGATAGGTACTGATCAGATGACAGCATTACAGCAGGCTTCCTCGTCATTGTCGATGTGCTCGCCTTATGAATTGAATACAAAACAGCGGTTGGTAGACCACAAAATATCGTTAAACATCCTGCGGTACGCAGGGCCAAACAAGCCAATATAAAAAACATAGTGTATAAACAGTATATGAAAACAGCTGCAGTATTGTCGCCATTCGTCTCTGTCGCTGGCGGATCGTACAGCGGCTGAATAGCAGCTGATCAGGGGATCGGTGTCCGTCTCTGACGCCAACCCACCGTGTAGTTGATGCCGGCCAGGTCGACGTCCGTCTCCTTGAGCCACTCGTGGAACTCCTGCGCGTTGTCAGACGGGTCGCCCTCGCCGTACGTGGCCAGCATGAAGATGACCAGGGAGTTGTCGACCTCAGTCAGGCGCGGCAGGTCCTGCATACAACACTCCTCTGGGTCGGCCACCAGGCCCCGCATACCTGCCGGCCACAGGGGATGTCAGCTGATTACAGAGAGGACACGCCAGCCCGCATACATAGTCACTAGCAGCAGCAGTAGCAGCAGAGCCGGCATACATGTTGCCAGCCAGCCGAAGGATATCAGCACCTTAATAAACATTGAACATCAGGTATCAGCTGCCGTGTCAGCCGACGGATATCAGTATCAAGACCACGATAGTTATATGTGGGAGTGCTGAAAGCATGAATCGACCGAGGAACAGGAACAAGGGTTAAATAGACATCTACTTGTGGTCATTACAAAAAGAAGAAGAAAAAATATCGTGTCTAATAATTGCATTGAAGGACACAAGGTGGCCCATCGTAGATGTGTCTCTAGAGACCCAAAACAAAACATATATTTTATCTTTATTGTTGCTTTAGGAAGTTCCTCTCAATTCAAAATACCCACTGTTCAAAATAAAACATGTCCGAGCTCTATATACAGGGTCCGGCATAAGTTTTGCCTCTGCCTGCTCCAGTATTTATATCGTACCTACGTGATTATTGCATCAAGTATCTGCGTTCTTTGGCTCGCATCTGCTTCCTAGATCCTTTGCCCGTGAGGAATGGGGTCCCAATCCGACCTAAGGTCAGGGGCTGGTGAGCTGTGGCCAGAATAACGCGAACTATCTGTCTGGAATCACGCCCAGAAAAGTGAAGGTCTAAAACTTCGATCTTAGCGAGCGAAATCTGGCAATAGGCGAGGTCTGAGCCAGAATGTTACAGTCAAACGTAGCCGGCTAAGTAGAACATATTTCCGCACCATCCAGTGCTGGTGGCGAGAATTACAGACCCCAGGAAGCATTGCTGATAGACCAAGTCGGGCCGTCCGCCCACCAATTAAAATACAGAAAAGAATAAAACAAATCGAATACCGAAAATAAGACGATCTGAATACAAAATCAGTGCGCATCCAAAATGGCCCAGCGACTCACCCGCAAGGACTACCCAGTCTCTGAAGGACTGTGAGGCTCCACAGGAAGAGGTCTTTGGAACTTACTAATACTAAAGCCTACAAGATGCACGTTAAGCCAAAAGTAACAGATCTCAAGTGCTCACCGCGTCAGATTCTGCAAAGACTGTCATAATCGAACAGTAGAGGCCTGGAAAAGGGTGCTATTCAGCGATGAATAGTTACGCCATTCTCCAAATCCCACAAACGACCCGGTTTGAGCCCGAAATGCAACAAGTGTCCATTGCGATTCGGCTGTCTCTAGCACGATTCCGCACGCCCAGATCAAAGTGTTCGACCTTCAGTTTTCTGGGCGTGATTCCAGGCAGAGAGTTCCCGTTATTATGGCCACAGCTCACCAGCCCCTGACTTTAGGTCGGATTGGGACCACATTCCTCACGGACAAAGGATCAAGGAAGCAGATGCAAGCCCAAGAACGCAGATATTTGATGCAATAATCACGTAGGTACGATATAAACACTGGAGCAGGCAGAGGCAAAACTTATGCCGGACCCTATACTCCGCCAGCCTGTTAGCTCCTAAACAACGCCAGGCAGTGTCAACGGCCAACGGCGTGCAACCCGTGTGTGTATATTTGAGCTCCAGACGCCCGCCCTGCTCCACTGATCACGGTGGCAGTGACCTCGGCAGGAAATAGCAGCTAAAACCAGCGCGGCGATAGGCCGCGATTAAATCAAATCGCGCGCACAGCCGTCTGAAGGCCACACGGGCCCCGCGGGCCCCGGGACGTCGGAGCTCCGGAGCATCACTGGGCGTCGGCAGTGAGCCAGCCTGCCCTGTAGTACAGCGATGCTATATTAGCATGTGCCTCGGGCGGCTATGTCCGGCTGTGCCAGCTATATATAGGCCTGCTATAGTTGCATACAGTTGCACGTTACGCAGCGATCGAGTGGAGAACAGCAGCTGACGTCAGAGCTGGGACGGGGCATAGTTTACTACTAGTGCTAACCCGTCCACTCCGCTGGACGGTCTATGTATACAGACTGCATTTGTTTATGTCCCTGTCAATGGATCCTCGCTCGCTCGTAATGACGCCTCCAGAGCCATCTGTACTTGTAGTTGAAGTTCCTCTTAACAGATGGCGGTGTCAAAGGCCAGGAATTTTTAGTGTTATTTTTCTAAACACCGACATTATCTCTTGTAGGACAGTTTGGGGTTGAAAAATATAGGGAACACATTAATACACACGTAAATGTTGTCATGCGATCTGCGAAATTAATTTATCAGACAATATGCAATATTAATGTGTCAACAAAACCACGTAACATTTCGAATTCAGAATGTGTATATAAGGCAAAAATCTGTGCTTTTCATCCACCTATAAATCCTCCCGACTGCCGGTCCTCTATTCCCCTGCACGCGACGTTTACCCGGGTCTGGTGGGCCGGCTGGCCACTGAGCAAGTGACGCCCTCGAG
Organism: Semibalanus balanoides; assembly: GCA_014673585.1. Lineage (NCBI taxonomy): Eukaryota > Metazoa > Arthropoda > Thecostraca > Balanomorpha > Balanidae > Semibalanus > Semibalanus balanoides. The sequence goes on along the minus strand of VOPJ01002706.1, from coordinate 2,361 downwards.
CCGTCCCCCGGGAGTGATGGCCGTCGTTCATGAACGTGGGCCCTCCTCGCAGCTTACGTCTGCGGGGAAGGGCCTGTTTTGGGGCGGCTGCCTGGTCAGCGGTTCATTTTGACCCACTTTACCCTTTCTCCTTCATCCCATGGCTGCGCAATGGTCCGAATGGGCCGAAGCGGTCTCTCCCTAAACTAAACCAAAAAACAGACAAAAAGACAGACATAGAATCTGTTAATAGTGATTTATATTTCAGTCGGACTTCAAGAGAATGTGACACTTTTTAATTGGTTTTAAATTGAGATAGCCAATATTTTTGGCCGTTATCAAGTATAAATTGCTACCATATTTTTTACCAAAAATTAACCGTTTTCATGCGGTTTAATTTTGAATTTGCCAGAAGGGGTCTATGCAAGTGCGGCCGCTGTTTGGCTGCCAGTCACTTCCAGATTGATGATTCTGGGAGAAAAACGGCTTGTATTTATCGAACCTTGGTTAGATTACCTGCTGCGAGTGCGATACAAAAATAATTGTTTGTATTCAAGTCGCCAGAACTGTGTACAACGATTGTGCCATATCTCTATAGCTCAATAATGGCGCCGTTGTCCCAAGTTTGAAAAGCTTAATTTTCATAAAGTTGCGAAACAACTTTCAAAAGGGCGATACGTTCCCTTTAAGCGATTGATCACACTGCCTGTTGCCTCTAACTAAGGAACACAGCTGGGAAAATGGCAAAACGAGCCACTAAATGCGCTCATTAGACATTGCATTCATGCAAACCGCACATAATTATTTCCAGCGTAGGTCCTTTGATGCATATTATATTTTTTCTGTCGCGCTGACTGCACTGGTCGTGTGGTTCTGTGCCTGGGCAGTGGGTAATCAAATGGGGGTGCATTGCATAGGTCCTCCTCGAGGCCCTGCAGCGTACCCTGTGACCCGCGGCACCTCATAAACACCCGCCACTGGCGGACGGCGGGGGGAGCCGCTCAGTCCACAAAGGCGCTCATGGCCACCACCGGACACACCCCGCTGCCTGCCGTCATCCGCCCTCTCTCCATCACACTCACACACTCTGTCTCTCTCTCTCTCTCCCTCCCTCCCAAGGCCAGCACGAACGGGCGGCGGCGACTCACGCATCCGCTGCCAACTGTTCAACTGTGCAGAAGACGGCATGGAGACAGTGGGTGACCTCGGAGGGGAGTGGGGGGGGGATCGCACACTCAGGGTGTCGGTCGGCTTTCAAGCCACGCCGCGTTGTTCATTGAGGACGGGACAGAGAGGGCTCGACAGCACAAGTCAGCACAATCTGTGGTGTGTGGTAGGAGGCGCTTACACCGGTTACGTTGCGGAAATTCCATCGAAACGTTGGGGAAATGACGCTCAAGTGGAGGTGGATAAGTATCAAGTGGCATATGTCGATGTCGATATAGGAAATGTAAATGTTAGATTCAATGTCAAGGGATTATGATGATGGGTGTTGTTGTAATCAAAAGACACCTCCTGGAAGTTCCGATACCTGCATTATCTACCGCTAACGATAATAAGCTTCGAAGAAACCAAAAAGTAATTAAATGGATACAGCTGATGGTCATGAGTCATAAGGAGTCATCAATGGAGTCGTAGGAGCTCCTCTCGCTCGAATTCGACCAAAAAGCGTCTATTATCAGCCTAAGAGAGCTGACCTTGACAGAGCGTGACCTCGTCACACGGTTCACAGATACCGCACGTCACCGTATCAGTGGCAGTGGCACGTCAGTGGAGGGTTCGGGAGTAGAGGGTACGGTGGAGGAGCCCGGCACGGCAGTGGCCCGGCTAAAGCCAGCGCTGGCCAGTACCGAGCGTCCGTGTAGATACCACCAGATATGAACTCAGCTAGCATAACTCAACAGGAAATGATACAAGGAATGACCGAGTGGGAGCTTAACGGCAAATATACGAGACAATAGTCGAATCATGTTATTGCACTTTTGAAGAAATTTAGACCGAACATTTTGATTGCATATTTTGATTATCAAGTCAATACATCTGATGTTACTATAGAGTAGTGCAATATCTTGTCAACGACAGAATTTAGTGTAATTGTCTCTTACTGACCAGTGACCATCCCAGTCAAAGTCAAACATCGAGCGTCGAACCGATTTAAGCCCAGTGCACCCGACCAAGTGAGTGGTGACATTTGCAGCCCAACAATCCTTTGACACAGCTACACGCCGTGAGGTAGGCCGTGACGAGTACTACAAAAAAATACTAAGGTAATGTTTTATGAGGTCAACATTGAGGTCGCCAGAGGTCAAAACAGATCAAATTTGCCCATATTTCGAGTAAATTGAGCATTGCTTCACATAATCTGGGCTAGCTCAGTAACTA
>VOPJ01002703.1:16865-37470 GCA_014673585.1 Semibalanus balanoides | reverse complement strand
CTGGTGCTATTGTATTCCAGACGTTCAGGGTTTCGAATATTGATCGTTTAATTTTGTGACTCCTCTCATTTGCACAGGGATAGACGACGTTACTGCAAAACTCGAGCTCTCTGATATTCCCGATGGCCGAGAGGATGTGTTAAGCAAAACATTCGTAACTATCAAGCAGTCACTTTAAAATAACAGAAAACATGTTTAGACCGTACAATGCTTATCAATCTTACCTTAAAGCGAACATAGCTTACGTTATGCACACCTGGCAGAAACGATGATTGTTTGCCTAGCAGAACAAAAGACGCCAACTTATGTAATTACTTAACTTATCCTCTTAGCATTCAGCATGCCAAACTGGGGAGCTTTGAGTCCGTTGAATGAGGTAATTCATTCACTACATTGGTTATATAGTGGCCAGGCGCTGCGAGGAGACGGTAACCATGACATGTCGGCTTGGAAAAGGAAGAAATAACCACTGCAGTTTATTGCACTTCCAGGCAGCAAAATGACCAAACAATCAATCCATAGCGGCCATTCTGACGCGGTAAAATCCCATCGCTGGACTGGCGACATCTGATGGCTGCAGATGGCGTGGCTCCATCACCGCTCGCGGAACAGTCCATATCATCACCACTGACCAGCCCTCATCAGCCCGTGATGACGGTAATGAGGGTGACACACTCCATCACAGCCCTTCGACCTGTGCCAGCTTGAAACCACAGCGGCTGCCTGCTGACAGCTCCCGGCGCTCCCTGCCCTGCTGACAGCCCTCGGTCTGCTGCCAGGAACCACAAGCGGCTGCTGCTGATAGCTGCCCGGCGCTCCTTGCCTGCTGACCAGCTCCCAGCGCTCCCGGCCAGCTGACAGCCCTCGGCCTGTGCCAGCGAACCACAGCGGCTGCCTGCTGCAAGCTCCCGGCGCTTCCCTGCCTGCTGGAAGCCTCGTTCTGTGCAGAACCACAGCGCGCTGCTGCTGATACTCGGCCGCTCCCTGCCTGCTGACGGCTCCCAGCGCTCCGGGCCAGCTGACAGCCCTCGGCCTAGTGCCAGCTTGAACCACCAGCGGCTGGCCTGTGGACAGCTCCGCAGCCGCTCCCGGCCAGCTTGACAGCCCTCGGCCTGTGCCAGCTGAACACAGCGGGCTGCCTGCTGACAGCTCCCAGCCGCTTCCGGCCAGCTGACAGCCCTCGGCCTGTGACAGCTGACCTACAGGCGGGCTCCTCGCTGACAGCTCCGGCGCTCCACTGACCAGCCCTCATCAGCCCGTGATGGACGGGGTAATGAGGGTGAACACTCCATCACAGCCCTCGACCTGTGCCAGCTGAACCACAGCGGCTGCCTGCTGAGCTCCCGGCGCTCCCTGCCTGCTGACAGCTCCCGGCGCTCCCTGCCTGCTGACAGCTCCCGGCGCTTCCTGCCTGCTGACAGCTCCCGGCGCTCCCGGCCTGCTGACAGCTCCCGGCGCTCCCGGCCTGCTGACAGCTCCCAGCGCTCCCGGCCTGCTGACAGCTCCCAGCGCTCCCGGCCAGCTGACAGCCCTCGGCCTGTGCCAGGAACTGCACAGCGGCTGCCTGCTGACAGCCCCCGTCGTGATGCCGCCTGCAGTTCTGCGAGCTGACACGCCTCGCAGCGGACGCTGTTCCATTTAGCCGGCGGCGTCGGGCCTTCCACGCAGAGTCTGGGTGAGAGAGGAGGGGGGAGGGGGACTGTGAGTGACACGTGGGTATTGCCGACAGACGTCCTGCCAGACACCCGTGCACGCGTCGTGCACCCATGCACCAACTGAGCAGTGTAGAGCACGCGGCCAGACGAGTCGCGCACCGATCCCGGTAAGTGCCGTCATCTCACACACAGCAGCGCCGGCCCGTTCCCGTGAACGTCACATTAGTCAGCTGACGTCCCGTGAACACGTCACATCAGTCAGGGCGTCACGTGACGGGGGCGCTGAAGGTATGGCGACCACCGGCAGAGCAGCAATGACCGACAAACACAGCGTGTTGACACGTGGTACGGTCTGGGCTGCACCGCTCGTTAGATTTCGCACGTGAGATGTCATTGAGCTTAACCCGCCGATGATGGGGAGAAATACTGCCCCCTGACTAATGTTTGCAATAGCTCAAAAACCGACAGCGCTATCAACATGCAACTTAGGGTACCGTTTCCTACGCCAATTATGCGTCTTCCGTGCAAAAATGAAGGAACTTTGTCAAACAATGAAATATAGGAAATTTAGCTTGACCAACAAGTCAGCTTAACTTAAATAGACCGTACAACATCTGTTATAAAGCAAAATGTATTCGAAAAACGTCCAAGATAGCAAATAACAAGTGCTACATAATGACTACTCGTACGTTTTGCAATTTTGTTTTAACCCCTACAAATGAGAAAAAAAAAACTTTTTCTCATTACAAAGGGCGATCATATGCAACTGGTTGTTAGTTCGATACAGTCACGCTACACTGCATAACAACATTTACAACACAATAATTTCCTTTACAAAATCTAACTAAACGTACCATTAAGTACACACATCCACCGCGACCTACACAATTCGCTCGTAGAGCATGTAGGCCTGCGCCTTGAGCACCTTGTCCAGCGCCACTTCTGTAACGTGTAAAAAGCCTGCAATAACTTTTTGGGAAAAATGACCTCTCAATCAAAATTGTAAAACAGTATATCAAATAAAAATACATGTTGAAGAACCATATATGGACAATACAGAAACCAGATTTCAAGGCAATATTTTTATTTTTGAGTGACTTATGGCTCCGAAGTATGAGCCCAACTCATGAACGTCATATTTTGCCATTTCGTTTTTTTGCTTTTAGTGACCCGATTCATACAAATGAATGCAAGTAGGTACTGTATTTCTGAGAGAGACAACACTAGTCTACAAAATCCCTTTTTCACTTATATTTATCAATTTCAAATTTTGACCATATGTGACCTGAAATTGACCTGAATTTGACACTAACATCACTTAAATGAGATCAGATGGTAAAATGACTATCACTATCGAATTGTAGAGTAAAATAGCACATAGTACAAGTGTCGCATGACTTTCGAAAATCTTCTTCGAAATAGTAACCCTTTGTGATTTTACCTTGATCTTTATCTTTGTCAATAATATCACTTAAACACATGTGGGATGTGTATTGTGTATTGTATCTTCTATGGGAGCACTTCGGGTGATCATGGTCGCATTCTTAAGGCTTTGGATCGAAAGAATATCTCATAAACTAAAATGTCTCGATTTTAACCTTTGACCCGACCTTGACCTGATATGTGACATCGATTCGAACATTCTGAGTATGCTGTAGATGTGTCTCATTGAGAATTTACAAATGCCGCCTTGCGCGTCTTGCTGAGATCATTGGTTTCGGAGAAAACTAATGGACAATATCTCCTTCTGACACTGTCGTTCGTCAAGCGCGGGTTAATTAATATGCTAGGTTTGCCAACCAAGAGGTTTAACGTTCCGTCAAATTCTCAGGATTTTTGCCACTTTGTTAGTGTTTCAGAGCTAAGACATTCCTATGAGATATGAAGTATGCGGTGTTCGCATCTAAGGCGCACCCACACCAATTTTGTAATTGTTAACGAACATGTTTGTTTAATGCAAGCCGTTAAGGTATGCCATGGTGATACATGCCAACAGCATTACAATACAGTTCCTCAAGCATCTCAGACTGATGCCTTGTTAACTGTCAATTAACATCCATCATAGCCTAGCCTTATTTTGATGACGTGTCATTCATTGTCATTAATATGTATTAGGTTGTACGCTGTATCATTGCTGGTTTTATCGTACAAAGACAGTATTTTTGCGATTGCCATTCTACTGAGCTGATGTTGGCGGAACAAACTGTATATAATCATGTCATTTTACATAAATGTGAGGTTAGTTATGCCTTATATGCGTTTAAAAAAGGTGCATAGCTTGTCAGACTTCAGCAGAGTACCTTCGGTCATAACTGCATGTCCAGAACCAGCGACGTGGTAGAGTAGAGTTCAACTAGCGTATACACCGTTTGTCACAGAACAATACATCATTCATCAGATCACTATAAGTACCATACAACCCCAACTACCCCGCCCGATGATCACAGAGAAGCCGCCTGACGCAAACCCCCCCCCCCCTCGCTCCAACAAAACCCGGACGCACTACGTCGTATATCGGCCCAGCTGGCGCAGCATCTTGTTTCCTCCGTCACAGGTGGGCTGACGTGCTCACAAACAAAGGACACCGGCTGAATGTTCGGCTGATAATCATCCCCCCCCCCCCCAGGAATATGGCTGAATAATTGTCAAAAATTCCTTAGGTATAAGCATCTCTCTTCTATTTAACTTCTGCACGCATTCGAAGCCGGTGACATGGTTATCAAACGATGTGCGGTGATTCGAATCAGATGAATAGGAAGCATCCTACGTTTCGTTTCATTTGCGATGAAGCATCATATTAAATGGAAAAAATGAAAGCAGAAGTCAATCCATGTGAGACGAAATGCTTCCTTCACAGTCTTGCACTTGGCATCCAATGTAAACTTCACCCTGGTGGTGGTGGTGGGGGAGGAGGGATTTTGACCTCCCTCCTCCTGAGGATTTTCGAGAAAAGCAAAAAAAATGGTGGCCAATAACGGGAAAAATATACAGCTACAGCTATTTGGACATCAATTACCCACAATTTATAAAAACAATGCTCGGTCATCTCAGGGGGATACCCATGTCAACCAGTTAGTCCAAGTGACCCTACTTCCATCAATGTTTGTGATCGTGCCAAGCCACATCTTTGTCCGAGATATTTTCAAAAACTTGCAGGATTTCATAAGTCATAAGTGCTAAAATTCGTAAATATTCAAAGATGATTTATTCGGTTGACCTAAGGTCACGTCAATTTCCTACCTCCCCATGTATAAGTGAATGGGAAAATGTAAAATGCCCTTTAAGAGAAAATGTATTGGGAAATTTCTTCATAAATATTTAAAAAAGAATTTAATTTAGGCAAGATTAATTTAGTTATTATTGAATGACCCAGTTTAGATTGTTGCTCATGACCTTCTGAAGGTCATCTTGAGGTCATCTGAGTCATCGAGCGTTCATCTGAGGTCATCCTGAGGTCACCTGAAGGTCATCTAGAGGTATAGTGTTTGATGATAATCTATTGATGAAATAAGATAGAGACGAGCAGATAAGCCACGGTTTTTGTCTCGTCAGTACGTGTTCGCCATATTGCAACATGGCTACCTCGGGTCACAAATACTTGCTAGAGCCATTGTTGAAGTGACCTAACCAGGTCACCATTAATATTGTCATGCGCTCGACAGAAAAACGCGATGTTTAAAATAATTGCTTTCTGTTTGGTAACAATTATTAACGAAAATATTTAATTAATTAACTTTTACAAAAAAAAAAAAAAAGCGAACTCTAGAGCAGGACCATCATGGATCGGGTGCACCCATGGGTGCCCACTCAATTCTTCCGATTGTCTGGGTTGGGTATGTATTTTTTACTTTTCGTTGGTACTGGGTGGGCAATTGGCATGGGGATGGCAATTTTAGAATTATGTCGCTTAGCGTTATTTTTTACTTGACAACCAGATGTTTAACCAGGTAAATATGTTGTAAAAATGATATAGGACAAATTAGAATTAGTTTTATAATTTATGACCTCTTCCTCGAATTTAAAATATAATAAATACCAAAAAAACGTTATATTAATATTTCGAGCACAGCTCTTCATCAGAAATTACACATTACCCCAAAAAATTGTTTTTGGTAATGTGTAATTTCTGATGAAGAGCTGTGCTCGAAATATTAATATAACGTTTTTTTTGGTATTATTCTATTTTAATTTCGAGGAAGAGGTCATAAATGATAAAACTAATTATAATTTGCCTATACATGTTCCTCTTCACAAGCACTAACAACTTCAATGATATAGCGACACTTAACATAGACTTTGGCAATTATTATGCAACAATAATAAAAACTGGAAGTAGAGAGGAGTAATATTTTTTAAACATGTCGATTCTACAGTCTTATCCATATGATAATGTTTGATCGCCAGTGTTCAATAAGTTCAATCAACGCAAAACATGTGCACTTGGATATTATTTATCGTTAATAGTGTGAAAGTGCAACATGCTAGTGTAATGGTGAAAGTTGTGAAATAATTAAATCTGCCTTATCTAAATGGCCCCAATGGAGCATGGAATCTCAATATAATGTAATTTGAGTGGTCTGGTATCTGGAGTATGGGCATGGGCTTCGCTGGCTGAGCTTGGGGCTTGGGCACCTCATGAAGTCTTGCTCTGGACCTAACCATAGACCTTGAGCTAAAATTCCGAGGACACTCTAATGATATATTTTGATAAAGTTTTCGATTGCTTTTCCAGTTTGTTCCTAACGTTTCATAGTTTCTATAGATATATAGGTGATGTTCAACAAAGTCTTAAAACTGGAAATTTTGCATTTGATGACCTCTGGTACATCAATATTGACCTGAGCTAAATATCAAACCACATGTAACTTCGAATGTCCATTTCAAGAGCTTATCTTAAACGCCTTTTTTGGTTGTCTAGCCACTTTAGTTTTGGGTTAGGCGGGGGAGTTATAGTTAGTTTAGGGACAATTCATTTGTCATTTTTACCCCCCCCCCCCTCCCCTACCTTGGCGAAGTGTCATCAGAAGGCACCAGGGCGCGGGTTAAAGACATAACGTCACAACTTCCCCTCCACGCCGTCGTTAGTTTTGGTGCAGCCGATCGGATGCCGACTCGTCCTCATAACGAGCGGCCGAGCCGGGTCACTTCAGAGCACTTCCTGCGGACGTCATCTCACCGACCCTCCGCCGCACGAGACTGACGTCACAGCGCCATACTCGTATGACGCTCGTCATCAGCCGTGCGTCAGATAGCTTACATCTCGATCGGGGCGGTGACGTGCCCGAGTGACGATCGGGGCGCTGACGTGCCCGACTGACGATCGGGCGCTGACGTGCCCGACTGACGATCGGGTCAGTGACGTGCCCGACTGACGAAGGCTGACCGGCTAGCCAGCTCTTCTCCGGGTATCGGGGCCGCGGTAACGTGCCCAAGTGACGATCGCCCAGTGACGCTGCCCGACGACGATCGGACGCGGTGACTGCCCCATGACGATCGAGCAACGGTGACGTTCCCGACTAACGAAGGCTGGACCAGCTAGCCAGCTTCTTTCTCCGGCGTACGATGCCGCGAGTGACGTGCCCGATGACGATCGAGGCCAGGTGACCGTGCCAGACTGCACGAAGGCTGAACGGGTAGCAGCTCTTCTCCGGCGTACGTGCCGCAGGTGACGTGCCGAGTGACGATCGCGAGGCAGTTGACGTCCCGACTGACGAAGCGACCGTAGCCACCTCTTCTCCGGCGTAGGTCAGTCCGTCCGCGGTGACGTCCCGAGTGGACGTCGGGGCAGTGACGTGCCCGACTAACGAAGGCTGACACGGCTAGCCAGCTTTCTCCGCGAGTTCGGGCCGGTGACGTGCCCAAGTGACGATCGAGGCGGAGACGTGCCCGACTGACGGTCGGGGCGGTGACGTGCCCGACTAACGAAGGCTGACCGGCTAGCCAGCTCTTCTCCGGCGTACGTGCCGCGGTGAGTTGCCGAGTAGATCGATCGGAGCTGTGCGTGCCCGACGATCATTCGATTAGGCTGGGAAGCCGGGCTAGCCAGCTTCGTTCGTCCGGATTTGATGGGCCCGCGGTCAACTGTGCCCAATGTGAGCGATGCAGGGTTGCGAGGTGACGGTCTGCGCGACTAGACAGAAGGGCTACAGGCGGCTATGCCAGCTTCTTCCTCCGGCGTACCGTGCCGCGTGACGTGCCCCGCAGTGAGCGACTCGGGGTCATGACTTGCCCGACCTGACGGAAAGGCTGAACCGGCTAGCCAGCCGTCTCCGCCGCGTAGTGCCGCGGTGACGTGCCCGAGTGACGATCGGGTCAGTGACGTGCCCGACTGTACGACAGCTGACGCGGCTAGCCAGCTCTTCTCCGGCTACGTGGCCCGCGGTGACGTGCCCCGAAGTGGAACGATCGGGGCAGTGACGTGCCCGACTGCGAAGGCTGACAGGCCTAGCCAGCTCTCCTCCGTGCGTAACGTGCGCGGTGGACGTGCCGAGTGACGATCGGGGCGTGACGTGACCGACTGACGAAAGGCTGACCGGCTAGCCAGCTTCCTCTCGGCGTACGTGCCGCGGAGCGTGCCGATGACGATTCGGGGGCAGTGACGTGCCCGACTGAACGAAGGCTGACCGGCCTAGCCAGCTCTTCTCCGGCGTACGTGCCGCGGTGACCGTGCCACGAGTGGACGATTCGGGCAGTGACGTGGCCCGACTGAACGAGGCTGACCGGCTAGCCAGCTCTCCTCCCGCGTACGTGCCGCGGTGACGTGCCCTGAGTTGACGAATCGGGGAGTGACGTGCCCGACTGACGAAGGCTGACCGGCTAGCCCAGCTCTTCTCCGGCGTACGTGCCGCGGTGACGTGCCCGAGGACGATCGGGGGGCAGTGAACGTGCCCGACTGACGAAAGGCTGACCGGCTAGCCAGCCTCTCCTCCGCGTACTGCCGCGGGTGACGTGCCGAGTGACGATCGGGGCAGTGACGATGGCCCGAACTGACGAAGGCCTGACCGGCTAGCCAGCTCTTTTCCGGCGTTCGTGCCGCGGTGACGTGCCCGCAGTGACGATCGGGGAGTGACGTGCCCGCACTGACGAAGGCTGACCGCTAGGCCGCTCTCCCTCTCGGCGTAACGTGCCGCGGTGACGTGCCCGAGTGACCGATCGGGGCAGTTGACCGTGCCCGACTGAACGAAGGCTTGACCGGCCTAGCCCAGCTCTTCTTACGACGGCGTAGGCGTGCCGCGGGACTGACGTGCCCGAGCTGAGATACCCGGGGTCAATGTGTACGTGGCCCGACGACGAAGGCTGAGACTCGGCTCTGCCAGCTTCGCTCCCGTTCCGTCGTACTGACGTTCGGTGACGTGCCCATGAGATGACGATCGGCGGGCAGTGACGTGCCGACTTGCGGACGAAGGCCTGAACCGGCTAGATACCAGCTTCTTTCTCCTCGGCGTTCGTATGGTCTTCTGTCTAAGAGTTTGCCCGCGGTGACCGTGCCCGAGCTGACGATCAGGTGGGCAGTGACGTGCCCGACTGACGTATAGGCTTGCCTGGCAGCCAGCTCTCTCCGGCGTACAGGGTGCCGCGGTGACGTGCCCGAGTGACGATCGGGGCAGTGACGTGCCCGACTGACGAAGGCTGACCGGCTAGCCAGCTCTTCTCCGGCGGACGTGCCGCCGAGGAAGTCGTAACAGGCAGCAGAGATGACGGCAGCACGGGGCCGTATAGGTGTGCCGGAACACCCGACTGACGCCGGTGTCCTCTGTTGGTGAGCACGTCAGTCCGCCCGTGACGGAGCGAACATGATACTGCACCAGCTGGGCCGATATACGACGTAGTGCTGGTCGGGTTTGGTTGGAGAGGGGAGATTATGGCGTCAGGTGGCTTCTCTGTGATCATCGGGCGGAACAGTTGGGGTCGTATGGTACTTACGAGTGGTCTAATGAATTATGTATTGTTCTGCGACAAACGGTGTCAATACGCTTAGTTTAACATCAAAGGCGTTTTAGATGGAGGTAATCGGTGGCTCGGTCAGTAACCATGAGTTCGTGTAAATCAGATCACGCTTGATAGAGTCATGCTTCTTGCTACACTATCCGATTGCACCGATCAAAACCATCGACAGAGTCTCGGAAATCTGCAGGTTCCAAAGGGACTGATCAATGTCTGCTAATAGATGTGTAGTGATGCACTCTACCCAACAGAACGGCTACATCAATACAATTCATTATGCTGACAGTTATGTATGCTGCATGTGCGGATGCATGTCCTTGTCCACGGCTCGTCAGAGATCGGTCGGCCCTGACTGCCGTCGCTAGGCGAGTCATTGTCCCCAGGCTGTGATGGACGTAGAGCCGACATATCATCTCTCACTGTGAGATGCATGATGATGTACATGTTTATTGGGAGCCAAGTGACCCGTTATCTCTTGCAATGATGCAATGCAGATTGCACGCTCCTGGCTTCCTGGTATAAGTGGCCGCGTGTGGGGCTGGGTTGAATTGTATAAGGAGGTTCCCGGACCGTGTACCAGCAGGGGTTCTCCGTTCTTGTGAGGACAACCTACGGCATTGAAGTTCATGTCTCAAGGCTTCCAGCCGTCGACGCCCGGTTCTGAGAGTATGTTCTTCATTTGGTGTGTCAGCGAGTGACAACATGATTGGACTCAATAAATGACGTGCTAAAATGTTCCGCACTGAGGTTCAATTACAGGAGCAGTCTGGCAAGCTGTTATTGAAGGCACATCGAAGACAACGAGGATAATTGTTCTTTTATAAAGATGGACATTCATTCACTCAGAAATATACTGCTTTTTATGTTCTTGAGCTATACATTTGGTAAAGTGATGCGACTTCTCGCATTATAAAAAAAAATGTGGAGGGTGGCTTTGTATGGGTTCATCGGGACCATGCCCCTAAAGTTACTGAAATGAGACAAAACGTAGCATATTTCCTGACTTTAAATAAAATATTAACAAATTTAAAAGCAAGGATGTGAACTCTCGATAATGAATGTTTATAATTTGTGTAAAATTTTATGTGATTTTCTGCCGTTCTGAATCCGCCAGTCACTGGCGGGATCCAGGGCCGGGGATCCGCCACGCCAGTGAGCCTGGCGCACTTTGAAGCGAGAAGTTGTCGTAACTGGTTGTCGCAATCGCAATCGCAACTCCAGACAAGCAGGCCATGCTGCCTGCTGGGTCCCGGTCCTCAGCTGGAAAGGAATGCAGTTTGCATATAATAATATTTGTAATATTAGCCGTTTTCACGATGGCTTATTTTGCGCGAAATGTTTTAAAACATTTTACAATGTTTTAAAATGTTTCAGTAGTAAGCGTTCTTCACGATGGACAAATTTGCGATAAATGTTTTTACCCTCGCTCTACGGTGCCGTAGGGCGAGGGTTAAAACATTTTTTCGCATATTAGTCCATCGTGAAAGCGGCCAAAACTCAAACATTTCAAAACGTTTTAAAATGTTTTAAAACATTTCGCGCAAAATAAGCCATCGTGAAAACGGCTATTATTATATTGTTCGTATGGGTGCTGTGGTACTACCATGGGTGTCGTTTTCTATAGGCTTGGTAAGGCTCAGCCTCAGGCCCCACCAATAATTTTGCGTTTTGACATAAGACCTATGGCGTTGCATGATAAGAATGACTTAACGATATATAAAGTTAGCATTTGGGGCCCTACCAATCATTCTCAGAAAATGACACCCCTGGGCAGTTGCGTATACAGAACGGCAGTCTGGGAGGGGCAAATTTGCCAAAAAATTCGCGCAATTATGAAAACTTATCGGACTTTGCTTGATGAATATTATGAATTGATAGCTGATTTAAAGAAAACTTGCCTTAGTAAAAGTTGCTAAGATTGTCTTCTATATCAGGCAATGTGTCATTTCTGCGCCGATTTCAGACGGTTGTGGGAGGGGGCAATTGCTCATTTTGCCCAACCGTAGATCCGCCACTGCCCCTGGGTACTGCCGGGGGGGGTTCAAGTTGTGACGTAGCCGTGACGTCACCATTGCAGGAGAATCCCGCTCTCCAATGATAAGGCAATGCAAAGTGACACGAAATTTACCCCCTTTTATTTGTGTATCAAAGATAGATGAACATAAGTTTTTATGCTCAATGGAAAGCTCGTCTCTTCAATATTCCTGGCATTGGTAATCCGATTTTACATAGAGGCTTACCAATCGTCCACAATACTTCGGCGCGTTCGGCGGGGCCGACAAAACACGCCGGCCGAGCCGCCACGGCGCAAGCTTAGACTGTACCGTCGCCTCCCATGCCGTGACGATTAATCCAAGGTTTCTTTCTACATATTATACATGCTGCCGTACATGCAGAAAACCGAATTTTGATTTTAAATGCATCCAGCTAGGATATACAAATGACAAATACTCTGCTCAAAATGAAAATACGCCAGCAGACGCCAGTTCGTTGCACGCAAACAACAAACATTAATGGTCTATTTGCCGCAAGCAGATGCCGCCAGGACCGCTAGTGAGCCAGTATGTTTTGACGTCGCAAGCTTACAATACCAGTCAGTTCATATGACAAATTATTACGAAAAATATAATTTAATTTATTTATTATGAAAACATTTGAATTAAAAAAATTGTTTTGCAACATCAAAACAACCCTAACTCACTAGTGATCCGCAAGGCCAGCTGCTGCAAAAAATTCAGCCTGTTTAGTTCGCCGCTTTTCCGACGCAGAAGACGCAGGTGATTCGAAATGTTGCTCATAAATGCAAATTGTGTTACAGCTGACTAATTAATGTTTTATCAATTAAATAGTATTTATGACAATGTTTCGAAAAAACATGTATGAGTTAATTTAAGTTGAAAATATTTATCTCATTCTTAATTAACACAAAACTTGTATAAATATTACTGGGAATATTTTCGACGAGGCCTACCAATATCCTACTAATAGTTAAAATCTAGTTTATGTCAGAGTTATCCAAAAAGCATTACCAGAACTATTTGATATGCGTTACATACAGTTATGTTCTAGTTCGAACCAGCCGTGACGTAACCCCTTCCTGAGTAAAACTTGATCCTACTCATTGATATATATACTCTGGGTACTGCCCTCTTTAGCAATTGTCACGGTCGTCGCACCGATTACAAGGGAGACAATTACACTTAGAATGCCTCTATTTTACGTAACTGCTGCTATTTAAACAATGTATAATTAATGTTCCATGTCTGAAGGACAACAGCCTCATTTGCTTATGACTTGCTGATTCTGCTTCATCTCCTGCGAGATACCGTTACCGTTAGGCTCTTAGCCATGTTGACAAGGTCGTCTATGGCACGACAGAAGGAGCTTTGATCACGCCCCGGCATCAACTCAAAACTTCCTTATTAATACCGGTAATATGATACATGCTGCGCAGTAATGGATGTGCTCCGAAAATAACGCAGAAACTCGAGCTAACCTTCGGAGTGAAGTGGAGCGTGACTCACATTGACTGACGCCGAGACGTCCGCCGTCGTTTTGCCCTCGCTTCACTCCAGCGGCGGCGGCGGGCCAATTTTCTCTGCAGGATCAGCACAGCTCTCTCTGCCTCTCAGTTCCATCCCTCAGCGGTGTCGGTGGGTTCTGGCCGGGCTCCAAACGCGCTCCGGAAGGCGAGGCGCCGCGCACCGACCGCAGACAAAGCACAACACACCCACGGGGCAACAAGGCGGCTTTGTGCAAAGCGGCGGAAAAGAGTGTTTGTGAGTTTGCCGTTGTAGTCGAGTGTATTTTCATTGTTTGTCCTCGACGGTTTGTTTGAGTGCTACTTGTGTTCTATCGTTGATGGGTGAACTAGGCCAAAAGCTACCACTATTTTCGGCAGTAAAGCGATTTTCTAGCAAGGTGTGTGGAAGATGAGATCTTGGAATATCAGCTTGGCCCATAAAGAGACTGGAATCTGGCGAAAATTGACCCATTACTTGGCTGGAAAAATCGGAAGAAATTTGACAAGGATATTTTGTTTTAATTCAGCTGTTACAACAAATGTAAGCAAAATATGACAAGTGTACGGAATTTAAAACTTTGTAAAATTTGTTTAACTGTTTTGCATCTGCCAACATTGCAATATCAGTGAAATACAAAAGCGAACACTTTGTCTGATGTCAAGCTGAGACAGGGCGAACAATAATATTTGAAGGAAATACCAGGAATCGAAAAATACGCACTCGTTTGTCTTCATGTTATATATTTTTTAACTAAGGCTTGAATACAATTCCACGAAAGATTCCTGCTAAATAGTGCACGCACTTTGAGCTATCCAAGACGGTAATAATTTCAGTTGAGACTGAAGTTACGTGAATTAATAAGTGAACTTAAATAAATACCTACTATTGAAAGTTAAATAAACATTTGTAAAATTCAAACAAAACTTATTTAAAATAAAATAAAGCTCCGAAGCCTAGAAACTGGCCCAACAACACAATGAGAGTTTGAACCACGAACGGCGTGTCCTGTTGCAATGATATAATTCACAGCAACGATGCTGCACTTAAACCGGCTTCAGCGGTCGGGAGCAGGCCAGTGGAAGAGTAGCTCGTCTAGCCAGAGGCAAGTGGTCAATATAGAAGGACATCGCACAGCGAAGCTAACGTTGTGACCACCTACATCACATCATATCACATGATACCACCCGTGTCCGCAGCATATCATTTACCCTTCTGTCTTTTCAGTTGATCTTGGTTTGCCTCTTTTCTGAGCACTAACAAGCAACCAAACTTTGTCCATGGTACCATACCTAGCTCCTCTCTCTAAATGCTCATACATACCTAGTGATTAATGTATTATCTGATCCAGCTGACCATAAAAATTATAAATCTTTGAAATAATAAAGGTGACCATACTGCTTTTATGATCATTGGTCCACGCCTAATAACATCTAGTCAGCCCGTAACAGCGACAGGTATGTACATACCGACAAGACCAAAGCGACATGTTCTTCTATAAACTTGGTGCATACCATAAATGTAGATACAGGGCATCGCAACCAAGGCCCTATATCGCAACCGCAGAGCGCGACTGTTTCTACGGTGCGGTGCTTCGACTATTTTGCATGTGATACCAGGCAATTTTTGCAATGCACGTCAATAGTCAAAATATCCGTCGGCTGGATGACATCACTAGTCTAATGGATCTTAAGTGCACAACACACACCGAATCAGCAGCAGGTTTGTTTAGTATTGCTTTGCTTCTCAGATGACCACTTATCACCCGTCCCTGGCCGTACCCGTTCCGACCGGCTGCCCGCGGTCGACGAAGGTTACAGTGTCCCATGGGCTTCGTTGCCAAGCGGCAATCTCCAGGCAGCAAGGCATGCCGGTCGAGGCTTAAGTTTTTATAGGGATCTTTAAAGGGGATTTTATCAGACGTTTTTTAATGAATCGGATGCGTACCTCAGATTTTTAAGCATTTTACTATGTAATTGACTTGTTTTATTTTTAACCAAAATGAATTTATTTTAATTCAAGTGATCTATACTTCTTAAAGATTTTGATTTGACCTATTCCGTCTGAATTCGACCCGTTTTCCTGTGAAATTAGCAGATCTGGCGGTCGCCGGACTGTCGGCGAGTCTCGGCAGTCGGCCGTCCCGTGCCGGTGGCGCTCCATTAGTAGGTGGCGCCACCGTAGGACTGGCTGGCTGACTGCTGGCTGGTGAGGATCGTGGTGCCGTCACTAAGCTGTATAACTGGTTACTTTTGCATGCTTATCCCATTGCATTTGGTTGGTAGGATGATGGTAACGTCGTTACACTCGATGCATATTTTCCTGCATAATCGTTTGCAGCACCACATAATTTATCCGACTTTGCTGGACTGTAGACAACACAGCTTCTGGGTATGGATGTTATAGTGTGTTCGCGAAATTCGTCAATCCAAGGACTCACTAGGCAGTCCGCGGAATACCTAGGGTGTCCGCGGAGTCACAACAACTCTTGTGAATCCGACGGTCTCACGGCCCCGTTGATTTCCGCCGGATTCAACAAGAGTCTTCAGTCAGTCCACGCGGATTGAGCCGTTGAAAGCCAGTCGCTCCAGCATCCGCGAATTGCTAGGCTGAAATCCGCAGGACGAACCTCGATCCTTTCCCAGTGATACGCGAATATCCTAGTTATTTCGCGTGAATACTCGTAGTAAAGTTCGGCGATCAAAGTCAGAATAGAACACACAGATATCGGCGAACCACATATACATCTAAGTCAACCAAAAACGAACTACACTCGCCCTGCCCCTGGAGATAATCTGAAATACAGGGGTAGAGGAAATATCTTTTTTGCGACCCCTACCCATTTATACAACACCTTCGTATTACTGACAACTGCTACCAGCAGGGACGTAGCCAGGATTTCGGCCAGGGGGGACCAATGGGATCGAGGCCCTTGATAGTCAATGGGGGCACCCACACTCAACTAAACACCAACAGACAGCTCTGTTGTACAACGACACATAATAATTTTGGATTTTTGAGGGGCAATGAGGGGATAGGGGTCAAAAATCTCTCACAACAACTAGGCAACACATCCTGAGACAAAAAATGTAAAAAATAACTTTCCATCTTTTGGTGTTTTTTATTTGCAAGTTGCTAAAAAAGCTCTAATTTCTCAGATTTTTGTTAAACATTTATAATTTTTCCACCGAAAATAGCACGACATGGCGTAACTTAACGTCGTTATCTCCCAAAGCACTTAACCATTTTCATTGCAATTTTGTGATAAGACGTAAAACCAACGACTCCAATTTATAATAAGCTGTACCCATTGTAAATATTGTTAAGGCTCAAGAATTGCAACTTTTAAATAAATTGCGCCGCGTAGCGGCGCAAAAATTTGGGGTCTTATGCCCTGAATATGCATTCTCATCAATGCGGGAAATTGCTTATAGTGCGGACCTCTAAACATTTTATTGTGCGTTTAAAGTGCTGTAAAAAGTGTCAAAGCTAACTATTTTGCCCAGTCATATAGGAAAATAGCAGCACAACCCATATATGCGCAGACAAACGGTACAATTTTTTAACCTGCATGTGATACCATTTGTAGTTAAATTGCACCACGGAGCGGAGCGAAAATTTTGAGTTTTATTCACTGGACAGTTACATTCTGACTGCTGAAAGGCCAAGCGACCGGTCCCGTCCTCATTATTGTCTATGTCTATCCCCTTCGACCTTTTCAACGCCCTCATTCCGCGCTTGGGCCAATTTGACCCATCTGATGCCTGCCTCTAACGTGCAATGACCAAAGGCGTATCCAGGATTTCGCTAAGGTAGTACCCATGGTTTGTGATATGGTCCCCCTAGCACATACATGCCCCCCATGGACACAGGGCTCCCTACATAATTTTGCTTCGCTAGCACGATTTTAACTACTTATTCCTGGTGTAGTCACTGCAGGCAGAGCAAGAACCTCTTCAGGCCGGCTAAGGGCTCCCTCAGGCCGACAGAGCACCTCTCAAGTGGATAAAGGGCCACTCTGGCCAACTGAGGCCCCTCGGAAAGACAGAGGGTCTCCTCAGACCTAACTATGGCCGCCTCAAGCTGGTAGAGGTTCCTCATAAGCCACTAGAGGGCCCCTCAGGCCGAGAGAGGGCCCCCTCATGCGGAATGAGGGCTACTCATACCGACAGAGGGCTCCTTCAAGACTGGACCCCCAGACAATAGTGGCCCCTTCAGGCCCTCCATGCCGACTGAGGGTCCCTATAACCGACCAAGGGCCACCTTAAGCTAGTCGAGGGCTGACTTAGGTGGCCAGAGGGGCTCTTAGGCCTCTGTAGGGTCACTTAGGCCTACTGATGACCCCCTCAGACCGACATAGGGTCCCTTCATCCTTACAGAGGCCCCGTCGGGACAAAAGGGGCCCCTTCAAGCTATCCGAGTGACCCCTCAGGCAACCAGAGAGCCCCTCACTCCAACATAGGACCCTCAGACCAACAGAAGGCACCACATTTCGACATAGAGCACCTTCAGACCAATAGACGGTCTCCTCAGACCGATAGACGGTGCCTCGGTACCTCAGGCCGATCAAGATCCCTCTCATGCCGACCGAGGGCCCCCTCAGGCCTACTGAGGGCCCCACAGACCGAAAAAGGGCCTCCTCAGACCGACAGAGGGCCCCTCAGGCCGTCAGAGTCACAGAGCACGCTTTGCGTGGTCTTTAATGAATTCAGAGCACTTAAGTTTTTTCCGAGGTACTTTAGGTCAGAGTGCCCCCTCAGGCTGCTCTGGAGTTTCATGGATGCAGAGCAACCAAGGTCTTTTGAGTATCAACTGGACCTCACACATTTGGCTAGTGCGGCCAGAGACGCAGCTAGATTTTCGATAAGGGGGGCACGGACATCCCCAAAGGGGCCCCCCTCAGCAAAGGCCCCCGTCCCACGAAAAAAAATGTGCGCAAAAAATAAAAAGATCCACGGATTTAGGTTACTTATATTTTGCAAGGGCCCCTCAAAAAGTCGCTGAAATGGGACGTCGCCGATCATTTTTTAGTGAAAAGAGTCGGTCCATTAGAGGGGCACGTGCACCCTGTGCCTCCTGCTATTGCCTCAGTGCACGAAATAGGTCCTGTGCCCATGGTGCTCTCGCACAATTTTGCCGTATTTCGCCGGCCTGTCCAAATACGGCGAGTTTTTTTTTGTGGTTGTACATACCTGGGACCTCTGAAAATTAATGTTTTTGCGATTTTTTTTTGAAAAAAATGTTGAAAATATGCCCCTCTATAAATACAGTGGGCCAAATCCGATGAGTTTTTTTTAGTGGGGTTACCTTGTGCCCCCGACCGAAAACTGCCCTCCCCCTGAAGCGAATCCTTGGTACGCCACTGGCTGAGATGCAAATTTGGTAGATAAACTACGGATAATCTGGACTAAAGAACTTAGTAATTTATTTAACTTGAAATACTTAACGTGACACTTAATTACTACTCAAACTATATGCCCAATGCATAAACAAACTACGATTTAGGGTCCAGATTATAACTCGTTTATGCACACAAGTTGCATCTCAGCTGAAGTATGTAGCGGCAGCGAGCTGCGAGCCCCGATCGTTACCTGGATCCGAAGGGCTGAGGGCTGTGACCGGGAGTAAGTCAAGCCCGTTGGATTCCACCGAGCACGAGTCTGCCTACGATAACTAACTGAGATCACAAGTGATGGTTGACTATTGCTGCTATCTTTTACGACTTACAAGTTTTTGCAGTTGACAGAAGAGATAGAGAGCCGCTGCGACATGGTTAATATCATTTTCCCTATCATAATATATAAACAAGCAATATTGCGTTAGAGGGGCATGGAGCCTACTCTAAATATACTACCGCCAGTTAGCCGGAGATGCGGAGATCAAGATTCTTATTTATATCCGCGAAATCACTGGGAAAGAATCGATTATCCGCGGGTTTCACCTAAGGCAATTCGGCGATCTCCAGGACTCTTAGGCATCCGCGGACTGACTGAAGACTCTTGTGAATCCGCGGAATCACGGCCGTGAATCCACGGATTCACAAGAGTTGTTGTGACTCCGCGGACCACCTAGGCATTCCGCGGACTGCCTAGGGAGTCCGCGGATTCACAAATTTCGCGAACGCACTGTAACATGGATACAAACAAATCAGGAAGTCGGGTATCAATTTAGTTAACGATTATACATTTTAAACGATCCCAACAATTTAAAACGATTATTTAACTCTGTGAACAGCATGGGCTTCGAAGGCAGGTGGGGGCTGAGAGCGGGGGACACGTCTCCCAACATTTCAAGACTTTAATATTAGGTCATGGGCGTTGCATGGAAAGAATATATTTCAGAATGCACCCGTCTTTCAACATACTGAATATATATATATTATATATATAATATATATATATATATATATATTATATTATATGAAGAGTGCAGCAGTGGCGATTTACCAGGCATGTAACTTTCGTAATCGTACATTTTGACCAGTCAATGATTTTACCCACTCCGACTGTTATGTTCACTTAAAAGCCGCGGGGGGGGGGGGTACTCTGCGAAGTGTGTGTAATCCAGAATTTAGTACGGTGTGTGACAGAAACAATATTAGATTTTCAGGCATTTAAGCAATGCTCAAGAATCACAATGTGGTATCATAAGTCCGACTAAGAAACATGCAACATACTTTAGCTTCACTAAAGCATGTTTCGTGCCTTAGGAAATCAAAAATTCACCCATGCAGCGCGTTGAGCCGTAAATATTTACTAAGCTAAAAGTCTAATCAGTGACAGTTAGAGGAATGTACACTCACAAAATTGCAACACACGACCAGGGTGTTAACTCCTACCACAGTGGTTAATTTTAAAATTTACTCATACATGGGGTTGATAGTTGAGGTCGATATCTAAACACATGGCAAAGACAACTGCGTGGTGTGTAGTATCGAAACCACCATCGTTCGTGTGTTCAATGCCCACTGCTTGGCGCAACGACGGCTTCCTGCCCGCTGTGTTGATATCCAAATAAACCTGCGTCGTGTGTCCGATCGCCACCAGCTGAGGTCTCCATCGACACTACCAACTTTCCCCCCGCTGGTGTGTCGTTGCAGCACCAGCGTCGTGAGTCCACTCCCCGCCAGCTGAGGTCTCCATCGACACTACCAACTCTCCCCCGGCTGGTATGTCGTTGCAGCACCTGTGTCGTGAGTCGCTCCCTGCCAGCTGAGGTCTCCATGGACACTACCAACTTTCCCCCGGCTGGTGTGTCGTTTCAGCACCTGCGTCGTGAGTCGCTCCCCGCCAGCTGAGGTCTCCATCGACACTCCGCATTTACACCCCGCTGATGAGTCGCCTCGTGAGCGCCCGCCCTTCCATGCCAAGAAAATGCTCGCACTGCGCAGGCGCAGCCCCGGCCGACCTTGGCCGGTGGCGACCGCTGGCGGCCCGCTGCCCACTGGCGGCCAGTTGAGTTGCGACCTTCGCCGAAGCACTGCTG